>QXTE01000081.1:2042412-2145348 GCA_003942145.1 Platysternon megacephalum | reverse complement strand
TAACCCCTCCTCGGAGTCCACGGTCAGGGGTGGGGTAGTGGTGGCGGCCCCCCCGAGAATTGCATGCAGCTCCTCGTAGAAGCGGCATGTCTGCGGCTCTGCCCCGGACCGTCCGTTTGCCTCCTTGGTTTTCTGATAGGCCTGTCGGAGCTCCTTCACCTTAATACGGCACTGATAGGAGTCCCGATTGTGGCCTCTCTCCATCATGCCCTTGGAGATCTTGTCGAAAGTTTTTGCATTCCGTCTCTTGGAACGTAGTTCTGCAAGCACTGAATCCTCTCCCCATATAGCGATCAGATCCAGTACCTCGCGTGTGGTCCATGCTGGTGCTCGTTTGCGGTTCTCGGACTGCATGGCTACCTGTGCTGTTCATCTCTGTGTGGTCACCTGTGCTCACCAGGCTGGGCTAACAGGAAATGAAATTCAAAAGTTTGCGGGGCTTTTCCTGTCCAACTGGCCAGAGCATCCGAGTTTAGATTGCTGTCCAGAGCGGTCACAATGGTGCACTGTGGGATAGCTCCCGGAGGCCAATACCTTCGAATTCCGTCCACACTAACCCTAATTCGAACCGGCAATGTTGATTTCAGCGCTACTCCCCTCGTCGGAGAGGAGTACAGAAACCGATTTTAAGAGCACTTTAAATCGAATTAAATGGCCTCGTTGTGTGGACAGGTACAAGGTTAATTTGCTATAACGCTGCTAAATTCGAACTAAAATCGTAGTGTAGACCAGGCCAAAGTGAAGGTATGGTGCAATATGCATTGACCTGTGAGCCACAACAGGGTAGGGCTAATTTTACAAGACCTAAAAGACATGACAGTGTCAGTTTCAATGGTAAAGCAATTTTTTTTTCTGAACCACCCTCTCCCCACTTCCCACTGTTTTTTTTAAATGCAAAATATTAAGTGTTGTTTATCATCTAAAAACTTTGCAAACAGGCATATACAACTATTTCCACAGAAGTTACTACCCCAAAGATACTGCTTTATGGATGCTATTTTTCTATTTTGTTTCCTCTGCCTGTTGTCTTTAATATAGTTATAAATCTACTGTAGCCTGAACTATATTTATTTATTTTTGTTTGTTTGTCATATAGCTTCTCTGCAGTGTTCAGAGTGAACAACACTCAACTCCTGTCAAAGTTAGTCCTGGAGAACAAGACATTTTCCATGTTCCCACTTTTGAGAGAAAGGAACCTGACATAGAATTACCAACGCACAGAATTCAAGCTCAAGGTAACACATATAGTAACTTTTAGATATTGCTGACAACACTATATTAATATACTGGTATTTATAATTAATAATCTAAGGCAGTGGTGCCCAAACTTTTCCTCTCGCACCCCCCGTTACCAGTAACGGAATATGTCCATGCCCCTCTGGGCCGGAAGTGGAGTTGCAGCTGGGCCGGTGGCCAGGGACAGAGTTGTGGCTGAGAGAGGGGGGCAGGGGCCGGTGGCTGAGCCGGAAGCAGAGCCGGGGCCGCAACTGCGGCCGGGGATGGGGCCAGAGCGGGAGCTGAGGGCAGAGAGGGGCAGGGTGGCGCTCCCTCCCCACCCCACTGTGGGGGCTGGCCCAGGTCCCACTGCGCCGCCGCAGACGTTCCTCCATGCTCCCCTAGGGGGCGTGCTCCACAGTTTGGAGATCACTGATCTGAAGTCAGTATTAATATGTCTGCTCAACAATTTTTATACACCCCTTTTATTTCTGCATATGATTCAGTTGCTTATTTACATCACCAATTAATCAGCATTCAAGATGCCTCAATATTCTGAATCACTCTTATTTTGTGAGTGCTGTCCTATGCTGTGCTTATTGTAGTGGAAGTTTCAGATAGATAATGTGAGGAGATTGATTTTTCTGCTCATACAACAAGAGAAGCTAAGCAGTCCTACCATAAATGATAAACAAACACATGCATACTAAGTGCATAAAAATGTGTACAGACCCTCTCCCACTTACTATAATGGAGTAGTATAACGGTAATGATAATAATCCTCTTCAGTTAAGAATTTGTGAGCAAGTTGATTTAATTAAAAATACAATGTGTAACAATGCAGTAACTGAATTTGATGAAAATGTCACCAGCTCTCTTTGTAATTTAGCCTTGCAAGAAAGTATGCAAATTCTTCTGAGCAAGATAATGGAAGAATACAACAGGCTGAAGGCACTTCATACACAGTTTATGAGGGACTGTAAAAAGGTAGACTATTTACAATTCCATACGATTATAAGGTGGATATGCGAACCAGATGCTGGTTGTGGATTCCATCTATTCCTTGTTTATTAAGTCCCAATCCTGCAAACACACCCATATTTAAATTTGTGCATGTAAACTTCACTTGGCCCATTTATTTCATGCATAAAATGAAGCACATGTGCTGGTTTTTGCAGAATTGAGGCCTTATATAAAGACCATTTAATGACTGTTTAATGTACCTGTGTCTAAGAAGGGAAAATGAACTTTTCAAAATTAAATGGAAAACCCTTTTAAATGTGATGTTTTATGTCATATAAAACTCAGTTGGTATTTTTGGTGAAAAAAGTTACACTAACATTCTTATAATATTTCAAGATGCTCTTACAAGATATTTTTATCATCATCTTGGCATATCCTTGCAGATCGAGTGCCACCTGAATTATTCTTTGGCTTGGTCCTTAAGGTGGCCTTGCTGAATGTTCAGTTTATGTCCATCACTAGCAATTTTAATCTCACCATCAAAGCTCTTGCTGCCCCTGTAATCATTAGCCATGTACAGCCATTCCTTGGTAAACTTGCTTCAGAATTCATTGTTCTTCTATTCTAATATGTCCATACCAAGAAAGCTACCAAAACCAAAGTAGTACTGATGGAGGTGGATGCTGGGTTCGGCTTCAAATATCCTCATTTCTAATCTTGTCCTGCTGCTTAATATGGAGCCACAAAATGTCAGGTTTTGTGCTATTTTTTACATTTTCTTGGAAATTGTGTACTAACTGTCCTTCCTGAGGAAAGTAGTTTTGTTAAAATTTGTAATTAATTTGTAATTAATGTCATGCATACGGTTCCTAAAACAAGTACTTCGCCAAGTCTGGTCCTGAGAAATTTGAGGAAAATAAATATAGTTCAGTCATGATTTATAGCTCAGCCATTTTTAGTATATACAATAGGTCCCGCTTACTAACAACCCCTCAGCAGATGGCCAAAATTGGGCAGTAACCTGCAGTTGCCAATAAGAGAGGCAGTTTTGCAAGGCTGCAGCCAGAGAAGGAAGCTTAGAGGCTCGAGGTACCTCTCCTTGCGCTTTCCAAGCTGCATCCTCCCCTGGCACCAGGGCCCCAGGCTCGACACGTCCCAGTGCTACCTTCACTGGCTACAGCCCTGCAAACCTGCCTGTGGCCGGGGCTTTCCACAGGAGGCAGGGGCTCTGGAATGTGTTGAACCCTGTCCTCCAGGTTTCTGGAGAGCACAGGGGAGCACAGATACTTTGCAGCCTTCGCGCCACCAGCAGCCCAACTCTCTGCTGCTGCCCTGCCTGCAGCCTACCCTGGGGCCTGGGTTCTGCATGTCCCATTGCTTTTGTCCCTCGCTGCCCCACAAACCTGCCTGTGGCCAAGGCTTTCCACAAAAAAATTGTCACTAGCTGGCATGCCTGTTGCCAATGTCCAGGCCAATTAACATTATAGTCATTGCATGGTATTGGTTCCATGTTTCCATGAACAGAAAGTTTTTATTAATAGGGTTGCTATTAAGTGGAATCTACTATACTATGAAGGTTATCACTTTTTATGGGTGTTGCTGTTTGCTTTTTACAATTTTGATCAGAGGCACAGGTAGATGTATAAAATTGAGCAATTACATAATGTAAAATTACATGGATAATCTTATTTAAAGAATGACCCATCAAATATCCTGTGCATTGGCCTGATCTATTTAGAACACAGGTTGGAAAACGTATTATGAAATAAGATTAACCAGCTAAATATAAATAGAAATGAAAAAAAATCAAAATGTTTTGAAAATAAGTTTCCTACACTATTGCCTATGAACAAATTCAGTAGCCTTAAATAACGATTTTTAAATTCTAAGAGAGAAAAACTTCAAATAACCTCAAAAAGAGATGTCCTATATTTTTAAAAATAAGTGTCAAAAGAATAGTCTGTGGGTAATCTGACCAGTAGTAAAGTATTTCTTCTTCCTTAAGCTAACTTGAATTCCTGTTATCTGCACCTTATATATGCTAATATTTTATAGGTAAACAGAGCATGAGCTTTCAATCTAAAGTAAAAATTCTCATTCTGAGCTCATTCTAAGTTTTTTTTTTGCATGCACGACTTAGCTTTTATTGAAAAGCAGGGGGGAGAAACATGCAGCATTTATAAAAGTCACTATGAATTCCACTTGGTGGATCTGTTAACAAAATGGGTTGAATAGATGTGTAACCAGCAATACTCCATCTATTACCATAAGACCAAATGAATCATCTTTGCAGTGTGCCTGCCCTCCATATCTTGATATACTGGATACTGTAGAACTTAAGACAGTCTTTGGGTAAACAGCACAGTATTCTGTCATACAAATATAAGATGATTTTGATGAAATGATCATTTTTCTTAGTGATGTGCCATCAGTAGAAAATTTGATAATAGTGCAGACAGTGTATCCTGCATTGCTACATATTAAAAGGTTAAATGTGATATATTCAGCGGTTACGTTTAGAAAAAGGTTGCAAAATATGCATAATGTGGGTATGTGTATGTATTTTATATAAATGGTAGATTGGGGGCAAGTAAAGTATTAGCACTTGTGTTATGCTTTCAGGACAGTTACAGTTTCTATTCTTGATTTAAATATTATTTAAATTATTGTCATTTGTTTTTACTGTACTTTTCATAGGCTGAAGAGCAACAGACATCATATGTTGAACTGGAGCATAGAAAAGAAGAGGAAAGCAGCTGTCTGCAAATGAAAATAGAAGGCTTTCAGACCCCTTCACAGGAACTTATTGGTAAAGAGATATATATGCAATTATTTGTAATGTCTGTAGCCATAAAAATGCTTTAAATCTAAATTTGTTTCTAGTGGATAAGACAAGGTTAAACACCTTAAGTACTGAGGATTCTGTCATCTGATTTATGTGCTTTTTGTTCTTATAAATCTCTGGAATTTTGTTTAGAAATTCAACTGATCTGCTCTAGAACTGTGTTCAGTAATATTTTTTTGGTTTTCAGCAATTAAAGGGATTGTTAATATTACCTCTAATAAAAGAGAGAGAGTTCTTGTGTTGTTTTGCAAGATTGTTATTTATAGAAAATAGGATTGCTCTGCTATCACAATAAAAATAATTACCTTCATTAACATTTTATGAGATCTTTGATGTTATTGCTAGTCATTGTTTTACTATTTCAAATAGACTTTTTATGTGTATTAATGAAAATTAACTGATTTTCTCCCTTCAAATTACCCATTTACAGATCTTATGGTTAGAGCATCTCGTTGGGAGGAGATGGAGAACCTTAAAACACAACTTGAAGGAAAACATGCTCAAGAAATTGAGCATCTCCGATCCTATTTCCAGCAGCAGCTGAAAGAAACTGAAGAGAGATACACTACAGAGATTGTTCATTTACAGAATAGACTTCAGGATGTCATTGAATCCCCTAAAGATTTCAGGTATCCCATGATCTTTATCCTCCTTTTCTATAGTGTTTGCCATTTTGTACTGAACACCATATGTAAACATTAGTGTTTTAAAAAAGCTAGTGGGTGCAAAGCTTTATATTTTATTAACAACATCGGAATATGAAAAAATCATCAAATTATATGAACAGTTTTTTACTCATCACTTTTTTTAAAAAATCAAGTATTTTACAAAGAAATGGTATAACCACTATGAACTAAGTGAGGGAGCAGTATCTGGTAACTCAGAAATTATTGGATACTGAATTTGCTATTTTACAAGTATTTCTCTAATATATCATTGCAAATTATTGTATGTTATACCATTGCAATAGATTTGATAGTTACCCTTGGACATTTGCAAATTTTACTCATTACTTCATGTTACTCAATATATAAATTATTAAATATGTGGTGTATTTAGTACAGTACTTGTTACCAAGTAGCATAGGAAAGGTGGGGACAAACCTCCCCGGTAGCTGTGGGAAGTGAAAAGGCACAGCCACTCCCTTTCCCCACGGCCCTTCAGAACCCTGCCAGTCTGAACAAAAGCACTTCCTATCTCAGTCGGGGGCCATTCAAGCTAGGCATGTCTGCTTTGGCAAAGTGGAGAAAGCATATTTTTTTCTTTTTCTTACACTTTTCTAGATTTTATGTCTTTCCTTCCCTTTCTTAAAATACATTTCTACCCTGAGAAGTGACTATGTAAAAATGGACAAAGAGTCCTGTGGCACCTTCTAGACTAACAGACGTATTGGAGCATAAGCTTTCGTGGGTGAATACCCACTTCGTCGGATGCAAGTAAAAATGGTATCTATGTACCCAGTTGATCTGCTCCTTGTGTGTACTCAGTCATATATGCTTACTTTATTGGAAACACTAGGCCCTGAACATACATGTTTGCAGGACAAGTACCGTAGTTTTTACAGCTCCCTGCTACTGTCTGTTTTGTAGAACAAACACAATGCCTTCTGAATACTCATATAGCTAGGCATGAACTTCCAGTGAGCATTTGTGATTGTTTAAGGCCTGCTAGCCTGGTCAATTTTCAGCATTGTAAAAATGGTACATTTGAAGTATTTTCAATGTGGATTTTATTAAAATCTATAGACTGCAATATCTGTACTGGCCCGGACAAGTTATCAGCCTTTATAATTAATTTCCTGACGCTTTTTAGTTTGTGTTACCACTTGATCCTTTTTTAGATTTCTTTCTGTATACGTGTTAATCTGCTGGTTTCATTCAAGTTAACTCTTATTGCTAAATATTTTCACTGCACAAAGTAAATACTCATGAGCATGCATTCTTTTTAGAATAAACATTTTAGATGATGCACTGTCCTGTTCGTTCACCCCTGTATTCTTGAGCCTTATGCAGGTTAGAAGGAAACCAAAGGTTTTCACATAAACCTAGAATTTAATTGGAAAAATACCCTTGCTTGGGTATAACTTAGTCTTCTGGGAACCAAATGTGTAGTTCCACCTCCTTATAGGTCTCACCTATGATTATCAGGTAGCTGCTTTATAGAGTTTTCTGGGGGGTCTTCAGTCCCCATCCTTACTTTGTTACTCCACTTGTAATCTGTGTAAGAGCTAAGCAGAGAATTAATGCCTTCCTTGCTGGGAGTCAGGTAGGATCTTTTCACCAGGTTGCATATCCAGGTCACAGGTCACATCTTGGTAAATAATTAATGGAAAAGCTGTGTAACGCTATTTAAAAATTAGAGTAATTTCTTTAATAGTTATTTATTGATGAACTCAGTGAATCCTAAGATTGGGGAGCACCATACATTATAGTATAGGACTTGTTCATTATCTGACTTCTTTATAAAGAAACCAAAATAAAATTTTTAGTAAGAGTCCTAGAAATAATCAGTAACTTTTTGTAGCTAAAATAATAATTGTTGCTACTTCGAGAAAGTTATCAGGTATTTTGGATTCCTTGCTATTTCAAAGTTATCTTACTGAAGACATGGTTTTACATAAAATATGCTGTTGAGGAAAAGTAAGCTTGAAAATTTGTATACATTTAAAATGTGACAAAAGATCATAAACCTAGCAATAAAGAAGCTTAACATCTTATTTCATTCACCCTACACATTATGTCTTCTTTAGCAAGGCACTCATTTGTCTCATGATAGCAGAAAGGGAATTTTAGAGGAAGGATTTGTGAAAGCCACAAATCTTAATATTGTTATAGCCTGGTTCTAACTTTGGCCTTTTGTAACATCTCTCCTAAGAAGAGTATAGCCAGAGCTTTGAGCTTCCTTGTATCAACTTGCTGCCAACAATGGGAGATTTAACGTAACCCGGTTAGAATATGTAGAGCTCTCTAAGGTGCCTAGCATTGTGGTATTTAAGTGTAGAAAGAAACAAGAGACTTCTTACCTGCCTTATTCATTCAGATGCTTGACTTGTCTGTTAACAAGCCACCCATATAATACAAGCAGGACATGCATCTGACTAGGGTGTAACAATTAAAAGGGCAGCAAAAAAATTGTGACCAGTCTTCCAGTTGGTGTCTGGCCCCATCTAGTTTCTCCAGCATCTCAGCACCTCCTCTTCTTTAGCTGCACCCTACTAGTCAAACCTTGACCATTGGCTTCCCCTTAATTATATGTTGGTGGTGAATAAACAATAGAAGCAACCGGAGCTTGGAAGAGGCTGCTAGTTTCAATGGGGCTTTAAAAGGCAACCTGCCTGTAAGGGTGGGAGTCTGTATAACTGAAGATAGGGAGTGTAGATGTTGAGAAAAAGGACATGTGGCTGGGTGATGGAAGAGTACTCTGTGGAGGGAGGGTTGTAAAGTGAGTGGGAGTGGGTAGTGGATGATATGGGGTAGGATGACGTACAGTGAATGAGGCAGGGGACTGAACACTGAACAAGGTGGATAACAAATAAATAGCTCCCTCATTCACTGTGCTCTGTCCATCTAGTTCCCTAAATTACTAAAGTCCCATGGAAAATATTGTATATCAGCGGTTCCATTGCACATGACCCCCTTCTGACAACAAAAATTACTACATGACCCCTGGATGGGGGGCAGAAACCTGAGCCTGCCTGAGTCCTGTCACCTTGGGTGCAGAGGGCCAAAGCGGAAGCCCAAGGGCTACAGCCCCGAGCAAGGGGCCTGTAACCTGAGTCCCTCCACCCAGAGCTGAAGACAAATCCTGAGCTCTGCTGCCCAGGGCTTTGTCTTTGACCCTGGGCTCCAGCAACTCTAACGCCAGCCCTGCCAACCCCATTAAAACGGGGTCGGGACCACTTTGAGGTCCCGATCCACAGTGTGAGAACTGCTGTTTTATATGATCATGTCATTAAAGACTGTATCATAATCCACAAACATGGGGTCAGAGCTAAGCCAGACTTTTTCAGACTTCATTTTGTAACCTTAACATTTTCTTAATATTGGATGGAATATTTCATTCTTTTGAATATATACACAGTAGTCACACTTTTAAAAATATCTTCTGTTTGTGAAAGATTCTATCAGTTTGTGAAAGCATCATTATACTTGCAATGGTGAATACTGGTAGAACTGATAATATCTCTCAAACTTGTAGAAATTTTTTAAGTGTGATTACTGTATGTATTTGGTAAGTTTTGTGACTTGCTTCCCTGGGCACTAAGTAGCATGGATAGAAAACATAGAATGGAGGTGGGAATGACATATTTAGGTTTGCCTAGAGTAGCAAAATGTTTGGAGATGCATCTGGTCCCATTTCACCAAACTTTACTGATTTTGAGTGGAATTTTAAAAAGTGCCTACATGACTTAAGACGATAGGTCCCACTGAGATCAAGAAGACTTGTGTTCCTAAGTCGCTTAGGCTCTTTCAAATATCCCAACTTTTATGTTTAAGCTTAAATTGTCAAATTGTGTAGTAACTAATGTGCATAACTAAAAGTTTTTATTTTCATTACCTTTATCCTCCATCTCACCTTTGCTCTTCTTGTTTGTCACATTCACTTATTTATTGTTTCAAATTAGACTGTAAAGTCTTTGGGCAGAGGCTCTGTTGAGCTTTGTTTTTACACAGCATTTTTCTAAATAGGGCTGATACTGACTGGGGCATTTGGGCATTACTGCAATACAAATAATAAACAGTAATCATCATCATTTTGCATTCTACTATTAAAAGAGTACCACAGAATTTGTGTCATGTAAAATATGTGTCCTCTGTCACTAGTTTAATTTTTTCTTATATAATTAGCTAAAGGTATTGGGAAACTGAAATGAATATCTTGTCATATTAACCTTTTCCCCATCTTTCTTTTACATTTTAGTATATCTGCAGAGTCACGGGGAAACTCAAAAGACGTCATGCAGAAAATGACACAAACTGAAAGTCTTTATCAACAAAATACAGATACAGCAGTAGAGGTACTGTATAATTCAGTATGTCTATCAACAATATTATGTGTTTTCAGCACAATTTAAGTACCTTGGGATATAAATATTTACACTTCAACAAGACATCATTGAAATTTGGGAATAATGTTTTGGAGTAATAAACAAATGATGATGATGATCTCAATAGTTATATCATAAGTTTGGAAGTGAAACATGAACATCAGTTCAGCCCATGCTCAAGAAACAAATGAAAATCTCATTTAAGTTTTTACAAAACATATCAAAGAAAATGTGTGTCATACAAATTATGATGAGCAATAATCTTAGCTTTCATTTAAAAAAAAAATTTCTAGCCCTGGTTGCAGAAGAAAGTTTGAAAATTTAATTCTTAAAGGCTCAAAAACAGACAGCAAATAAAAAAATGCAAAACTTTTAAGCCACCCTTAATATTTGTTGAGACCAGACTCATGATTTTGGAACTTTGGGGATTGGCAGTACTGTATTTCAGACTTGTTTGTAAGGCTCTGTGATCTAGTCATGTCCCTTGTGCCCTTACCCCGCCTTCTGTGCTTCTGAGGGTGCAAACAGTGCTGGAGAACTGAACCACCACTTCATCTATTGCAATTTTAGCTTTTATATCTGATTTTGGAGCCGCAGTGAGGAAAATTCCCTTTCCCAACTCTTTTTCTTCATGGACCAAGATTACTTAAACTAATTTACAGGTAACCTTTAAAAAAAAAAAAAAAGGTTTAGAAAATTCAGTATCCTAGCTGAAACTTGTAGAATTGAGACAGTAAAAGCAAGAAACCATGAATTAATATTTCATATTTTTTCTTAGTTTCCTAGTGAAATGGAATCAAAAGGTGATATGGACATTATTCAGCTGTTAGAAAAACAGTACCAAGAAAGATTAGAAGAAGAAACAGCTAAGGTATAACTTTATATTAACAACTTTTTAAGTATGTATAATGTGGTTTTATTTACTGTTTGTTACTGTTCAGAAAATTACAGAACAAATATATTGTTATAGTTATATTTATTTATGGAAAACTATCTTGTTCTGATTCTGAACAAGGAAGAATCTTTCAAAGCCTGTAGGGAATGTTGTGCTTTTGACACAAGCTTAACGTGATAAGTAGGCCCATACTAACCCGCTTTATTTTTCTTTTCTCACTCATTCCTTAGCATACATTAGTTAATCCTTTTATTTTCTTAACCAATACCCATCTTCCAGGGGGTCCTGCCCCTAAAATCCTCTGTATAACCCTCTCAAAATCTTCTCCGTAAAGGAAAAGAGCAACTTAATCAGTCTAATCCAATTTTTTTGAAAGAGGTATCTGATTAGAGTTGACTGGAAGCGCTTAGCTAAGTTTAGAAGATTTGGGCTGCTTACCTGGTTTGTTCCATTTTTATTAATTTTTATTTTTATAAAAGGAGAAGAGAACTGATTAACTTTTCTGTATATCTGTACAATGTGAATACATTTTCTCCTTATGGACCAATTGACTGTATTTTCATTAGAGAGACAATGTGGGTGAGATAATATCTTTTATTGGACCAACTTCTGTTGATAGAAGAGAGACAAACTTTTGAGCCACAAACAGCTCTTCTTTAGGAGAGAGACTCCGAGCATCACGGCTAAATGTAAGGTGGTGCAGAAAGTTTAGCATAAGTAGAGCCCTGCAAATCCATGGTTATCCGCTTATATCCATGGATACAGATACGGTTGTATTGTTTATCATCTTTGTGAATCAGATGCAGATCCAAATTTTTGTATCTGCACAGGCAGTGCTTAATTTGTGCTGCGGCTTGCCAGGGCTGAGTGTCGGCACCTCTCGGTATAGCAGGTCATACCCCGGCACCGACTTACTCCTTTGAGTCTGTCAGCTCCCACATGCTGGGAGGCTGCAGCTCCAGCTGTTACTTCCTGGCACGGGGAGGCTGCGGCTCCAGCTGCAGTGTTTAATGTGTGCTGGGGCTTGCCAAGGCTGAGCCCCGACACCTCTTTCATTACAAATTAAGCACTGTGGGCAGGGCTCTAACAGTGAAATAGGGTTCGGGTGCTGGTGTGGATGCAGATGTGGAGTGCAGATCACGGGTCAGATACAAGTTAATTATCACGGAAGCACATCGGATACGGATCCAAATTTTTGTATCCACACAGGGTTCTAAGTATAAGTAGTTAGCACATATTTTAAGGGACCATTCAAGGTACAGTGGCCCGTTAACACCTCTGTAGTCTAAGGACAAAAAGAGGGTGTTAGTAGGTTACAGATAGTTGTAATAAGCCATAAGTCCAGTGTCTCTGTTCAGTCCATGATTTTTGATGTCTAGCAGAGTTATGAACGTAAGCTCCCAGGCTTGTCTTTTGAAAATGTTGTGCAGGTTTCCTTTGAGGATGAGGACTCTAGTGGAGATTGTATAAAGAACTTAAATGGGACATTTTACAGAAAGCCACTTTACCCAGTTGATGTCTAGGAAAACATCTGCAGCTATAACAAAAGGTTTTGAAGAAAGTAGCAAGACATATAGTATGTCTGATCTATCAGTCCTCATATCCTTTAAGTGTCTGGATCTTCATTCAGCCAAACTGTCTTATACTCACCATTAGAAATTATTTATGAAAATCAGGAAGGGTGAGGGATTGAATGTCTTGCTACTTTCTTCAAAACCTGTTATAGTTGCAGATATTTTCTTAGACATCAACTAGGTTAAGTAGCTTTCTGTAAAATGTGAAATGTCCCCATTTAAGTTCTTTATACAATCTCCCCTATGTCAGCTTTGTCATACTTCTGATGAAAAGAAATCTCTCATCATTGCAGAATTTATTTTCTGTTCTTGTACTCTCCATAAGTACATGAAGGTTAGAGTGAAAAAATGATCCATCTCCTTTCATTATGAGACAGCATAAATAGATAAAAAACGAAGGGGGGGAATCACTCAGTGAGATTAATAGGAGATAAATATGGAACTAATAAAGTAATAACTTCTCATATGGTTTGTAGTCATCCTGTGTAATTCAGGCAATGGAAGGTTATAGAGTCAAATACTATAGATTAACTTTCTTTTAAAGTACTAGATAGTTGTATTCCCAATAATATATCTAACTTTAGAATAGCTTATTTAAAAATAAAAATATTATTTGCTAACTGTGTTGCTTTTTTACCTTTTAAATGTATTTATTTCCATGTAAAATTGATTTATTCATATTATTGATGGGTAGCAACTAGTTTTCTTCTGCAGGAATAGATGCTGCTATGTATGAACTTCTAAAGGTTGTTTTTATTTTTTCAGGTTATTGTGTCAATGAGTGTAGCGTTTGCCCAACAGACTGAACTGTCAAGAATGGCTAGACAAGAGGAAGAATCAGCACAAACACAAATTGTTCATAAAAAGGAAAAATGTTTTGAAAGTAGGAAGAAGTGCACTGAAGATGAGTTAGACAGCCATCTTATTAAGGAGAAGAAAGCAGACATTAAACATGCAGAAGAATTTAAACCACTTAGCAAGGAGCTGAGTGAAGAGTCCAGTGAGATTTCTTCTCTTGAAGAACAACTTGAATCAAGTGTTAATCCTGGTTACATACTAGAACTGAGCAAGAATGAAATGAGGTTTCCAGTATTACCTTTCTCCCATGACAAAGAGCTTGCAGTGAAGGAAATATCAGTAAGTATATAGACATCCACTTGAGAAAATCTTTTGCTTTTTCCCCCCAGTACTACTAGGTAATTTAGGCCTAAACTGATGGGGTTTTAAAAAATTGTAAATGGAAAAGAGTTAATTTTACCAGAAATGTTATGATTTATTTTAATTCTATGAAAATTCATATTTTATTTAGCAACTTGTGTGCTGTATTTTAACCCAAATATTGTAGCATTACACTAATGCATAAGAATTGGAACATAAAACTGAATATACTAAAATGACTAATCCATTTTCATGATCAAAGCTTGTGAAATGCAAAAAAGAAAGAATGGCATAAACAGTGAAAAATAAGCTTGATTTTTAAAAATTATTTTAATACAAATAAATAGGTCTTACTAGTGATGCATGAAACCTATATAAAGGGGATAAAATTGTGTAAATGTATTATTTTAACCCACCCATGTCCCTCTTGATATATAGGGGACATCATCTGAAAGGATAAAAGCGATAGCTAAAATATATTATTTTTAATAATCTCTGGGGGAGGAGAGGTATGTACAGAATGTAGACCATTCAATCCTAATAGCCAGGCATTTGGCAATTTATAAAGTGAGATGGGGAAGTTTTTACCCTGTTGTGTCTACAGGGCTACTGCAGCTCAGTGACAGATAGGTTACTCAACTCATTCCCTTCTGAAAGAGATAAGATGGTAAGATCCACAAAGCTGAAGGGCCTCTGGCCCATGTTATGCTCACTCATTGTGTGCTGCCACATATGGATCCTCTGCAGAGTGGAGCTACACACAGTGTAGGAGGGTGCATATCTTTTACTGCCCCCTCAGACTGTGTCCCTTCACCTGCTTAAATAGCAAAACCATCCTGGTCTACTTCTTTTTGGTATCATGGAGGCAGAGGCAGTATATGGCCGGGGCAAACTGAAATAAATATATGGAAAAACTGATACCTGGAAAATGTTCATAGCAAAAGGTTAAGTTGTGTCTGTAACAGAAATCTCCGCCAGCCTCCCTGTACACAATCCACTTTTAAGTAACTAAACATGGACTATGATGTTGTTTCATTTTTCATAATATTTTAATGGGTCTAGATTTAATCAAAATTGTATGTTCGCCTTCCTAGGATGGAAACAATTGATATTTGTACAGTGGGGAGCTCATTAGGTTCAGTTTTAGGGGACGGTTAGCACCACTGATTAGTGAGAGAGCTTGACAATTAAAAATTGGCTGGAGTTATTTTCACCTCTTTTTTTACAACAGAGATTACAATGTCATGATAGTGAGTCCTCGTAATACTATATATCAGGGAATAAGAGGAAAAAAATAAATGTGCCTGACAATGATTCTCTAATTGCAAAGCATTATATAGGTGGAATTATAATTAATCTAAATTTTGCATTTCAAATAAGTAACCCTTCCATCTACCCTCTTCAGAAAGGAACCAGTGAAACTTAGCTAGCCTAGTCTTCGTTAAAATCTTACAGCACTGTATATATATTTTGAGTGGAAGGATTCTCATATATTCATCCATAACTGGATTCAGATCTAATTATTTTTTATAGAGTAGTGAGTTTTGTTTCTTTGGAAACTGTGTTTTGAGATTATTTGAAATGCTTAAAGTTCTAAACACATTTATGTTATATATTCTACTTGTAAAGGAATGTATTTGCAGAAAAGAGCTTCTGAAATTCATATTTTTACAAAGATCATGTCCTAAAGAGAATAAAATTGGAATTGTAAAATGCACTCTTCCATATATAATTTTTAAATAGCCTGAAATGTGCATGATCGACTCTTGTTATGAGTGCACGGTGCAAGCATTATCTATATTCTAATGTCTGTTGTTGTCACTTGAATGTAGAATGTGCATTTTCAAATACTAATTTATCACTATAAACAACACTGTACAATAGGAGAACTCAGCCAAACAAATACTTTATACACTGTCCCGTGCAAATAACTGATGTTTTGGTTTGCTGGCAGTTCCAAAAAATTGGGGAAAATATTCTTTCAGGTCAACCCAAAACCTAAATTTATTAGAATTATCAATGAATAGAAAAATGAGAAAAAAATGTTTTGGGTTAAACAAAACATTTTGTTCAAAATGAAGGATTTGGTTTTAATAGATCTGTTATCTATAACTGTATTTTTTAATAAAAGCAAAGAAAATGAAGGGCTATATTTACAAGGGGACTTAGGCACCACTCACAAAATGGAAGAGGAGGTTCCCAATAACCTAGAGGCAAGGGCACTCATGTAGGAGACCCAAGTTCAAATCACTGCTGTTAAGCAGGGACTTCAAACCCAGGTCTCCCTTATTCCTGATGAGTAACCACTAGGCTATTCGCTATTCTGTAATGGGTCTCTCTTAGTCTCTTCTGTTGAAGCTGTTGCACTTTGTGTAAAATACTTAAACATTCATTGGACCAGAGAGTGGTAATGACTCTATAGCCCCGTCGCTCGGGCACTCACCTGGGATTGGGGACTTCTGGGTTCTAGTCCCTGCTCCAGTGAAATTAATTGTTTATATAAAGTGGAACAGCTTCCACAGGAGAGGCTGAGAGAGACCCACCTCAGATTAGCCAATACCATTGTTGTTAAGGCACTCACCTGGGATACGTGAGACGTGGGTTCAGGTCCCTAATCAAGGGGTTCTTGGATATAAGGAGGGAGGGCACCTCCTCCTAATTTTTTTTGGACTGATACAATTAACTGAAATGGACATGAATTTGCAAAATGTTTTGGTTGAACCAAAAATTCATTTTTCATTGGAAAAAATTTAATTGGAAAAGTCAACAAATTTCACCCATCTCTATTAAAGGTATAAGAGCACAGGCAGTTTTGTTGCTTGCCAAAACAGAAGACTACAATACAAAAACAGAGAGATGGGTAGTTGCAATGGGCACATTTCAGAGATAAACAAAAACTGTAACTGGAGTACCTCATGCAAGTAGTAGGCAATATGGATATTTTTGAAGGTTGAATATGAGGAGGCTTTTGAAAATATGAATTGGGGTCTATCCCAGGTATGGAAATGTGTGTGCGAAAGCACTCTGTCAGAAGTGAGTCACACACACACAGGGAACAGCTAGGAGCGATGCTTTTGGAGAACAAAAGAAGCAGTAGTGGTTATGAGAGGAGAGATATAGGTAGGAGTTGAGTTGTGAAGTGCTTTGAAACTGAAAAAGAGAATCATTAATTTTATTCAGAGGAAAAAGGGAAGAGAAGAGTAGAGAAAATAGAGAAGAGCATATGAGATGTGGTCCAAGGAAGGTGATTCAGTGGTAGCATTTTTGATAGATTTGAGAAGAGGAAGATAAAAGTGCAAAGCCAGAGTGCAGGAGGTTGCAATGAGGAAGGTTGGAGATAAGGGCATGGATATTAATATTACTTGGATAGAGCTTCATATATGAAGTCCCTGCACTCTCTCACCAACCCCAAAATATTAAACAAAGCTTAGTATTTTTCTTTGTTTTGGAACATTACATCATTACATATGTTTACTGTTTCTTAGTTGGGGAGTATGTGATTCTTTAACATTTGGCCTTCCAAGAAGCAGGCAACAAGTTGATTTCTTGGATGATAGCTGTTTGATTTGTGCAAATATTTCTGGAAAATTGTTTAACCATTTCATACATGTACCTGCATATACAATGGTAATAACAATTCAAATATTACAGCCCTATCATGAGATGGCAACATCCAGTACAGAAACCTCAGGTCAGCTGTTGCTATATGAAGAGCGTTTGGAAGACATGCGACAGGAACTTGTACGACAATATCAGGAACATCAGCAGGCAACAGAACTATTGAGACAGGGGCATATGCAGCAAATGGAACGGCAAAAAGAAAATCAAGAACAACTCCTAGCAGAGCTTGATAGACTTAAAGTTCAATTAGCCGAGGTAATGTAGGGTCTGGGGCAATGGCAGGGGCAGAAGAGTGTATTGACAACTGATACTGGCTTTTTTGTTTAAAAAGAGTTCTCACCACAATCAGCCCTAAACTGTCATGGACTAGTCTTGGCTGGAGCCTCCAGCAGTTCAACCACCTTATTGTTGCTGGGAAGACATTTAGCAGCCTGATCTCCTACCACTATCTTTACAGTGAAGCCTACCAAGTCAAGGGCTTGAGGGTTCTGGGGCCAGCTTCCATTAACCAATTTCCCTCAGAGTAAGTGTGGTCCCAGAGGGTTATCATTAATTGACCCACCCAGTGATTGTTGTCAGTGGAGTAGTGATCCATTGCTTCTTTTAGTGCCCTGTCCTCACTGCTATCATTGGCACAGTGTTCCCAGGAATGACTGTTCACAGTCCAAACTTGGATCATCTGTTGAGTGGGGCATTCCAGGAGTGGCCTGCAGTGATCCAACTCCCAGTTAGTGTCTCTAATGCCATATTTCTTCCCTCATGCTCCCTTTTATCTCAAGCCAGATGCCCTATCTTGTGGTGTAGAAAGGCAGTCCACACTGCTCTTCCACTGCATAATATGCTGCTTCCACCTGGGTCTCAGGTAAAATGAGAGAGTATCAATTACAGGAGACTCAGTGGTCTGCCTGATTGGACCTGGTGTTGTGGAAGCTGCAAGGAGCTTCCATGCACTGGTAGGGAGAAGGGTTAATACTTCCTAGGGAAGAAATAAACCATTATGACCAAGAGTGAACTTCCCAGCAGCCAAAAGATGTCCTCCTTGATTCCATTGGGCTGTAAGGAGCTTGGCTTTGTAAAGTACAAATTAGTTTAGTGGGAAAGGCAAGGGTGTATGTTTACTATATTTTTTGCATTTCTAAAATATAGCCACCCTAGAATCCAGTGTCCCAAACCCATACATTCTCCATAAAAGGAATGTTAAAGGAACTCCTCTTAATTATCGGGATCTCAGAAATAAGCTTTTATCTCTTACCAGACTAAGAGGACAAAACTCAAAAGAATCCATCCAGTCGTACATTCACAGACTCACATATTACATTGACAGTGCATGGATATGTATTTGATGTGTCATCTGAACAATGCGACATTACAAAAATAGACGAGAAAATAGTGACTGGAGAACCCTAAAGTTCTTCTGTTCTACTCCACTATACTTACAAGGTTCCACCTGACACCTTATGCTCCTCCCATACTAGGTTTCTCTCTATCTACCTTCTGTCTGCTTCATGGGAGGAAAGTGTAATAGTGACCTGCTGTTCCCAAACATTGTGGTTGTAGGTAGCTGGTAAACCTGCTTCTCCTTTCTGCAACTTCAGGGGTGTGGTTGTCAGGCCTGCTTATCCTTTAGCCTATTTCTGGACCTCTTCCTACTCATTGTCGTGGAATTGTTCCTTTGGGGTACCTATATCTTCCCCTCCTCTGCACTGCCTCTTCTATCTCCTTACACTCACATCTATACATTGCAGGAGCTGAAACTTGTAACACTGGGGGGAGAGAGTACTTGTGTGATTTAGGTCATTAGCTCCTCTGTTTTAATGTAAAGGATGTTTTTGCCATGAGATCTATGTTAGAATTAATATATAATTATTAAATCAGGAATACTTCTAGCTCCTCTAAATTTGGACCATAGCACTGGAAGGGACCTCCCTGGTCATAAAGTCCAGTCTCCAGTAGGCAACCCAGTCACTTAATCCAATTCATAAACTTATCAAGCTCCCTAAAACTAGTTAGGTCACTGGTTCTCAAACTTTAGCAACTCGAGGACCCCCATTTTGGTTTAAAATTTTTCACGGATCCCCAAGCCCCCCACTCAGCCCCAGGCCCCACCCCCACTCCACCCCTTCCCTCAAGGCCCCACCTCTTCCCACTCCTGCTACACCCATGCCCCTCCTCTTCCCTGCCTATTTCCGCCCAGTGTGCAGGAGGCGCTGGGAGAGAGCGGGAGGAGTTGAGGGAGGAGTTGATCAACAGGGCCCTGCAGACCCCCAGGGGGTCTGCAGACCCCAGTTTGAGAAACGCTGAGTTAGGTTGTTTGCCCCCCTACTCCTAATGGCAGGCTGCTCCAGCGTCTTGCTCCCCTGATTATTAGAAATCTCCTTCCCTGTTTTTACCCTCAGCTGTAATTAGTTTGTTATACTATATTCTTTCACCTTTATGAAGATCTTTTATAAAAAGGACATATAGGTAGTCTGCCATCCTAAAAATTATACTACAGATATATATATATATATATATATATATCTTATGATGTTAAACTTGTAACTTCCAGTAAATATAGTAAATATAGTGCTTTAAAAGAAGTACTTACAGATTTGTATGAAAATCCTAGATATACTTAAGCTACCAAAACCACTGATTAGCTCTCAGTTTCAGAAAGCTTTACATTTGCTTTTAACCACTTAACAAAAGAAGCTGCATTTTCCTGGTGCAAAATATGTTGAGTATTGGAAGTGCCAGGAATCACTAATACCAGAAGATTAAAAACCTGCTTAAGTTAATGCTTTCCTTCTACTATTCATAGTATGCCCTTATGAAATTTCATTTTTAGAGTGTCTCAGTGGAGAATGACAACTTGGTTACAGAGAGAGAGAGAATGCTTTTAGAGGAACTAGAATTGTTAAAGCAACATTCTGTACCCGGAAGAGAGAAGCTGCATTGTGAGCTATGCAACAACAGTACGCAAACACAGGTAAATATGGACTTTGGCTACCTTAGGAGCCATGGTATGTAAATGCAGTAGGATTTCTTTTGCCTGCTGCCTTATGGGTTGGTTAAATAATGAGGAGGTGGAGTTTAGCTGCCTATCTTTTTACTTTAGGTAAACTCAGATTTTAATGTTGCTATAGCAACATCCAACAGAGAACCCAGAAACTGTTTATTTAGCATAACAAACTTCATTTTAACAGGCTCTGGTTTGGATCTGTCATGTTTTTTCCATCTACACATTGTGTTTTGTACTTATCTTTCCTGGATACTAGTAATTTCATGGAAAGGGATAGTTGTTTTATTTCAAACAATATGTAATTTTTGCATAAAAGTTTTAATTTCGTAATGTAACCATGTATCAGAATACAATGTTGATTCCATCATGACAGGATTTTTGTCTTTTTTGTCCTCTCTGCCTTTGCAAATACTTACTCAGAATGAAAATGAAAGCCAAACTGAATCAAAAGAGTACACCTTTGAGGGTGAAGACGGAGGAGGAAAGCCTGAAGAAATATCTTTGGATATTCTTTCAAAAGAAAGGTATTCAGAGCTTGAACTTGTTAAATCCAGACTCTCTTTAATTCAAAGTTTCTGTATTTATACTATAATTGCAATCAAAAAATTATTTAGCTTTGTGAATCATATAATTATCTGATGTATCAGTCATATGCAATAAAAATTTATAAGAAGTCAATATAGAATCTAACCTGGATGCTTTTTGAGTGAAGCTAAATAATGTCACTTTTTTACTGCATTATTTGAATGGCTACATTATAAAATTGGATTTTTAAAAAATGGTCTTGAAAATGATGTTCTCAGGCTATTTACTCCAAGTAGTTGAATCAAGCATTTAAAATCATATTCCAATCATTGGAATTTATAAGGCTACTTCTTGGCTTATGCTACGCATTCCTTACATACTGCTTGGGCTGTGTACTCTACCTGAAACTCAGCCTTTTCTGTGTAGCTATATAATGGCAAATAGGATGTTTTTGATGTTTGCACATTTTCCTATCCATTTCATACACTATATAGGGCAATATATATTTTTACATTGATTTTTGTCAAAGTATCCCAGTGTATCTTTGAATATTCCTTATCTTGAACTTTTTATGTAAACTTTTACAATAAATAAATAAATACAAAGATGCTCACCAGAAACACAATAGCCTATTTTTCAATGTCATTATGTAATTTTAAATATTGCTTATACTACATGGCATAACTTAGGCATTTTCAAAAAATATCTGCGTAATTAACACTTTTTTTTTTGCACAATTTTTGCTGTTCATTTTATATTAAGCTACCAATATAATATTCTTACAAAACCTCCACAAATTACATTTGTTATAAAGTCAAAGGTTGCATTTTAAACATAAATTCATCTTGAGTTATGTCATTTTCCCCATCTCTAATTTCTGACTTCCAACCGTGCCACATTCTCCCAATCTCCTTCCTCAGCCTGCATGTGGAATCTTGGCCACTTAAGCTGTTGGCTCCCCATCATTATGAAGCACAGTAATTCTTTGAAAAAATGAAGTGTATGAAATAGTTAGTATACTGTACTGATATAAATAAACTAATGTTTATTTTATAATTATGTAGCCATCGTATGTAGATGAATAGATTGATGTGGTCTATATTTAAAAAGTACATGTTTCCAGTGCAAAATAAAATCAATAATTGTGCTGCTTTATCATCACATATCATAGCTGGACAATAGTATTTATTTTCATGTTGTCCAAGTTCAACTAGCAATTTTATTTTTTCTCATGTGAAGAACCTCTAAGACAGTGGCTTTCAATCTGTGGCCCACGGACCCCTGGGGGCTCTGCAAACTATGTCTAAGATTTTTCATTTGTGGACTCCCAAAATTTTTGGAAAAGTTTGAAAACCACTGCTCTAAGACTCAAACTATAAGCATGACCTTTAATAACTTTTATAGTTCTGCTTTTTAAAGTGATTATAAAAATACTTTACTCTGCAAGTCTACTCCTGGGGTAAAATACTGGCCCCAATTAAGTCAATGGCAAAGTGAGGCCCCATTGATTTCAATGAGGCTAGGATTTAATTCACCCCTTCTGTGTGTTCTGAGTCATAGTTGCTTAATTTAATGACAAAAATAAATGTTGATTGTTTTTAACTCCTAATAGCACTGCTGAGCCAACACAGACATGGATGAGTACAAAGGGAAAGGACCCAGCTTGACTGGTTTTTGAAGGGTTGGTTTTGAAGGGATGGTAGAAAAAATTTAGTTTTACTTGCAAACTAAGAAATGTGTTAAGGAAACCTGTGGTTCTTGACACACATGGTGTCTCAAAATGTCATTTTTAATAGTCATTTTTCAGAGCAGGACTGTACTTTAAAGAAGTCCCTTTCTGGTTGACCTTGTGCTTAAAATGTTGCTGTTGGGTCCCATACTATTCATCCAAAAGGACTGTAACCTGCCTGTGAAAGAGTGGGTAGTGGATATGAAAAGTAGCTTCCATTAATCCTTACTTCATTGTCAACGAACCATTGTGGAATATCAGCCTTCTGGCATACAACTCCACATAGAATAGGATTTTTTTTTTTTTTTTAATTGTTTGCATTTGGCCTGTCAAGGCCTATTTCAATGGGTGGGGAAGAAAGACAGTTGAGGAGAAGACAAACTTCACTTTTATTAAATGATAAATTTTTTTTTTTGTGAAGAGACCGAAGTTTTGTGATTTTTACAGAACTGGTATGAAGTTACATTTCACTCTGTGTTATGGACATTGTCAATAACTTTGCACAGAACTTAATACAAATTCGACTTTAATATTACCCTGCTTTGCAAAGGACAAAATTTATGGTTTATCTTTTTTGGTAATATTAGCCAAAAGTACTTTGTCTGAAGTCCATATCTCACATCATTGTTGAGCCAATGTGACATGTGTAGGCTAGTTAGAAGCAGTAGTTTCAGACACTAGAAACATCCTAAAGGGTCCATGTACCTAGACACAAATATTCAAGTTGGATAATTCTGCATTGTTTTCACTAGGTGCACTATCCATAGTCTTTACTTGTGTTCTACAGAGCAATAGTGCGTCACTGGCCAATACATATGAAACCTGATAAGGAGGAAGGGCTTATAATGGAAATGCTGACAAACATGACACTGCTATCTGTATTTAAAAAAAGAATTACTAGGAAATTTTTCCTCAAAACTGTAGCTTTCCGTAGTTATTTAATATAACAATATGTAATATTTTTAATTGACTGACTATGGACTAATATAGATGTGCTAATGTGGCATTTATGTGACTTATATACTTTGCTATCTTAAAACCAAATCCTAGTACCACTGAATCAATAGCAAAAATTTCATAGTCTTCAGTGGGACCTGGATTTGGCCCCACAAAATAGAAGGTGAGGGGAAAAAATGTTTTGATTAGTTTCTATTTCATCTATACGTACAGGCATACTCTACAGAAGGCTAATAACAGACTCCTGAAGATTCTGTTAGAGGTTGTGAAGACAACTGTAGCTGTAGAAGAAACAATTGGTCTTCATGTCCTTGGATTACTGGATAGACCTGGGAAAGACCCTCCTTCTAAAACTGTTCTATGGGAGGCGGAGGCAGAGCAGTCAGTAAAGCCCTGTGCCCATGTGGGATTTGAAAAAGGTACTGGTTGCATGTTTACTTCTAATTTCATATCATGTAGAAGCCATGTAATGTGCCAGGACTTTTTACTTGAAAAGAAAGATTTTTTTAACTCATGGTAATTTAAAGGGCAGGTATATTTAAAAAAAAAAAAAAAAGTGTGAATATACATGGCAGCTCCATTTGATATCCATCATTAACAACCAGCACCTGATTAACTATTGCACATTCCTAGGCACCTGCTGAGGGGTAAATTGTACCTTTGCTACAAGCTCTGTGTATGTGGCAGCATATAGCTGCCCTGCCCCAGGAGCAGACCAGGAAACAGATATATCTTGTGCTAGCCCTATACCTGGTGCTGTGAACATCTGCTGGTACGTTGGTGGGGTTGGGGGTGCAGGCTGGATTAAGGCACAGCCCGCTTCCCACATACCTGTAGAAAAGGGAGTGTAATGGCTCTGCAGAGGCTTCTTTCCCCAAGCTGCTACCCATGGTGCAGGTAGCCAGTGCTAGAGGGAAAAGGAGCGCCCTGGGTGGGCACAAAGGATAGGTGACAATCTAGCCAGAAAACAACATTTTATTTTTTGTGCGTACACAAACATGTGCGTACACTTCAGTGGAGTCTTAATTTCTTCAGTGGATGTCACCGGAAAAAAAGTAGTAACCATTAAAAATTACAAAATTTCCATTTTAGGAAAATGTATACTATAGAGTGGTTACTCAAATGGTAAATAAAGATGTATAGTATTTACTGTTTCTATTCGGGGTTTATACTTTAATAGTTTCTATTCTCTGCCCCCCTGTAGCCTTAAATCTGTGTCAAGTTACATCTTGGAACAATTTATAACAAGTTTATAAAGTCTGAGGTAATTTGAGACTGGCACCTTCTCACAACTGAAACAGAGTGAAATCTTTCTTAAGTGACCACTCAAAGTGCTGCTTAAGAGAAGTAGTCATCTAGTGCAGGTGAAGAAGAATTGTACTGGTACATAATGTCTTTGGGGATTCTTTGAGATGAACTCTTAAGAGTACATGAGCATAAACATTCTAACTTGTTACAAATAATACTCTAATAAGGGTGGTCTGTCTCCTGCCCTCATTCCTTCTCCGTGAGCGACGAGCACCAATGGTGCCTCTACTGCCTGGGCAAGATGCATATCTTGGCAAGCTGCACTATCTGTAAGTCCTTTCCATCCAGAATCAGAGAGGCCTGTGAGCTCTGCCTCTGCAAACACCTTATGGAGGAGGCAATGAGGTCCCAAGCACACTCAGATCCTGGCCTGGGAGAGCCCCCTGTACAGTGGCCACCACCAACCACAAGTGCCCCTCTGAGCACCACTCATGGTGCAGAACCGCCGGCACTGAAGCACAAAGACAAGCCCCATCATGAAAGCAAGAAGCACAAGAGTAGGTCCCCATAGCGGACTGCTCATAAACTCAGCATTCCCTCCATGAGCCACACCCAGTCAGATGAGACGTTGCATGCAGATCCCATGGGAGTGCCACCAAAGGCTCCCTCGGCTGGAGGGTAAAGCCAAGCGAAAGCGGGATCCATCATTACCAGCGGTCACCCTTATACCGAAGCATTCAGACCACCTGGCTGCTAGCACGACACCAACGGTTCCATCTCGCTTACCAGATAGACCAACTCTGTCAACTTCACTGGGTCCCTTTGGAGTGTCAATGGGTGCCCCATGGACCCCTGGCCACAGTGAGACATTCCTCACAGTGGAGGAGATGATTCTACCATATCTACAGTCTCCACTTCTCTTGGGCCCTGCTCTTATCCAGGACACTACCACAATCGAATGTGAACCTTTGCTCCTCCTGCAAGAGAAGCCCATCTCTCATGCGCTGCACTGTAGCCCTCCAACACCAACGGTCTTGCCACTGATGGAACCATCCTCCGACTCCAAGGAGTTCTGGGACACGGCACCGCCACCATCCCCATTGCCACGCAGGAGCCCAGACATACATCTCAGACCTCCTTATCCTCCTGCTTACAACCTACCCAGGGATGCCTGGTACTGCTTCCCAGGGGGCTCGCCCAGACCAGTGGACCCCTCATTCTGGCCCTACAGGGGGCCTAGGACTCATACAAAAGGTGTCTGGAGTCATCCCAAGGGTACTGCCAGGCTTCCCCTGTACACCCTCCTGCACTGTTGGTGTACAAA
Source organism: Platysternon megacephalum (assembly GCA_003942145.1). Taxonomy (NCBI): domain Eukaryota; kingdom Metazoa; phylum Chordata; order Testudines; family Platysternidae; genus Platysternon; species Platysternon megacephalum. The sequence goes on along the minus strand of QXTE01000081.1, from coordinate 2,119,246 downwards.
AAGGAGGACGTCAAGTCGGTACTGCCGGTCCCAAACGGAGCTCCTCGTCACTGGAGGAGGCAATCATCCCCCTCCTGCTCTCTCTGCCAGATCATCACCAGCAGTATCAAGACCTGCTGCAGAGGGTGGCCACAGACCTGCAGATTCTATTGGAGGAAGTCCAGGACCCACAACACCGCCTCCATTCTCCAACCACAAGGACCTTCAAGAATGGCGCTCCCAATAAACAAGGCCATCCTAGAACCAGCTCGATCAGTGTGGCACACACCAGCCTTGTGCGCCCCCACACCAAAGAGAGCAGAGAGAGAATATTTTATGCCAGCTAAAGGGACGGTTTTTTTATTTACGCACCCGATTCCCAAATCCCTGGTCATCCAGGCGGCTGCTTATCCCTCCCACCAACTCTTCAACAGGAAGCAACTCTGTCATCCTTAAGGGTGCGATAGAGTGCATCCCTCCCCAATACCAGGGGAGAGGCTTTTATTCACCAGACTTCCTCATCCCGAAAAATGACGCTGGACAGCATCCCTTGCTCGATCTCTGACTACTAGATAAGTTTATCAGGAAGTCCTAGTTTCGGATGATAACACTGGCATTGATCATCCCTTCCCTCCACCAGGGAGCATGGTTTGTGGCTCTCGACACAGAAGATGCTTAATTCCATGTGGACATCCACCTGTCGCATTTCAGGGTGGGGCACCAACAGTTCCAATCTCAGGTCCTCTCGTTCGGCATTGCGACAGCACCACAAGTATTCATGAAGGTCTTTGTGGTGGTAGTGGCCCAGAGGAGGCACCTAGGATACTCAGTATTCCCCTACCTGGATGACTGGCTCCTTATGATGCACTTGCAGCGGAAAGCTCTCTCTGCAATCCATGGTCTTCAAAACCTCCTAGTGTCCCCAGGTATGTGTGTCACCAAAGACAAATCTATTTTGACACCCACACAGACAAATACACTTCATAGGGGCAAGACTGGATTCAATTGCTGCACGAGTCTTCCTCCCAGTGGATCATTTCTCTGCGATGAATGCCCTCATTGCTCATCTTTGCCATAGGCCTCACACCATGGTCCGCCGATCCTCTCTCTCTCGGGGCACATGATGGCCTGCACTTGTGTTTATGTACAAACCGGGTTGTACATAAACATACTAGAACTCAGGGCAGTCCATCTCATCTGCAAAGCCTTCCTTCTGCTGATATGGTCCCTTCTCATTCAGCTTCTCTCTGACAACATCACTGCTGTTCTAAGTCTGTTCAGCTATGGAACTGGTGCATCAGGAGCCAGGTGACAATACATGCTACATACCTGCCGGGCTCCCAGAATTCTCTAGCCGACAGTCAGCAGAAAACTACACCTAGACCATGAATGGCAACTGCACAATGCAGTCCTCAACAATCTCTTCGTCCAGTGGGGAGCCTCTCGTTGGGACCTCTTTGCCTGTCAAGCAAATCAAAAACTTCCCCGCTATTGCTCCAGGGCAGCTCTAGACAGGGGCTCTGGGGTGACGCTCTCCTCATCTCCTGGATGGGCGACCTCTGCTATGCCTTCCCCCCCATTTCTCTGCTGTCGCAGGTGCTTCACAAGATTTGCTGGGACAAGGACAACATCATCCTCATGGTGCCCTACTGGACCTGGCAGTTCTGGTTCACTGACCTCCTGAAACTCTGCCTGACCAGTCAGGCTCTGGGCATTCCTGGATCTCCTTATGCAAGATCAGGGCAGATTCCAGCATCCCAACCCGGACTCCCTTCACCTCACAGCCTGGTATTTGGAATGGCATTGAGTATAGTCCATGAGTGCTCCGCCCTGGTTCGACAAATCCTCACCAAAGCAGGAAAAGGTCCACTAGAACTTGCTATCACACAAAGTGGCAGTGCTTCCTGGAGTGGGCCCGCTGCCATTACCCCTCTCTGGACACGGTGACCATCCCAGTCGTCCTGGACTACCTACTTGCCTTCAAAACACCGGGCTTAGCTCTCAGCTCTATCCGGGTACACCTGGCGGCACTTACTGCCTTCCTCCCACCAGTGGAGGGCACTTCCGTCTTTACACACCTTACGACTATGCGTTTCATGAAGGGCTTGCTCAGCACCTTTCCACCAGTTGTGAAGCCCCTATCTCCATGAGATCTTAACCTTGTTTTCTCTGCCCTCACGAGACTGCCCTTCGAATCCATGGTAACATGCTTCATGACCCCCCTCTCTTTGAAAGGGGCATTCCTGGTTGCTGTCACCTTGGCCAGATGGGTCAGCAAGCTCGCTGGCATGATGGCAGACCCTCCCTACATGGTGCTTCTCAAGCCAAGGTCTCATTAAGGCTACACCCCAAAATCCTTCCCAGCGTGGTGTCCAAATTCCACCTCAATCAATCCATCCACTTGCCTGTGTTCCATCCAAATTCCCCACCTGCACTCTCTTGATGTTCAATGCGCCCTGGCATTCTACTTGCACAGGACTAGACCTTTTCGGAGGTCACCGAGACTCTTCATAACCATTGCAGAGAGAACAGGCCAGGCCATATCTTCCCAAAGAATCTCTAAATGGGTCTCGGTCTGCATACTGGAATGCTATGAACACTCCAACCTGGTGTAACAGCTTATTCTACATGAGCTCAAGCCAGCTCCTCGGCCTCACTAGCGGATGTACCATGGCAAGACATCTGCAAGGCCGCGATGTGGCGCTCCACATGTTTACGGTGCACTGTACCATAACGCACATGGCAGATGCGGATATGGCCGTGGACCACGCTGTATTGCAGATGGCTATGCCATATCCTCGCATCCACGTCCGCACTGATTACTGGTCATAAGTCACCCACATGTGAAATACAAAGAAGAGGAAATTATTCACCTGTAACTTCAAAAGGTGTGTTCTCTATCTGTATTCCTGCTATCCGCCCTCCTTCCTGCCCTTTATACCCTGGACCAGGAGCATGAGGAGACTCAGTATGCACGTGCAGGTCAACGGACACTGCTTGGAAATATTTCCAGACTTAGGCACATGGCAAGAATGCGCACCCACATGTGGAATACAATAGGGGCCACACATCTTGAAGAACCTCCAGTTACAGGTGAGTATCTTCCTCTTATGACCTTCCTTCTTATCCCATGACTGCTTAATTGCTTAAGAGCCTTTGGTGAGGGACCTTGTCAAAGACTTTCTGAAAGTCCAAGTATGCTGTATCTACTGGATCACCCTTGTCAATGTTTGTTGACCTCCCTCAAATAATTCTGTTGGATTGGTGAGGCATAAGTTCTCTTTACAAAAGCCATGTTGACTCTTCCCCAACATCTCGTGTTCATCTGTGTGTCTGATAATTCTGTTCTTTATTATAGTTTCAACTAATTTGCCTGATACTGATGTTAGGCTTACTGGCCTGTAATTGCAAGGATCATCTCTGGAGTCTTTTTAAAAAAATTGGTGCTGCATTAGCTGTCCTTCAGTCATCTGGTACAGATGCTGACTTAAGCACTAGGTTTCATTCCATGGTTAGTAGTTCTGCAGTTTCCTATTTGAGTTCCTTCAGAACTCTTGGTTGAATACCATCTGGTCGTGGTGACTTGTTACTGTTTAATTTATCAGTTTGTTCCAAAACCTTTGACTTCTCAGTCTGGGACAGTTCCTCAGATTTGTCACCTAAAAAGAATGGCACAGATGTGGGAATGCTCTGCTATTTTCAGAAGATTAAATCTGGAGACTTAACCTTTCCAAGCAAATAGTGATTTTAAAGTTCATTTCTATGCTGAAAAGTGATTTTGTAAAAGTGCCATCAATGGTTTCTATATTTACCATCCCACAGTGACTTCCATATTCCAGTTGTTCACTCTGCAAACTTAATCAAAACTCTAGGAGTCAAGTTGAGGGTTTTCCTCTTCAAGTATCCTTACTATTTGTAAAGTTTCTGCAGGCCAAATCATGGGTGACACCTGGGTAATTGCACTGCACTACTGGGGCTTGCACCGGTGTAACTAATTAGAATTTAGTAAATTATTCTGTTGGTGATGCATTAGGAGAAATAGAATCCCACTCACATACTCTTAGCTCTGTTGGCTCTGCAGGGCCAACAGGAATAAAAAACAGTAAAACCTGATTTTAGGTCTCAGTCTTGCCCACGCAGAGCTCAATGCAGGATCAAAGCCTTAATTGCTAAAATAAACAAATATGACTGAATAAACACAAGAAACCGATCTGTTCAGTATAAATTAATAAATATAAATAAAAATTATTGTATTTCAAAATAAAATAGCACTTTACATTCATTACCACTGCTGAACTCAAGAAATGGGAGATGGCACTTCCCTTTGTTTGACAACTATCCTTCAGTCAAATTATGCTTCAGAATAGTTATTTTCTTTAGAAAATGCTTTATTGCATTTGTTTTTTATTTTATATATAGCCAAAGATAAACTGGAAAACCGTAGCTACAGAATTGGGGATGGGGGAAAAACTAACGTAACCAAGCTTTGGTTTTAAAATCTGAAGTCTGAAATCTTTGTCTTTACCTCATGAATTCCACACCATAATCTTTTGGTCATTGGCATGGATAAAGGAGAACTTACTTAATACTAGTAGCATTGGTAAAGAGAGAATGATATTAGCATCAGCGGCTGAAATGATGAGACCACGTCAGTACTGATTATGAGCAAGCTTTGAGCTTTGAAATTTTTCCATTCATATTTCTGATCAGTCAGAAGTTGCAGAAAAGTGCTCCATATCTATGCAGTTGCTTTGCAGAAAGAATACTTTGTGTTCTAAAGTAACTCACTATGGCCCAGTGCAACAGTACTTCTTAGACAAAACTTCTATTAAAGTTCAGGGATTACAGGCTATGACCATTAGGCTGCACTGCAATTATTTAATTTGAGTTTCAAGTTTCATTCCAAATTCATTAACATTAACAAAACATTAATAAATGTCTTTCAAGCCAGAGTCTGAAAAAGTATGAAAAATTTAGTTGTAATATATTCAAATTAGTAGGGATGTTTTTATTCTACTTTGAGAAAATTGAAAACTGAAAAGCAAAATGGGAAATATCATTATACAGTCAATTCTGGATGATTGTAGACATAGATTAGAATAAACTAACTAATATTTCATTGTATCTAATTATATTTTGTCTAGCTGTGCTACTATACTTTGGGTACTTATTTTGTCAGATCTCAGAAGCTAAGCAGGGTCTTTCCTGGTCAGTACTTAAGATGAGTGACCTCCAAAGAGCATCAGGTGCTGCAGTAAATGGTGCTGTTGTTTTAGTAGGATGTATGTTTCCCTCAACTCAGTCTTTAGCTAATGCTTTGGTACAGCATTGGGAAACTACACTGCTGGATGTCCATCTTAGATAAAGGTCCTTTCTACTCTGAGAATATTAAAGCCCATGTGTCCCTATTTCAAGATACCGAGAGGCCTTTCGGCTTGGGTGCTGAGAAATCCAAATGACATATTATAAAAGTATACAATAGTTAGTTCCACTGAAGGCCTTACAGTGCAGGGGTTTGGAATCTTAAGGTGCTAAGAAAAATCTTTATTACCCCAAACCTACCCTAAAATTTGTGTAGAGGATTGACAGAAAATAGCTGCCAGCCACCCCTGAGGTGACTGCACTTTATTGGTTGTGAATAGAATTCTAATGTTCAGTGTCTGTAAAGTGCTTTGAAATCCTGTGTAGATGAAAGGTGCCATGTGAATGTAAATTCCATTCATCCAGTTATTCATTTCCTTCATATTTCAAATTGTGCTTCTTCCTTTGTTCTTTTTTCGTGTAGTTTTAAGAGATTTTGTAAAATTACGTTATACCCCTAAACTAAAAGGAGCTATGAAACAGTACTGATATAACGTCAAGAAAAAATTAAATATAATATAAAATTCAAACAATCAAAACTAAAACCTGTTTTAAAATTTGGTGTAGATGTAGTTTGTTGTATATGGGTAATAAGCTTGATTACGGTGAAATAAATGCGAATGACCTGAAATAAAAAGTCTGATAGTTTCCCTGAATGCTATAGTTTAGGCATAAAAATGTATAATATGTCAACTACATTGTTAAACACGTTGCAGCTCATTTAAAAAGAAATTAAAACTAGTATCTTGCACTTCTTGCTGTGTTCCCACCAAAACAACTGTTGTAGGAGTTGGTTTTTCAGAGGGACCAACCATTCTTATGACAATTTGAAGGAGGAAGAGCAATAAAGAAGTGGGAAGAATCGGTATAAAGAGATTTGATCAAACCAATGTACTAAATACAATTTTTGTTTAAAAACAAGCAAATTCTGAATAGGCTGCTGTACAGGTTTGTCGCATCTTAGGCGCATTTAACATGTGCGATTTCAGCTTTATGCGGTCAGCAAAAACAAGAAAAAAAAAACGAGAGAAAAATAACAATTTAAATACTGTTTCTGTAGTGCGGGCAATTCTGCCCGCCATTACACTCAATGTAATTTTGACTATACGCGGTTTTCGCTTTACACGCTGACCACGGAACGTAACCCCAGCGTAAGATGACAGACCTGTAGTTCCATTTTGAAGTTCTGTTGACTACACAGACTGTTTCAGCTTTGCTGTCATGATTCTTGATATCATCAGGACCCTTAAATGGAATAACAACTCAATACTGTAATTACTTGTTTCATATTTAATTGCTGAACAAGCGTAGATTGATTGATACCATTACTTGTCCCCCCAAAAAGTCTTTTCCATCTCTCTCCAAAGTAGTTTCATGGGATAATTATTTGACTTTCTGTAACTTAAAAGCAGGAATGACATTTGGTGTGTCAGGCACAGAATTACGAATTGCTAATGCCATGCGTCATATTGGGTAATTACTGTTGACTATCAATATTATGAATTGGAGAACAAACCTGTTCAATCTATGAAATTTAAACCTTGGATAAAAAAATATTTGTCCATTTGAAAAAAAAATTGCAGAAAGATATTTTAAAGATTATATTATTTTAATAAAACAAACTTTTCCATTATAAGGAAACTTTTTTGCCAATTCAAAATCTAATAATCAGATAGTGCTTTTCATTTTCAAAATTCGGTAGTAACATAATGAAATAACCGACTGCTATGAGACATTAATAGTTATCACACTCACCCTACTATTATTGAAAATGTCACCTGTTGCCTAAAAGGTTTGAAAACAGCCAATATGTGCACATTTGTCTCTTGCTTTACTGAATCCCTACATTCTAAATATTCAAAATCCAGTGTTTTCTGATTACTTGTATCAGGCTAAAAAAGCCTTGGGCAAAACTGTCTGCTGCTGCTTTTCAGACAGAAAGGATATTGCATATGTGTAAGGGGGCGCGGACTCACCCCTGCGGCGCCTCCTGCTGGTCGTCCTGGGAATTAGCTCTTCCAGCGTCTGGAGCGCCCTCTTCAGGCTGGTGATCCGGCTGCCACTGGCCCGTGTCCCTCCAAGGACCCCGGTGCCCCTTTCTCTGGGTCTCCCCGCTCCAGGGGAACCCCCACCCACTATCCCCACCTTGCCTCAGTCGTAGGCTACTGCCAGTCTCCAACTAGCCCCCACGCCCTGGGGCAGACTGCAGTGTCAGCCACTCATCATAGGCTAGGTTGGGGTTGGATCTGCTGCCCCTCTCTGGAACCCAGTGCCTTTCTGGGGCCTTGGACAAGGCCCTGCAGCCTGGGCGTTGCCAGCCTGGAGCTCCCCAGCCCCTCTGGCCTTTCCCTAGCCCTGCCTCACTCTAGGCACCCTGAGCTTCCCAGCAGCCAGGCCCTTCTCTCTCTGAAGGCAGAGAGAGACTGCCAGTACCTGTTGGCCTTTGCTAGGCCGCAGCCTGGGGCTTTCCAAGCTAGAGCTCCCCAGCTCCTCTGCCTTTCCCCAGCCCTGCTCCACTCAGGTACTCTGTTCCTAGCTCCCTGCAGCCAGGCCCGTCTCTCTTGACAGACAGAGAGAGACTCCTCTGTGCTCCTGGCTTCCAGCCTTTTATACAGGCCAGCTGCAGTGTGTTTGGGGCGTGGCTCCCAGCTGTGCCTACTTCCCCAATCAGCCTGGGAGCTACTTGCCCCAGCCACAGCCCTTTGCTGGGCTGTTCTAAGCCCCTCAGGGCAGGAGTGGGTTGACCACCCCGCTACAATATGAAACTGAAATCAGACATCAGGAATATTAAGGACTAGAAAAAGGCCATATTGTCCATCAATACAGACCCTACCAGTTCATCTGCAACGTTTGTCATTGGTTCATATACCCCTTTAACCAATTTACAGTTCATTAATAATATTGCTGACTATCAGTGTGTTCAGTATTCCAGTAACCTTCATTCCAAGAAATTTTGTGTGAATTGCTTACATTATTGCGCTCAACTAATTTAAGTCTTTGTATTTTAATTAGTAATTTTCTTGAACAGTTGGGCTAATTCACAATGCCACACTTAGCTACTGATGACAGAGAGATTATCTGTTTCTTAACCTGGTACTCCATATTAAGGGCCAGTCCTGCAAATCATTATTATGGTCTACTCGCAGTAATAAAAATTACCATCAGTAATAAGAGCCCAAAGCAGTACTACCAGGCTGTTCAAAATATTATTCTCTGTTCAGAACAACAACTTCTCTCTCTCTCTCTCTCTCTCTCTCTTTTCTGCTTGTTCTCGAATTAACTTGCACTGTACTTTGTGTATTTTTTAGTGTACAACATTTTCTCTGTGTCTCTTTGTGGTGTCCTGCTTTGAAGGTATAAATATTTTATAATTAGTTTATGACCTATCTCTGTAATTATAATTCATATGTGTAATTTTTTCATTTTAAATACTATGAGTCCTTATATAAAGATTATTGTTGTTATTGCAGAAGAGCCCTCTTCCTTATATCACGGTACTGATTTGGGAGATGATGCTAGTGTTAGGTGGTCAGGAGTAACAGATGAAGGACTTCAGCTGACTCAGCATCTCACAGAGAGTGGCTTTGCTGGAGCAGAGATAGACCCTGACAATGAAGAATTAGTTCTAAATATTAGTTCTCGACTGCAAGCAGCTGTTGAAAAACTTCTGGAAGCCATCAATGAAACCAGTGATCAGGTAGGGTTCCCTAACTGTAATATGCTTTGAGTTTACAGTGGTAGGCCTTTTTTTCTTTTGTTTTTCATTAATGTATTATTTGTATAGATGCAGACTCTATATTCATAAGGAAAGGAGAATATTTCTGTATTTTTCTTAGAGCTCTGATCCCGCAAGCAGTTGTGTATGGGATAACTTTACATATGAGAATAGTCCCTTTGAGTTGAATAAGACTACTCACATGGGTAAAGTTACTCACGTGTATACATGTTTACAGCATTAGGGCCTTGGTTTGCATTATGTTTTTGTGGAAAGGCTCCAGGCATCGAAAGCTTTCCCTTTGCATAGTTTTTAAGTTTACACTAGCTGAGGCTCTGGCCCCAAGCCTTTAACAGTGATGTGTTTCAGTGAACTCCCAGCATAAACAGAGATTTATAATACTCCGTCATTGGAGGTGGAGACTTTTTTGCTCTGTATGTTATCTTTGTATATGTACTTTTGTAATCCAATAGGAAAACTAGGTAAATGGAATTTTAAAAATATGCTCTGTTGTGTTAAATATCTAACTTAATGAATCCTTTACATCCATGTATAGAAATGCATTATATTAGCCCAGGTGCATTAGTAGGCACGGGGGAGGGGGAGAGGGAGGAGGATAAAGGGGATGTTTTTCTTCACTTTCTACAAGGATAGGCCACAAGAAACCATACTTGAGGTATAGTTGGTCCAGTCTGACATCACAAATGCTATTGTCATATTTTTTCAGCAGTCATTTTAGTTGTGAACTGGACTTGATATACACATAGGACAGTTGCTTTGATGCAGTGGACCATGATGGGTGTGAAGTAGCTGGGTACATGCAGTCTGATGGTCAATGATCCACAGAGTAGGAAGGATTTGAGTGATAGGTTAATGACTTTGAAAAAAATTTGTCAATGTGTTGGGGTAAAAATTAATCTTTTAAAAGATGTTGAATATTGATTGACACAGTAGAACTTTGGAGCCATTATAATTTAACAAGTAAATGGTATTTTTCCCATATTAATATACATATCTGAATACATAAATGTGTACTTATCTTAGAGACTAGAGCAAATCTTATTTCTTATCTTAGGTAAATATACATTCATAATCTTTTAAAGACTTTTCTTTCTTAAAAAAAGATACAAAAATAGTACATTTAAGCTATATTAAAGTTCAGATGCAAACAGGATACAGTAGAACCTCAGAGTTACGGACACCTCAGAAACGGAAGTTGTCCATAACTCTGAAATGGTCCGTAACTCCGAACAAGAGGTTACGGACTTCAGCCATGGTGGTAGTGGTGAGGGTTTGGGGCTGCAGCCGTGAGGATGGGGGTCCAGAGGGGAGGGGGAGTCAGGGCTTCTGACCCTTGGGGCGCCAGGGCTCCGAATGGGGAGCTCAGGACTTCTCCCCCATGGGAGCACCGGGGCTCAGGGCTTTAGACCTGGGGGGAGCGCTGGGGCTTGGGGCTTCAGCCCTGCAGTGGGTGCCAGGGCTCCTCACGTCTCCATTCCTGACTTCAGGGGCTGGGCTCAGGGCTTTAGCTATGGGGGGAATGCTGGGGCTGAAACCGGCGCACCCATTGTAGCTAAAGCCTGGTGCCCCCTGCGGGGCTGAAGCCAACAATGGAGCCGGAGGGCTGAAGTGCTGAGCCCCAGCACCCCCAGCGGGAGTGGGAGACCCCCTCCCACCCTACAGCTGAAGCCCCAACCCCCCATGGATGAAGCCCCAAGCCTCGGCACGGGGCTGAAGCTGGGAGCGGAGCCCCAGAGCTCCCCCCCAGTCTAAAGCCCTGAGCCCCACTGCTCCTGAGAGTCAGAAGCCTGGAACCCTGAAACACACACACCCCACCCTGCAGCTGCAATCCCAACCCCCTGTGGCTGAAGCCCTGAGCCCCAGGGATAAAGTCCCGAGGCAGTATAGTATTTGCTGGTTTGGTTTTTGTTTTTTTGTCTGCACTGCTGCCTGATTGATTACTTCCAGTTCCACAGGGTGTCCGGTTCACTGGTAAGTCCACAACTCTGGTGTTTGTATCTTTGAGGTTCTACTGTAAGGACACCAAGAAATTCTAATACTGGCAAAAGCTGAAGTCAGGGTTGATGGTCTGGTTTATCTTATCATGTTGTGCCTTTTTTTCTTCACTAAGGCATTCAGCCAGAACCTTGGATTTTCTAGCTTGTGCTATTTTTTGTCTGAATTTAGTTATTTGAACTTTGTTACTTTATAGTACATACAATTCTGGACAGATTACACTGCATAATGGTTTTGTGAATGTGATGTTCCACATGCATGAGGAATAAGTGATTTCTCCATCTGGAGGGTGAAGCAGGGGGGGAAAAAAAAGTGAAAGCAAATGTTGAGCTGTTACGTGCTATAAACTTTGCCACAGAGAGGTTTTCAGTAGCACTGCAGTTTACAGTAGATGCTATCCGTTCATTTTACAGCATAAAGAAAACAAAAAATGGTGCAGCGTGTTTATTTGTACTTTGTGGTCATTTCATAAAACCAGTCAGAAGGTACATTTTTTCTATCCTTCTCTTTATGGTAATCTAATGTTTATATGTTCTGACATATTATACAAGTGCCCAACAGCCTTGGCAGACATGATAATTTGTTATTCTAATTATAAATGTACTTGTGCGGTTATTGCACATTTGATATAACTAATTTGTATAACTTTTTATTTCTGTTCTTCAGCACTATAATGCATATTATTCTCACACAAAATATGAAATGTAGTGGGTAATACTAAAATGTAAACATTTCTCTTACAGCATTAAATTATTGTTACTGTTTATTATTTGTACTGTCCTCAGGGACCAGGACCCTATTGTACTAGGCACTATACAAACAGAACAAAAAGACCTCACCATAATTTATCATTTAGAATAGGAAAATGTTTCATCTCTTTGGCATCCTGTCAATACTTCGACATTTACAAATGTTTATTTTGTAGTGTCAGAAAAGGTACATCATTTTGGTTCAGTTCCTGGCCTCTATTCAGCTCCCTTATACCACTGCTGCAGGGCAAAGATCTGGAATACTGGCTTAAGCAGAATCCCTAGGTGGCACAGAGCTGGTACAGGTGCCTCTATGCCATTTCCTTTCAATCCTTCTCCCTGGAATAAGGGTGTGCTAATACTGTGTCAGAGGAAGGGTTATTGACTAAGTATCTACTGTATCTTGTGCTCCAGTAATCCTCAGATGTATAATAGCACCTAGGAGACTATTACCAGCTATTGTAAATTAGCACAACTCTGAGGTTGTTCCAGATTCCACAGCAGATTAAATCAATTGCCAGAAACCCCTGACATTGGGGGAAGCATAATGCCACCTTTGTTCCCTCTGTGCCCTTCGCTCCCTCAGCTCCTCAGATAGGGCCAGTGGGCAGGTCTACAAAGGGCAGGTCTACATTTAAAGTGCTGCAGCGGCACAACTGCACCAGTGTAGCGCTTCAGTGAAGATGCTATGACGTCAACAGGAGAGCTTTTCCCGTTGGCATAGTTAATCCACCTCCCCGAGAGGCGGTAGCTATGTTGACGGGAGAAGCCCTCCCATTGACATAGCACTGTCTACACCAGGGGTTAGGTCAGTATAACTGCATCACTCAGGGGTGTGGATTTATCCCTGTTAATGAGACCTCCGATAAAAAATAAATGAATATATGCATTGTTTACACATTTTTCTGTAGTATCTAATATAAATTGTGGCCCCGTTTCCCAACCACTCACCAGATAATGTTTCTCTACTTGGGAATAACAAGCATATCGGGTGATGTGACCCCTGATGTCTGCTCATTTAGTTACATGTAATTAGTAACAGAAACAGAGGAGTTGTAGGGAGTTTCTTAATGTTGCAAGAAGTTTCTTAATAATTTATTAAATATTCTGTCTGAACATTAAAAAAGTAAACTCAGCTGTTTTACCTTTAATGGCAGCCCAAAAGAAAAGAGTTTGAAGAGATGAATAATAGAAATAACATGACATGTTCAACATAATCAATATGAGAAAATAACATCTAAACAAAATAATTACAAGCAGAGCAGATATTTAAGTCATTTTCCTCAATTAATTGTACTATACCAGGGGTAGGCAACCTATGGCACGGGTGCCGCCTTCGGCACGCGAGTTGATTTTCAGTGGCACTCACACTGCCCGGGTCCTGGCCACCGGTCTGGGGGGCTCTGCATTTTAATTTAATTTTAAATGAAGCTTCTTAAACATTTTAAAAACCTTATTTACTTTACATACAACAATAGTTTAGTTATATATTATAGACTCATAGAAAGAGACCTTCTAAAAATGTTAAAATGTATTACTGGCGCGCGAAACCTTAAATTAGAGGGAATAAATGAAGACTCGGCACACCACGTCTGAAAGGTTGCCGACCCCTGTACTATACATACAAATCGGCATACTTTTTAAAAGGAGTGGTAGAAACCTGACATAATCTTTAAAGTGCTATTTTAAACCTGTTTGAACGCACTCTCTTAGAGCTCTGTGGAATTTGAATCCTGTTGAGCAAGCTTCATAAATGGGCGTATTAATTCAAATTCCACCTGCCAGTGTACCTAATTTAGCCACTCCCTCTGTCCTGAACTCTTTATCAGGGAAGATATTGACAGGAAACTTTTACTCAGTGAGACGGGGCATTTTTTGATTAACTGAGTTTAAAACAGCTCTTCCTGTTGAATTAACTCAAGGAACAAGAATAAAGGCAAATATCTTCATATGTAAATTTCTTGTTGATACTCCAGTGGAGATTAAAAGTGTTGACAGTTGCTGCCAGGTTCTGCTGATTGCTTGCTTGCTGCAGCGTACCTGCTTTGATACCGAAAGTATACTTTCTTGCTTTGGTAATTACCTCCCTCCAGTTACCATTTTTCTGTTTCTGAAAGATTCAGATTGCACTTTAATGTGAAATATATTATAGAGGAGGGTTTTTTATTGGAAAAATGGCAAAGCTCAGTTATCCAGCTGGTTTCTGCAAATGTTGATTCCTTTTATTGCTTGATGTTTACCTGGGACCTTCCTGCACTTCTTGATTGCTCATGTGAATGTGAAATGATTGTTCCCACACTTTCGCTAGCACTACTGTGCCATTTCCTCAGAGTGTCAAAAATGTAAGTTGTTTTATTGCTAATTACTACAACTAAAATAGCCAGTGCAAAATAGCCACGTGACGGAGGAGAAGAGAGCAACAGCAACATCTTTTGGAATGGATTCTTACCGCACATACTGGGCATCTAACTTATTTAATGGCTTGCGATCAGAAGGCCAAGAAGAAGATACCTATGAGGTTGAATCTCGTGTGCCTTTACCAAATCCTTTTCCTTTCACTGAACACTTGGATGAAAATAACTCTGTAGTTGTAAATACTTCAATTTTTCACTACAGGCATAAAAAAAATGGGCATATATTAAAAGTTGTCTCTAAAATCTCCTTGCCTACACCTCCATATTCAGTAAGTATGATATTATTTAAGGAAGTTCAACTTTTTAATCTTTATAACTAAAAGAAAGTGTGTTTGGAAATAAATTAAACATATATCTCTTGAACATAGAACCTATTGTTTTTAATCGTGTATGCTGTCCATTTTTTATTTTAATGATTTAACAGGCAGTGATAAGTCTTAATTATAAAATTATTAGGACTACAAACTGTAACTGTATTGGGTGTTAAGTTTTTTTTAATGAGTATTTCATGTGTTCTTATGCATGTATTTTAGTAGTGCTTATTGCTTAGACCAGTAACAAAGAGATTTCCTATGAGTTTTGGTTCTTTTATGTGTGTGAAAATGTAGTGTAATGTAATAAAACCACTCCTGTAGGTTTCATTTTCTAAGCCGTAATATACATATCTTAAATTGTAAATTTTAAATGGCATAATTCTAATGGTTTTATGAAAAGGATCTTGTCAACTTAAAAAACACATTTCTGTCTGATTTTTTTTCCCCCTATGCTTATTACCAGTAACACCTAACTTCTTTACAATTTAAGGGGATTAGAGAGAAAAAATCTTTTATTTTTCAGTTTTAATGTGTGCATTTGATAGCACTTTGCTTAAGGGCTTGTCTAAACTAGGAAAGTTAATCCAAATTAACTAAAGGTGTGAATTAAAAATTGATTGGTTAAACTGCATTAAATCCCTGTTTAGACACACTCATTCAAAATTAAACTGGCTTTATTTCAGTTTAGTTTAATAAAGTTTGGAAATTAGTTAATTCGGATTTCCTGAATATCTCCCTGTAGACAAGCCCTAAGTCAGTTTCACTGTTTACTCTGTATAGCAAGTTTTGTTATTTAGTTTCCCCTTTTGTTTGCATGGGTGTTTCATACAGCAACCTAGGATATAAAAACTTAAAATAGTATAATGTGCTTGTAAAACCACAACAAATTAGTAGAGAGATTCCTGGGCACCTCTAGTACCTGTCCCTTCTTTTAAATTTATTTTTGAATAAATTTTGTTTCAATTAGATGATGTCCCTTTAAAAGTCAGTACAATCTGTAGAAGCCATGCACCCTTTTAAAGCCTTGCACTGCTTTCAAAGGATAGTTTAAATTCATTAATGTTAAAAGAGGAAATATTAGTGATTAGATGTTTTCTAGTTAGAAGTTTAATTCTGAACAGCCATTTTTATGGATAAGTAGACAAATTGGTGTGAAATTGTTATAAAATTTTCCCAACTCATTTTTCAAAAATAGTCTTCAGTTTGCATTTTAGTAAGACAGTTTAGTTTGAGCGATTCAGTATCCTTAATTTTACTAATTAGCCTAGCTGGAGTTAGTGAAAAATAAACAGCTCTTATTTTTGAAGAATTTGGTGAAGTAGCCTCCATTTCACAGAACAGACTTGCAAAACACAGAAGTGAACATACTTATAGGAATCTGCCAAGACTTGCAATATAAAAACAAGGGTGTGAGTTCTTTACTTTTCTGAAGTTAAGCAAACATTTGTTGTGTCATTCTGTAACTTGAGGACCATGAAAAGACATAGATTTAAAAGCCATTACAATGTTAATAAGGAACTGTTGAAACAAACATTGCTTTACTGCCTCATTAATTGAAAAATTTAATATTCTCAAGGTTCACATTTTCCTCGTGTGTCTACTTACACATATGCATGGAAGAAGAAAGGAATGCTGCTCACCTAAAAATTTGTTCAGAAATGCCATAGATATTGTATGGTGCTTCTTAAGCATACTAAGGATGTGTTTAGTGACAGTATACTCCTACACATATTAAATGCAAAACCCATTTTGTTTAAATAAAGGTGAGTCTGGTATAAACTGACATAAACCAGGAAGTTTCAAGTTTTGGCACATAGATATGGATTCAGTCATGTGACTTATACTATACACTGTACTGAACATTTGTCTGTATTTGCTTAGATCTTCTTATTGTGTGGGACTTCGTATTGTAGTATGTCAGTGCATATCCATTGAAGTTAATGTGTGTCTTTTTATCAGGCTAATAATCAGCCAAAACAGTTAATAATTTTACATGAAAGACAGAGGACATGTCTACACAGCCAAGAAAAACCTGCATCTGGCCCATGCCAGCCGAATCGGGCTCGCGGGGCTTGAGCTGTGGGGCTGTTTCATTGGGCTGGAACCCGAGCCCTGGGACCCTCCAACCTTGCAGGGTCATAGAGCCCGGGCTCCAGTCCAAACCTAGAAGTCTGCACAGCAATGAAACAGCCTCAGAGCACGAGCCCAAATCGACTGGCATGGGCCAGCTGCAGATTTTTCTTTGCTATGTAGACATGCCCTTAGAGTAGGTGTTTTTATTTACAATTCTCATGAATCTCTAATATTTGTTACTTTCTCCTGCTGTAGCTGGAACATGCTAAAGTTTCGCAGACAGAACTTATGCGAGAATCCTTCAAAAAGCAGCAGGAGGCCACAGAATTTTTCAAATGCCAGGAAGAATTGCAAGAGCGACTCAATGAAGAGGTCAAAGCCAGAGAGCAGCTGGCATTGGAGCTCAGCAAAGCAGAGGGTGAGCATTTCCTATTGATATATTGCTGAATTTGAAAACAGACATATTCGTTCACTTTTTATAGTCCATGGCCAAATTTTGTAGCTACAATAATTTTATTTCTTTTCTATTTAGAAATCTACTTTTATAAAATAGCTAAACACATTGCAAATTAGATCAATTTATTTGGCAATGAACATTTTAGATCACCATCAAATTTTGGATAGTTTTGGCTAAATTATCCTTTTTTCCCCAACAGTAGAGGTAGGAAGTACAACTAGAGAGAAAAATAAAACAATTGAAAGTAAGAAGACTGGAAATAAAATGAAACAAAAACACAGCCATAGTGTGATACATAAGGAGAGACAGAGAAAGAAGGGAAGAAAAGGCATATAAACTAACTTCATGCACTGTCAGGAAGGTTAAGGAGACAATACTTACTTTTCATTTTGGAGGGATCCTCATTGTTCACCCCTCCCCCAATTTCTCTTCTATCCCTTCCCCAACCCATGGTTTTTCCTTGCCAAGGATGAATACACTGTTTCCTCAGTGCTCCTGGCCCGTAGTGACCTGAGAAACTAAGAGACTGAGGCAGGACAAAAGTGTGTTTTGATGAAGAATTTGAAATAGGAGCAGGTGAATGTTTTCCATACCAAGAAAAATGTGTTCCAGTCTCACTCACTTCATTGGGAGTCTCTCATGAATATGAATTTACTCACATGAACAAGGCTTTTCAGCACTAGATTTTAGGATTGTAAACCTAGTTGGGGGAACTTGTCTACACAGTGTTCCTTAGAGCACGGAACACGTTGTCAGCACCCAACAATTGTCATGGTAACGTGGTAATACTAATCTGACCTTCAGGTTTCTAGAAGTTTTATGTTGTCTCAAATTCTGGAAATTCTGCCATAGCACTGAAATTGCAGTTCAAAAGTTGCTATTTTAAATTAACCTAATATTTCTGCTCAACAGGCCTCATTGATGGTTATGCAGATGAAAGAGCATTTCTGGAAAAACAAATCCAGGAAAAAACAGATATAATAGACCATCTTGAGCAAGAGCTACTATGTACAGGTAACAAATTGCAGGAACTAGAGGCTGAACGACAGCAGATCCAGGAAGAAAAGGAGCTACTCTCCAGACAGAAGGATGCCATGAAAGCAGATGCAGGACCAGTAGAGCAACGTATGTATTCTACACAATCTTTCTATGAGGTTCTCTCATATTTTCCTACTCCATCTTTAGTAAATTTCAGAAGTCTTAACTAACTTTTTTTCTTTTTTAGTATCATTCATAGAACAATGCAATAAGGCCAACAGTTTCATACATGGGTGTCTAATTTGACCACAAAAATTCATATTTAGGCAACTAAACAAAAAGTACCCTGATTTTCAGAAGTGTGAGCAACCACAGCTGCCAATAAAGTCAGTGAGAAATGTCGTTGCTCAGCACCTCTAAAATTTAGGCCACTTTTAGGTGACCAAATTTGGATTTAGCTGCTGACTTTAGACACCCAACTTTAAAAATGTTGGCCTAACTCTGTTCCTTCCTAGTACAGTTAGATCAGTTACCACTGTTTGCACAAGAAACTCTACTTAAGCACACATGATTGAAGTAGTCACACAAGTTCACACATGATTAGACACTGAGAAAGGTGTGTTCTTCCCTCACCAAACTCCTCTTTCAGAGACTCACTATTAGGCTAGGTCCACACTACCCGCCCGGATCGGCGGGTAGCCATCGATGTAGCGGGGATCGATCTATCGCGTCTCGTCTGGACGCGATACATCGATCCCCGAACGCGCTCACATCGACTCCGTAACTCCAGCAAGGCGAGCGGAGTTCGCGGAGTCAACGGGGGAGCCGCGGACGTCGATCCCGCGCTGCGAGGACGCGAGGTAAGCGCGCCTAATTCGAAATAGGATACTTCGACTTCAGCTACGCTATTCTCGTAGCTGAAGTCGCGTATCTTATTTCGATCCCCGCCCCTAGTGTGGACCAGCCCTTAGGAAAGAATGTAACAGATGATGTCACAGATCCGGTTGAGCTCCCTCTGCAGGGTGGCATAGCAGACTCTATTAAGGGGAAATCCAGCATCTGGATCCCCAGGTATTTTAAGCCTCTGGAGTCTGAACAGAGGCCAGGCACTGTCCCAATCTTGGGGTCCCTAGTCACACTCTCGGAATGCAGATCCTCACCTAACTCTTCCTTCAGAGAGCTATAACCACATGGCCCAGCTGCCTAGCACCTGGAACCAGTGCTGACTCCTCAGACTTCCCCCTGTAGCTTAAACACGTCCTTGCCAAAATCCCCTCAAAAGTGTGAGCTTTCTGGGTTGCAGTTTGACTTTCTCAGAGGAAATGTTGTTGTAGCATACAACACACACACATACTTTGCACAGACTTTAACACATTATTTTCAGGACTTAATCACACAAGAAATATACAGATCCATACAAAGTAAGTAACCCTACTCAGTAGAACCTCAGAGTTACGAACACCTCTGAGGTTGTTCATAACTCTGAAATGTTTGTAACTGAACAACACGTTATGGTGGTTCTTACAAAAGTTTGCAACTGAATATTTACTTCATTCAGCTTAGAAACTTCATGATGCAGAAGAAAAATGCTGCTTTTAACCATCTTAATTTAAATGAAACAAACACAGAAACTATTTTCTTACCTTGTCAAAAACATTTTTAAAACTTTCCCCTTATTTTTATAGTAGTTTACATTTAACACAGTACTATACTGTATTTGCCTTTTTCTTTTTTTGGGTCTCTGCTGCTGCCTGATTGAGTACTTCCAGTTCAATATGAGGTGTATGGTTGACCGGTCAGTTCATAACTTGGTGTTCATAACTCTGACGTTCTACTATATGTGTTTTCCCTCATTTTTGCTCACCCTTCCTTTGGGGGTCTTTGGGGAAACCCTCTGAGCTGAGGTAGACAGGGTCCTTCTCCCCCTGCTGCCTCATCTCTCTCTTGCAGCAGCTCCCCTCATCTTAAGCTGGTGAAAAGGGCTAAAGAGAGGACATAGAACAGCTCCTGCTCTTTATAACCTTCCAGTCCTCTGTCAGGTGACTCCCTAGTCAACCTCAAGAGGTGACCACAGAGTCCTATCAGGTGATTTAATTGCTAAGCAGTCTTGTTAACTGTTTACTCAACAAATGTTTAACTTCATAAAGTAAATGCATTTTTCAATCCTTCCTTCAACAAGGAACTAAATGTCTGTGAATTAATATTTGTTGAGGAGAAAAAGTTAGGGCAATGGTATTTAAACAGTGCTATCTTGATCATTCTTATACTATAAATGGCCTGTGAAATGTTAGCATTTTATATAATGTCTGGGAGGTTTGCTAATTGGAATAGTAAATTATCTTCAAGATTTTTTGTACATTTATTCAAAACGTTGTTAAAGCTTTATTGTTAAATTATAGATTATAATCCCATTGTATATTTGCAATCTCAAGTATCCACGTTTACATAATGAACAATTTTTTAATAGTAGTCTGTTCATTCTTGTGCTACAGTAGAGGAATCCTTGTGTACAATTTTGGTTGTTTTGTGTGCATTACAAAATCACTTGCAAATATACGTTTTTTTCATGTTCACTTTAAACTTGTGGACAAAAAATACACATCTATGTCATACTTCCCAGAATAACCAAGCACATTCCTTAAGTTATCACAATAACTATGTCTTTAAACACAGCATTCTGTCTTCAGCTTCATTTTCTCTTACATAATTGAATAATGAGAAAACTATAGCTGGCATGTGAATTACTTTGCTTCTTGTTTTTTGTTGTTTTTTTTCCTGTTCTCCTAGGCATAGTAGATGCTGCAGTCGATGCAGCTTCCCAAGCAGGTGTGTTTGTATATTGCATGGCTGATCTTTAACTGGGTGGCAGACTTACATTTACTGACATTTATTAATCAAGAACTTTTGAGCTTTCAGCTTTCTGACATTACTGTAACTCTTACTGGCCTTCAGCTTTGATGTTATATTTCACACTCACAGTTTTTCTTTTTAATAACATTTCATATAATTTCTAAACACAATGTATTAACAGATTTAATAAGCAGATTCATTAATAATCATCATCTTATTCACATACGAATTTTAAGATTTTGTGCTGTCTTGGAAGGGGTTTTTAATAGCCTTTTGATTACTTTTAACTTGTAAATATAATTAACATAATGATTTTGCTGGATATTGTTTTATATTGACATGTAATGTTTACCTAACAAAACAAGAATTGGTTAAAATTTATGTAAGATGATGGTATCCAAAGGATCTCTATTGTGTAGTAAAAGAAAATTTTATATATCTGGTGCTTTTCTCATATATCTAAGTATCAATCATGTTTGTGAAGATTCTCCAAAGATAATTGCACTTTATAGATCCCTAGTCTTCGGTCTTACCTCAAGGGATGGATAAGGCTAGGTGATATGACCCTTTGAAGTATATGCCTTTAATGTCTCATCAGAGTGGTCCTAAGCTTTATCATATATGCTTCCCAGTCCTCTCCTGAGGACACAAAACCAAAAACTGGGGATCTATATAGGCCTTCTGAAAACTCCAATTACAAGTAAGTAATTTCCCTCTCTATCTCACCTCACCAGGTCAAGTTCTGCAGTATTTCCCTTCACATGTTGTATATGCATCATGTGAAAAAAAATAAATTTGGAATGGATTAAACTGCTACAGGATGAGAAGATGGTTGGGTTTTCCGTGCCTTGTTATAAAGCTGTGCACCTTCCTCAGTTGTAAACAGAACTGATGCATTTCCTATATTGTACCATTTGCACAGACATCTTTAGATTAATATGGACAATAAAGTGACATGATAAAACTGTGCTATTAATAACCTTGTAAAGAAGATGATAGCATTTTAGCCATTTCGTCTGGGATTTGTATGGGTTTTGTGGTATCATGATAATTTTTTAATAGAAAAAATAGAAATCACCACATTTTTAAAAAAATTAATAAAACCCAAACCTGTTCACATCCTTTATTTGGGTATAGCATGGATATGCAGTCTTGGGGAGTGGTTTTGCAGTGATAAAGTAATTAACTATGCATATCTAAAAGCAATATGGTTCCTTTATTTAAAAACAGAATTACTGGAGGAGACAGAAAAGCTAATGAAGGAAAAAATAGAAGTACAGCGTCAAGCTGAAAAAGAGTACGATGACCTCCAGAAACAAGTGAAGGCCCTGGAAACAGACGTGGAGGAGCAGGTCAACCGGTTTATAGAGCTAGAGCAAGAAAAAAATGCAGAACTGACAGATCTAAGACAGCAAAACCAGGCTTTGGAGAAGCAGCTTGAGAAAACAAGAAAATTTCTAGATGTAAGTATTGAAAAAGCAAAAGACAGAAAATGTTTGTTTATGCTGTCAGGTGAGCCATACAGGTGGAGAGACTTCTCTCAACTGCAAGAAATGCTATTTCTTTAAGACTTTGAACTAAAATGAAAAAATAGATATGACTAGACTTGCAGAGTGGTGTCAGGTCTAGAGATGCCATTAACACTGTGCTTTAAAAGTAGAGTGTAAAGTTGAGATCACTACATTTAGAATATTCCCAATGTATTTTGAAATGTAATTTGGTTGCAAAGTTTAATTTTTTAATTTTTTTTTAATATTTCTAAACTTAAAAATCTCTAAAATGAGTAAGAAAAAATGAATGTTTAGAATTGGCTTTGTGTATGGCAAGGTATACTGTGTTTTCCAGTTTATAAAAGTTCAGGATGGGATTTTCAAAGGAGCCTAAGGGAGTTAAATATCACACTTCCATTGAACTTCAGGAGAGCGGGTGGTAAGCTCTCTTAGGCTCCTTTGAAAATTCCATCCTTTTAGTGGTTTGGACTACAGGTAAGTTTCCCTGACAGCCTCTCCAACCACACCCATCCCATCTGTTTCATCCCCCTACAGCAGTTGCAGGTGAACCCTTCCCTTCTACCAGATTGCATGTCCTACCTGACCACTCAGTATGCACACTATCTGATCTTTCCCTGTTTGCAGCTGCAGCTACCCTTCCTTCCACTCACCATGCCTGACCTTCCCCGGCTATGAGGCTGCCACTGGAGTGCCCCCCTGCAAGCTTCTGTTCAAACTCCACCCCAGCTTGTATTACATCTGCTCCATCTACTCTCTCTTTCTGCAATCATTCATGTAGTTTTTGCACCAGCAGAGTAGGTGTGGTAGCAATCTGCAGATTCTGACTTGGCAGGAAGTCTCCTGCAGAGGATCATGTACCAAAAACTACTTTACAAGTTAACTGTAAGGTTAGACCACTGGTAATGATGTTCATTCAAACTAGGAGAAATTCACTGGGATGCAGTGGATCAACACAGCGCCCTCCAGATCACTTCAGTTCTGTGGAAAAGCTGTGCCAGGAAGTCTACATGCCACTGGATCTGCAACAGTATGGATCCAGTGTCAAAATCAGTGCACCGGGGACACAGAGTAGCAAGGGCTGCCATTGTAGCCTGTAGCTAGAAAAACAGCCTGGAGGAGCTGCACTGAAGTCCTACCTCCTTCTTGAGGGTTGGAGGTGATGAACTCCACCCTGCTACAATTAATTCTCTGCTCAAGCCCAGTTATTCCAGTTATGTGTAGGGAGGGATGAATTTCATTTGTAATTAATATAACAGCTAGAATATTTTGTGATGCCACCTCTGCTTTATTTACTACTAAGCAGTGTGAACTGGAAGACCTGTCTAGAAATAATTTATCACTTAGATGCATTTGCATTATTTCATTTTGTGCTGTTCTGATGTTGTTGTTACAATTAAAATTAGTGTTTTTTCTATAGCTAGGTTCAAAATTAACATGTGACAAATCCATCACTATGAATTTAACACAACTTTTGTTAATCAACAATGTGAGTTTAAGAGCGACAGCACTCGGCTAGAATACAAATAAACTCTTTATAAATGCATTAGAATTCTGGCCTTTCTCCTGCAGTAGAATACACCTGGGTTCATTAAATCAGCAATTCATGGAGGTTAATGTTATGTCTCACTATATTTGACTTTTGTGAAAATTAAAGACACATATTATTGTGCTAATGTGGCATTAAAAAAAAGAGAGATTAAATGTTCTTTGCTGCTGTGTCTTAGACATTTGATTGTTTGTTTTCATTTAGCAGACAAACTTAATCTTACTTTTACAAACTGACAGTTGGGGAGGAGGTACAGCCCCTGTTACAAATGTTGCAGCATTTTATATATGAATATTTAGAAATTATTTCACAAATGTCACAAAATGTATCTCAAACAATTTGATTTTATCAAGACAAAATTGAAATACAAAATTCAGATAATGTATTAATTCTTTGAATCTGGTTTTTGTTGTTGGTGCCAAACTAATATTAGTATGAGTATTCAGACTTCAACACTTGAATTTACATTTGTACTAAATATATTAAAGAAAAAGAAAAGTTAAAAACATCAAAATAAATAGGCTTCTGACTGGCTGTTGCAGAAGAAATAATACACTCTGATGCAGTATCACAAGGTAGTATTGGATACATAGGGAAATACAATATCTTTTTGTTTTTTTGACTGATCAAACAGAAAAATATGAAGTACGGTGGCCGTTCAATAAGTAGAGGGTTTAATAAAATAAAAAGAGATCATGCTACCTAACAAAAACTGGTTTATATGAAACAAACTCACAGTTTTCAGAAATGAGATATTATATGTATAATTTGAATATGGGTCTTTCTAATAATGTTTGTCCTAATAATATTGTCATAATTAAATTTCAGGAACAGGCAATTGATAGAGAACATGAAAGAGATGTGTTCCAACAAGAGATACAGAAACTAGAGCAACAACTTAAGACTCCACAAAAGTTTCAACCTATCAATGAACACCAAACCAGAGAGGTAACATTTTGAAGTATTATCAGCTGTGCTTAATGAATGTACGTGATAAAAGCAAATGATGGACACACTGTAAACATATTTTTATAACATTATTTTATAATGTACATAATCTGCATCTTTTGCAAAGCAAGAAAATAAATCAATATGGATGAAGAGAGAAAATGTTATTTAAAACAGTAAAATAATGCAGAATTTAGCTATCTCAGTAACAGACATGTTTGGAACAACTAATGAAGATAGACAAAACTTCTTAAGAATGTATGGAAATGTTCAATCTATTTGCCAATTTATCCAGGTTCTTATATTGGAACATCTCCCAAGTATTGAAACTATTGATTGTGAAGAAACCATTCTAAGTGCACATACATTCATACAGAAGACAGTCACTAATAGCTGACAGTTAATTAGCATCCCACACATAGAGAGATTAATAGAGAAGTCGTCATTTTTAAATTAGAGACACATGGAAGAGCAAATAGCCTGCTATTGTATTGTCCACAAATGTCATGATTTGTAAGGTCCTGGTTATACTCGAAAAATCCTATTATTGAATGTGAAAGACTAAGAGATAAAAAACGGAGGGTATTACTACATAACATAATGTAAATGAATTACTAGACTTGCTTTTTTTAGTCGCATGGAGGGATATGTAAGAATGTTGTGTGAACTTTCTAATACACTGCATATAGACAATGAACAGAAGTGCCTCTGTTACATGATCTTCCTATTCATTAAAGGTTAAACAGTCTTCTGTCTCTTGCTGTAGCTGACATGTCTATATTCTTTACACTAGCACAGTTATGAAATATTATTCTATTCTGTATAAGTGCCATGAGCAAGAAGCAGTATTCTTCTCTTTGCTTGCATTTTACATTACTAACTACTCTGTATTTACTTTTACTGTTTAATGTTGTCAGTTCTTCCACAATGGACTATCTTTGGACTTGGTCTCAGACCCTCTTTTCTTTTCCATTTATCTTCTCCCTCTGGGATGTCTAACTGGTTGCTTCAAACTTGGATAACACTTTTAGGTGGATGGCATCCTTCCATCTGATCTTTCTATCTTCCATCTGTTAAATTGCATTGACGCCGTTAGCACCAGGCTAAATCATAACTTCTAAATACTTCAGATACTGAAATCAACTTCGTGAATGAAAAGCTGTGTTTGTCCCATCTCTCCCTATCACTCAGTTTAACTCAGACCTTATCTTTCTGCCTCAGGCCAGATGTTTTGAACTCGTTACTCACATTTTCCTTATCTGCAATTCTGTCCACGTCACATCTAGAACAGTGCCACAATTGTGTTTACCTTTGCTGAAATCTTTACTTGTGTCTTAATTACTTACCATCTTGATTACTTTCATTACTCCCTTAATAGGGTTCTCCTAAGCCTCGAATGTCTCAACTTCAGGAGATTCAGAATGCTTTATCTAGATGATGTTTTCTACTGCAGAAAGTGGGACCATATAATCTACATCCTCTGTTACTTGTGCTGACTACCTAGCCATCTCCAAATCCTATTTAAAAACTTAGGCAGAAAACAGTGTCTTGTTAATCTAGAGTTAAGGTAGACCTGTATTAACTGACTTGAATGTTAAAGATCTAGACGAAGTTAGAGCAGTTATAAAAAAACACTCAAAAGCTAAAATGTTTTGAAGTACAGAAATGCATAATTCAGGTTTCCCAGACAACTTTAACTCTGCCCCCATAGCAACGTGAGCATTTTATCATTCCTTCTTTCACAAATTATTTTTGGTTCAAGGACTTTTGGCACAAATATTTTTATAGGTCTCGAAGAATAGCAGAACTGCCAGAATTGAATTTGTTCTCCAGAGTCAAGACACTTCCTCCTTAGATGTTTCAGGGATCCCACTGATGGGCTGCACAGGGATACCACAGTATATGTCTTAGCCCAGTAGGGAGTCTGAGAACCATCAGAAGGACAAAATAAGTTGTAGGGAGTAGCAAATACCATCACGCAAAACATAAAACTCATCAGAGGCATAATTTGTATTTATTGGATTTGGAGCTACAAGACTCTAATTTTGCACTGTTTTTTGCCAGGGAGGTTGGAGATTCATTAACAGAGGAGTTTTTTCCCCTCAAAAGTCAGTGTTATACTAATGTTAGAAACACATTCCAATATGCTACAGAGTATTCACCATCCTTACCATGTTGTCCACCAGGTTGAACAGTTAACAAACCATCTACAAGAAAAAACAGACAAATGCAGTGAGCTTTTGCTCTCTAAAGAGCAACTTCAGAGAGATATACAAGAACGGAATGAAGAAATTGAGAAACTAGAGTGCAGAATAAGAGAACTGGAACAAGCCTTAATTATCAGCGCAGACAATTTGCAAAAGGTATTGTTGTGTATAAAAGTTCCATGTATTTCCTATTATTCTTCATTTACTTAAGAATAAGGCAATGTTTACTCAATTAATAATAAATAAATGAAAGCTAAAGTAGCTAATATTATAATACTTGTTTAAAGGTGGAGGAAAGAAAGCAGTGTGGAGCTGCTGCTGTGAAGGGAGATTTGCCCCTTGAAGTACAATTGCAGGCTGAACAAGAAGCTGTAGATAGAAAGGAAAAAGAGGTAGAGTATCTCTAAATGTTCAAGTTTGCTTTTAATATGAATTACTTATTGGTGATTTTTGCGTTGCACCTGACTCAATAGAGCAATCTGTAGTTCACTGTTTATACACTCAGCAGCAAGGCCATATTGGACAGTGATCTCAACAACTCCCACAAGCTGAGCAGGCTTACGCCTGGTAATTATTGGAATAGGTTCTCCCAAGGACCTCCTAAAGTGCTGTAGGCAGTGGTGGTGTTTATTCAGTCGGTGGCACTTTTTAGTTGAATTGTTTTCCCGTCTTAAGTTCTAGTGAAGCTATTGTGTACACTTGTGGAGAAAATCTTGTTAGGACTATATATTTGGTTAGCAGACTGGCAGTGTTGGAGAATACCAGATTTCTATGAGGGAAGACCAGGTATGCACTTGGTTTTTAGATTCCCATTGCTTTTTCCTTGCAATGGGGAAAAATGTGTCATGCTTAACCTTTACAAGGGTGTTGGAGTAGTAAGGCACCCCACCACCAGCACTAGCCTGCACACATTAAAGGTGTTTTTGGAAAAGACCTACATTATACCTTCCGAGCCAAAAAGCAAGTGTCCTGATGGTAAACAGAATGGAGTTCAGGGAACTTAAAATGAAGGAGTGAACATTATCCACAGTCTGATGCCTGAAATCCTCTTTTATAAAAATGAGAATCAGTACAAATGTAGTTTAGTTGTGATTACAGAAGTATTTATCCTGAAAGAAAGGATAAAGGGCCACATTCTGATAACACTGATACTGAGTCAGTGGAGTTACTCTAAATTCACATAGTGTAAATGAGATCCAGATATGGCCCATTTAGTCTAAATTAAGAAATAAAAAGGACCCAGTCACATGAGCTAAGTGTAAAAATAATAGGTGAGAATTTCAATGGAACCTGAGGGTGGTAGGTACCCAGATCTCATTGAAATTCATTGGAATTTGGGCACCTAACTCTATTAGGCTCCTTTGAAAAGCCCAGCCATTATCCTAAAATGATTTTAAACATAATGGACCAAACTCTTCTTTCAGTTACACTCTTGAAAATCTGGACTCTATTGATTTCACNTATATATATATATATATATATATATATATATATATATATATTTAATTTATTTGATAAGGCTATTGAAGGCAGCAATAAGAGAAGCTCATGTAAACAGTTTTTAAAATGTCAGTTAAGTATTTTGAGAATCTAAAGCCATTGTGAGGTAGAACTGGTAAATTTAAATGAGCCCAGTCCTGCAAGCTCTCCCTCACTGGAACAGTCATAGTGATTTCAGCTGACATCAGGGGGAGTTGTGCATACATATAGCTTGCAGGCCTTCAGAGGATGGATGAGTGACCTGGTCTACTTCTAGATCACTATTTCCAAATCCATTCAGTCATAAGAATCAAATGTATCTTTACAATCAACATGGCCAGTATATTGGTGAACACACTATCTCATTTGAGTAAAATTCTGTAATTTGCAGAAACAAAACTGAGCCCAGATATATGTTGTTGTTTTTTTAAACGTGGCTCTGCTGTGTGTCTATTAACCCCTTCAATCCACATTTTGGATGTGCAGATCACAAACCTTGAAGAACAACTGGAACAGTTTCGAGAGGAACTAGAAAACAAAAATGAAGAAGTTCAACAATTGCATATGCAATTAGAAATCCAGAGAAAGGAATCCACTACACTATTTCAAGAACTGGAACAAGAGAATAAATTATTTAAGGTAATTATCCGACGGACAAGATTGTAGTTTCATTCCTGTTTACCCTGAATAAATTCATTCTGGGGTAAAACCAAGATCCTTAACTCTATTTGATGTCTCAAGTGTTGTACTGTTCAACATACAAAATATTAAAAATTTCATATAACCATTCTTTATTTCATGTGATCTTCTATCATTTAAATAATCTATTAATTGAAGAATATTCAGAAAAGGATACATGTAATTACATCACATGTTGTGGATTTTTTTCGGTAGGATGAAATGGAAAGATTGGGACTAGTAATCCAGAAATCTGAAGATGCACCCATAAAGGATCATTGTCTAGTACCTGGGAAACTTGCTCAGATCATGCAGGAAAAGGAGCAGGAAATAGATCATCTTAATGAACAAATAACAACACTGCAACAGCAACTTGAAATCACAACAGACAACAAAGTATATTCTTTTGAAATCTTTTGTTTATATTTAAAGAACACATTTACTTAGTCATTAATAGAATACAATGCCCTAACCTTCAAAACTAATTACTATTTCTCAGTTCTTATATGGATCCGACGTTCTGTTAAGAAAATACATTAGAATTATTTTTGTCTGTATTTGCTTATATAATCATATATACACCTCTACCCCGATATAACGCTGTCCCCGAGAGCCAAAAAATCTTACCGCGTTATAGGTGAAACCGCCTTATATCGAACTTGCTTTGATCTACCGGAGTGCGCAGCCCCGCCCCCTCCGGAGCACTGCTTTACCACGTTATATCCGAATTCATGTTATATCGGGTCGCGTTATATCGAGGTAGAGGTGTATTTTGCTGTCTTTAAGTACTCCTGATCCTCTTGCAGTCTATCAAAATGCAGACATCTTGAGTTGCATCTCAGCATACTTCCTGAATTTATTCTACTGTCTTGTATATACGAGATATATTTAGTAGGTTGCATTTTGGTGCCACCTGCTGGATAATGCTTCATTTCTGAAATTTATTCTTTTCAAACTAATGAAGCTATGAGTTCACTGGATATGTGTAAATGCAGCCTTTCTGATCATACCATGAGCCATAACCCTTTTCTAATACAGTATAACACTTGCCGGATCTGCAAGGATTTCAGGCAAGAGACTTGCAGCACTATATTAAGACAAAGTGGAATAAGAACCATTTCCAATATTTTCTATACTTTAACAGTTCTAGCTTTTTGCTGCTTTCTAAACTACTATCGACACTTCTTTTTCTCCTGTAATAGACAATGGACCTGATTCTCCACTGGCTTGCATCCATTTTACATTAGTATAATTCAGGGCTTGTCTGCTGTATGCATTAACAGTTTGATTTAGTCCTCTTTGTTAATGTGCATCAGCAGAGTGCAAAGAGATAGAGCACAGCAGGTTAGTGCAGGATAGATTCACCATCCCAACAGAGGTACTTCTGATTTAAACTAGGATAAGCATGAGGAGAAACTGGCCCAAAGTCTCTCATCTCCTGTAGAAAGCAAATTGGGTGATTTATTATGGTGGGATTTTATCTTCTATACAAATAGTTGTACACATGACTCTCTCCATATAAATTTTAATAATAAACATAGTCTTCAAAGACAAATATCCTTCATTTCATATAGCGCTTTGGTAAGTCATAAAGAACAGCTGTGTGTACACTTAAGAGCTGGCTGAGCATTTTGGATTTCATCCCACAAGGTGATAGTGGAATCTGCTTACATTGAACTCCAATTAATTGGATAGTTTTAATACATTTCAGTGTGCTAATTCTAGCTGTAGTGAACCTGAACTTATAATGAAAGAATCTTAGAAATTAGAGGTAGGGAAGAACATCTCCTAACAGTGCAGGATTGTTCCCATACTCTGTCCAGTATAGTTTTAAATGTCCCCAATATAGTTTTAAATGTCCCTCAGCACTTTCACTGTGAACCTATCCCAGAATCTAATATAACTTACTGTCAAGAAGCTTTCTGTGTATTTAGAGCTTCTGATTTTTTTATTTTAACCAATAAATACCGATAAAACTTCCCTGATTGGGGAAAAAAATGAAATCACTGTTTCTTCTTCAAGTTGTTGTCCCTCTTGGTGCTCCACTTCAAGTGTGTGTGCATCCATGTGCTTTCGATCAGAGATTTTTGTCAGCACTGTCCACGGGTCTGCGCCTGCACCCTAGACATCCTCATGCTCTGGTCCAAAGGCATATAGGGAGGGGGCTGACCTGCCACTGCTCCAGTTCCTTCTCAATTCTGTGCAGCTGGAAACACCGTGTGTGGTGTCTGGTAGTTTAACTTTCATAGCTTGCTTGGTTTTTTTTTTCTTGTTTTATTGATATTATTCCTTTATTTTAGTTTGTCATTTTTCTTTTTCCCTCTGCACAGGCTTTCAGGCCCCCTCCTTTGTTTCACAGTCAGGGCCTCTGCTGCCCTCGACCCCTGTTTGTCTGCAGCCTTCTCTCCTTGGGTTATGTTCCAAAGCCCAGTCTTCAAACCCTGCCAGACTTGCCACAGGTCCTTTCCCCTCAGTGACGGGTATTCCAGCTGCCTCCACTGCTTTAGAAAGTCTCACGTTCCATCAAAATGCAAAGTCTGCTGCATTTTCAAGAGCAGATCTATGAAACTGAGGGAGGACAGACTGAAGTTGCTCCTTATGAAGTATTCTTTGAGACCTGTCTCCTCTTTGGGGTGTGAATTCCCCCCTTCTTCTCGTACATCGGTCTCAGCCTCTTAGCGCTTCAGTGACTTCTCTGGATCCAGTAAGCAAAGACCATGGGGCACATTCAGAGACTTCAAAGCCTTTCAAGAGGAAAAAAGACACTGATCCTGTGATAGGGAGCCTAAAAGAAAAGGAGTAGCCCCAAAGGCCAGGGAGTAAGGAGACCTCAGGTCCCAGTACAAGTACTGCTGAGGCTGCTATCTCCTTGGGCACCAAGACGCCAGTATTGCCAAAAAGGACTTCCAACATGCTGCCTACTGGAAAATCTTTCAGCAAATAACCCCATGTGGCACCATTGTATCGGAACCCTCCAAGCACAGGGACTCCTCAAAGAAACTGTCCTCGACCCCAACAACCTTCTTTCTCGGACCACAGAAATAAAGAGTGTACAGACCATCCATCTGTAGTGTCTCCACTACTCAGTACATTTCAATCTGAGGAACAGTGCCTAGGATTACCGTTACCGAGCAGATTCTACTCTCAAGACCTGTGAATGTCAGAAGAGCCCGAATGCCATCTGCTGAGAGGTGACAATTCCTGCTAGTAGCAACATATCTTCTGGTGCTACCATACCCTGACACAATAACTTGGCCACCAGTACCAGCGCAGCTACTGGTACCAGTTTGACCACCAGTACTGACACAGTCCCAGTACCAACGCCTCTGCTGGATGCTGATATTTCCATCCAGGATACAATTACTTTTCCATTCCAGTCTCCCTCTCCTGCAGTATATCCAGAGGATGAGGCTCCAGGGACCAGTCAATGATTGTTCTGTGGGCCTTTTAAAGAACAACCATGGAGTCCCTCTCCTTTAACTTATGCCCTGCCACATTGAGCTTTCTGGATCAGCTTACCAGGATCAGCTGTATAGAATGCCCTCACACAAGAGGACCTGCCAAGAGCAGCCGCCACCAGTACCCTGGGACTCTCTTCCCCACAAAGACCCTCCAGAAGAACAAGAGATGAGGGCAGAGGAGAAGGCATTGCCATCTAATAAATCCTCTTCCTCACCAGATGAGAGAGTTATGCCCTCTCCACCATCCTATGTGGATAACTGCAATATCTTCCAAGAGCTCATGAAGAGAATAGCTAAGACTTTATAGATCCCCTTGGAGAAAACAGAAGAACCACAACACTCACTGGTGGAAATTTTGTATACCTCTCCTCAAGGCAAGGTAGCCTTATCCGTTAATGATGCCATGCTGTCACCAGCCTGTACAATATGGCAAACACCTGCTACCATTCCAGCTACAGGCGAGGGGGCTGATATAAGTACTGTGTATCAACCAAGGGTTGAGAGTGTCTTTTCACCCATTCCAGACCAAAATCTCTGGTAGATCAACCCCTCACAACAAAGAATTTAAACAGCTGGATCTTCTTGGCCACAAAAGCTACTCTGGCCGCACTACAGTTCAGGGTTGTCAACTATAATTCCTTGATGGCAAAGTAAGACTATGAATTATAGCAAATCTCTCACTGTATTTATTATTTGCCTCAAGACCAGAAGGACCTGTTTCAAGCCCTCATCATGGAAGGCCAGATGATCACCAGAACTCCTCTGTAAGCTTCCCGTAGTGCAGCTGACACAGCATCTTTCTTTGACTGCCACCATAGTCATTCGTCGAGCTTCATGACTGCAATCCTCCAGGCTCCCCAGGGAGGTACAAAATACAGTGGAGGATTTTCCTTTAGAAGGGCCCAAGCTCTTCAGTGATGCCACAGATGAATCCCTACACTCTCTCAAAGATCCTGCAATCTCTGGGCATCTACATCCCTGCATCAAAAAGAAAATATAGCAAGTCACAATGGTCTCACCAGTTCAGTATCCAACCTCCCAAAGACTGCCAGAACCATCTAAGAAGAGGTCCATATTCCACAAAAAGGGCCCATCATCTGCTGTTTCCTCGCAGTCAGCGACTTCTTCCAAGCAGCCATTTTGATGCTTTACTGAGGGCCACAAATCACTGCACTGTATGGATGTACGCTGCATTGTCCTGCCCTCCACCCACCCTAGGGGATTGCCTCTCCCATTTCATACCTTCCTGGGAGCATATAATGTCAGACAGATGGATACTAGAAATAGTTTTATCTGGTTACACTATCCAGTTCAACTCCCTCCTTCCACCGCCTCCACTTCCCTTTTCAGTGACCCTTCTCAGAAGGGTCTCCTAATCTCTCTTGCTTCTGGGGGGCAATCAAACCTGTTCCTTCCAACTTGATTAGAAAGGTTCTACTCCAAATACTACCTTGTGCTTAAGAAAAAAGGGGATGGAGACTGATCCTGGATCTCAGGACTCCACAGTCATCCAGACACAGCAATTCAGGATGCTAATGCTAGCAGCAATAATTCTATCATTAGATCCAGAGTACTGGTTTGAGGCCCTCAACCTCCAGAATGCATATTTCCATATAGCTGTGCATTCAGCTCACAGACCTTCCTACAGTTTGTCATTGGTAATCACTGCCACCAGTACCAAGTTCTTCTGTTTGGTCTTTTTACTGCACCGAGAGTCTTCAGAAAATACCATAGCAGACACCCTGAGCAGGCATTTCAGCCAGGACCATGAATGGGAGCTGAGCAATCTGGTCTTTGAAGAGATTTGTCTTGCCTGGGGGCTTCCCAGAGATAAACCTCTTCACGACACTGTCTACCTTGAAATGCTGGTGTTTCAGTGTGGCTCAACTACTACATCAATCAGAACATTGTTACCAGTTGTTTTTATCCCAAACCTCATACTTCAAGGGAAGAAGCCAGTTTTCATACTCTGGATGTGAGAACAGCCCTTGCTTTCTACCTCGATAGGTCTAAGCCATTCAGAGCTTCTCCTAGACTCCTAGTTTACGTCACAGAGAGAATGAAGGGATCATCAATTTCCACCCAAAAGTAATTGAAATGAATACTTTGTAGCATGTTACAAAGCTTCCAGAGTGCATCCCCCACCTACACTGACTGCCCATTCCACCAGGGCGCAATTCACCTCTATAGCCCTACTTAAGAACACGCCTATCACAGATATTTGCAAAGCTGCCACATGGTCATCTGTGCACACGTTTTCCCAGCACTATGCTCTCAGGCTTGCTTCTAGGGCAGATGCAGCCTTTGGCGAGGCTGTTCTCTGATGTGTACTAAATCCATCTGCTCAGCATCCGCCATAGCTGGGGCACTGCTCAGGAGCCACCTGAAGTTCAGCACCCATTGAGACAACATGTTGAAGAAGGGGAGTTTACTTACCTATATAGTAACTGGAGTTCTTCAAGATGTTTTGTCGCTGTGGGTGCTCCACTGCCTGCCCTCCTTCCTCTCTGCTTTGTAGTTCTTACCCGTGGACTTTGTGGTAGAGAAAGAACTGGAGCGGCGAGAACAGGTCCTCTTTTCCCTACGTGCCCTTGGACCCAGAGCATGAGGATGTGTAGGGTGCAGGCATGGGCCCGCAGACACTGCTGACAGAACTCTCTGATTGAAACTGCACGGGCATACACACACTTGAAGTGGAGCATGCTGCGGGATAAAAATCTTAAAGCACTCCAGTTACTGTACAGGTGCTCGCTTTATCAAATGAACACCAGAAAACCCCCAGAAATGGTTACTTGTGTCTAGGGGCTTATCTGCATAGAGCAGGAATGCAGACTATGGGGCTATGATTTCTAAAGCGCACTAATGTGTGTTGTTCATTAACTGGTCCATATAGAACCTATTAGGTTCCCTACTTTAACTAGTGCTGTTAGAAAGAGTACTAGGTTAAAGTGCTCTACGGAACATTACCAAGAGATTAGTCATTATAGTACAGAAGTAATGAGTATAGTGTACATTACTCATTACAGTGTTTACAAAGAAAAAGCCCCGAAAAACCCTGATTTTTTTTGAGCTATGTAAAATTCAAAAATTGCTAAAAATAACCCCCAAAATGAAGTTGTTAAATCTCGAAAAACAGAAGTCTTGCTCAGATTCAACCTATATTATCCCTTTCTTAATTTCATCCCATCACTCTTAGTTATATTCTCTAGCATGTTAAATAATTCCCTTCTCTCCTTGGTGCAAAATATAGATATAAATAAGACTATACCATAGATCAATATTTCCCAAACAATGGCTTGTGACCTGCCAGTGGGTCACATAAAGATTCTAGGAGGGTTGTGGGCCCAATGCAGAGGGGAGGCCCCTCACCCTGCACTTACTCTGCAGCGGTGGCTCCTGTCCCATGGGTCGGCTGGGTCAAACCAGGTTGCAATGCCACTCACTCAAATTTTGCCCAGTTGTCCCTCTGTCATGATGGAAGGGTGGCTGGGCCAAACCTGAGTGGCGCAGCAACCCTGTGCACCAGGTTGCAATGCCCGGAGTAGGAAGCCAGGCCCAAACCTGTAGGACAGGAGCTGCTGCTGCAGGATTGCTCGCCCTTCAAACCCCCGTTCCCCGCTGGGGCCTCCCCACCTAAACGAGCCGGTATTAGGGTTGCGGGGCCAGGGCGGAGGGTGCTGCTTCAGGTGGCCAGTGCCCTCTCAGCGGGGCGAGGAGGAGGTGGTGGTGGAGAAGGAGGACACTAGCCTATGATTTTGTATGCCCCTCCCTTTCCAAAGATGGACCTTGTGCAGGTCACAAAATCAGGCAAAATGCAGTTGTTGGGTCGCCTTGCTAAAAAGTTCAGGAACCACTACTTTAGATCGATCCCTTCATTACTCTTCTAGACCTCTTCCTCCCTTCAGTGTTTGTTTTGTTTTTACAATCACTTTCTTTGTGGCCTTTCACCAACTTTCAGTCTATTTGACTAATTGCATATTATACTCAGGCCTAATTAAATGAATTTTGTGTGCAGGATTTCTTGATACTATGTGAATGCTTTACTAAAATTCAAATGTAATTCTGTGGTAAACCAATCAAATGTCTACAGCATGATTTCT
Source organism: Platysternon megacephalum (assembly GCA_003942145.1). Classification (NCBI taxonomy): domain Eukaryota; kingdom Metazoa; phylum Chordata; order Testudines; family Platysternidae; genus Platysternon; species Platysternon megacephalum. The sequence continues at coordinate 2,082,410 of QXTE01000081.1, read as the reverse complement.
TCTTTATAAACCCAAACTGCTTGTTACTCATGGTTGCATTATCCACTAAAAGATAAATGATTTTTTTTTTTTTGCTCAACAGTTTTACTGGGGTCAGAAATGAGACATACTAGGTAGAAATTGCTAGGATCACTCTTCTTTCGTTTTTTGGAAATCAGTACCTCAGTTGCTTTTCTTCAGTCTTCTAGGATTTCTGCAATTCTCTGAGACTTTCCAAAAATATGTTAATTGAAAAACGTATTTAACATATTAGTTAGGATGCAAAATTGGCCCTACTGATTTATATATGTTCACATTTTCCAAGTAATCTTGCTTTTTGCCATTTTTATAAGATCATTTTACAACTTTACAATTTTCCTAATTGTCTAAATGTATTGAAGGGTAGAGAGCAAAGGGAAATTCAGCAGTTTAATCATTTTGTAGTCATTAATTTTATCCCCAACTTTCTTTATTAGCTGACCTATTTTCTCTTTAGTGGGCTGTTTGCTCCTGATATTCTTCTGAAAGCCCTTTTTACTCTGTGAAGTACTTTGGCTATCATTAACTCATTGTTTGTTGCTATCCTTATCTTTTCTATACAAGTATTGACTGACTGAATATTCTTGTTTGATTGCCTGCTACTTTTCCATTTCCAGTACAGACTTTTTTTAACCTAAGATATTTGATCAATTCCTTATGAAGCCATATTGACCATTTCTTGTTTCTCTCATCCTTCTTCCTCTTACTCTGGTGCGCCTGTATTATGGTGTGTTTAAAGGTCCTCCAGCATTCTTCTACACTTGTGGAATGAGAAGTTTCTCCCACTGTACATTGCATATTATATTCTTAATTCTTCAAAACTTATCCTCTTGAAATCTTATACTCTTTTATTACTGCTGCTGTTGGTGAACTCTTTCCTTATTCTAGTAAATTTTTATGTTCACTGACCCCAAATTTCCCTTTTCTTCTCTTATTCAAGCTCAGAAAGAAGTCAGTCTCTCTTTTGGTCATATTCTCTATTATCTGCATCATAAAGTCATCCTCTTCAGTGAGGACATATATTGGGCTGTTTCTGTTACTCAACTAATTTCTGGGTAGTTAAGAATATGAATCTGGTAACTTCAAATATCATGAGTTAGTCCAGAAATGTATTGTTTTGCTTTCCTTGTATCATCACAAATCTCTTTGTTGCTGAATTGTTTTGACAACATTATAGATTCTTTTGACAAATAGTGCCGCATCTCCATCTCTCTCTTCTTTCAATTAAATTGTTGTACAAAATAAATTACTTCATTACAGGTGGCTTGCACAGAATATATATACCAGTACATATATAAAGAAAAGAAAATCCGTATTATATTTGTGCTTAATAATATTGATATAGTTAAGGGCCTGTTTGCATTTCCATTATAAATCCATTATATTTCACATTCCATATAAAAATCCAATGTATATTTTAAGTGGTAGAGACAATATAGCTTTATCTGAATATAGATGAATGTATATTTGGAAAGGGGAGCTGCTTCTTGTTAATGGTGAAGAAATACAGTATCTGACTAATCTAGTTGAATATAGTATCTAACTTGTGTATGCTAGAACCCTCAGTCTTGAAACTGTTATTTTCAAGACTGAGGATCCACTGCTTTTTTAGAGAGAGGGAGATTATTTGTGGAATATACTGCAAGATGATTTCTCTGAAGGTAATATGATTCCAGGAACTTTAGGGCTTGGCTACACTTGCGAGTTAGAGCGCATTAAAGCAACCCCGGGCGCCCTAGCTCACTACCCGTCCACACTGGCAAGGCACGTAGAGTGCTCTGACTCCAGGGCTAGAGCACTCCTGGTACTCCACCTCGGCGAGAAGATTAACACTTGGTGCGCATTGGCTGAAACACCCGGGCGTCAGTGTGAACGAGGTGTTGCATTACTGCGCTCTGATCAGCCTCCGGAAACATTCCATAATCCCCTTAAGTCAAGTGGCCACTCTTGTCATTGTTTTGGAATCACTGCAGGCATGCCGATATGCCTTTTGAAAGCTCCATTTCTGAGAGCCGGCATGCTTATCTGCTCCGAGACAAAGCATTACTGTGGAATGCTGTGTGTGAGAGAGAGAGGCGGGGGGAGGGGAGTCTGTTGCTGTCTGAACTTATAAAGCAGCATGCTGACATGCTCTCAGCCCCCCCAAAACCCACTCTCTCTCCCCCCACATACACATAACACACTCACTGTCACGCTCCACCCCACCTCCCTCATTTGAAAAGCACGTTGCAGCCACTTGCATGCTGGGATAGCTACCACAATGCACTGCTCTCTGTGGCCGTTGCAAGAGCTGCTAATGTGGCCACGCCAGTGCGCTTGCAGCTGTCAGTGTGGACAGATTGCAGGACTTTCCCTACTGCGCTCTACGAAGGCTGGTTTAACTCAAAGCGCTCTACATCTGCAAGTGTAGCCATGCCCTTAGTTTCTTGGGTGCTGGAAGTCAAACTATGTCTAAGGCCCTGATTGTGCAAAGAGATTTATTTGCACAGACCTTACCACAGCTGGTAGTCCCTTTAACCTCAGTAATAATTTGCACGGGGATGGATGTTGTCAGAGCTTTAGACAAGAAAGCTGGAAAAATATTATGAAAGCTTCAGCTTTCACATGTAGCTTTGTAGAAAGTAGATAGTTCAATAAGCTCACACCTCTTTTCCAAGTCCAACATGCATGTACTTTGATACATGTAAAGATCTATGAGCGATAAATCATCAAGGCAATTTCATTTATTGCTACTATGCTTCTTTCACAAGATGTCAGGATGAATGATTAAACAAACTGCTGCCAGCAAATCCAGGAGAAAGCATAATCTGATTGTTATATAATATTAACTATTATAGTAACTAGTAACTATTAATTTCTGTCATTGACTTTGTAGGTTATTGAAGAAAAAAATGAGCATATAAGAGAACTTGAAGCCCAGATAGAATGCCTAAAAAGTGATCAAGAGCGTGTGAAGAAAAACAGTGAAGAGGAAATAGAACAGCTGAATGAAGTGATTGAAAAGCTTCAGCAGGAGTTGGCAAATATTGAACAAAAAGAACCTGTAGATGTTGCTTCCATTCAGGAGGATGCTGACAGTCTGAAACATGAGCTTGATACAGTGTTGGCAGAAAAAGAAGCTTTGAAGAAGCAAGTGGAAGATAATAATGTAGAGTCATCCATGACAAAGAATGAGCTTGAAGAAACTAAATTAAAAATGAGCCATTTAAAGAAAGAACTAGATATCTTAAAGAGGGAACATGAGAGAGTAACAGAGAAATATAAGCATTTACTGATGAAAAGTGACAAGGCAGAAGTAGGGGACAGGAGCAAAGACAAAAGTGAAAAACTGGAAGAAGCCCTGAATGAGAAGTCACCAGAGCTGCTAGAAAATAAAATCCAGCTTAAGTCTGTGGAAGAAAATACAAAGATCACCATCAGCAACATGGAGATAAAGCTGCAGCAACTTCAGGCAGCTATTAAAGAGAGGGAATCAGAGTTGTGCCAGTGTTACAACCAAATAAAGGACTTGAAAGAGCAAGCCAAGGTTGAAACAGAAGTACTTAAAAAGAAAATACTGGAACTTGAAGAGATACTTCAGGAAAAGGTTGCTGCTGCTCTTATGAGCCAAGTTCAGTTGAATGCAATTCAGGAGCAAAATAAACTGAGGCAGAGAATGCAGGCATTTTCAAAAGGTGCTGAAGAAGCAAACAAAAACACACAAACAGAAAATCTAAATCACATAGCTAAAGAAGAGACAGAATCAAAATTATCAGTATTAACAGAGAAACTTTCAGAGATGGAGAACCAGCTGGCAAAGATGTACAATAACCTGGAGCTAGAAAAAGAAAATGCAGAAATTGCACAGAAGGAGGCTATAAAAAAAGAAAACAGACTGTTAGAACTTCAGCAGTTACTAGAAGACATTCAGGAAAAACACAAAGAGGAGATTAAAAAGACCCCTAAACAGAGAGAGGTGCAAACATCTGAGGTAAAAAAATTTATGCCTCGTGATCTTTTGCTCACTTTGCCTAAGAATCAATTATTTTTATGGGAACTGTGGTGGGTGCACACATTTTTTAATAAGACTAAAGATATTAGTATTCTGTTACTGCATGAACAGATTCAGTCAGAGTTGTGTTAGATATACATACTCCTATTTTGTTACAAATAGAACAAAAATTGCACTTTGGTAAATTCCACTGTTGATTTCTTGTGGATATTTGAATAAAACAGATCCAGCCTTTTCATGGGAACCAGGTATTTTAAAAACTAAGCATACTTTTCTCAACTTTTGTGAATATTTTCTGAAGATAATAAGATTGATGATGTGCTTGTCATGAATCTGCAGATTGATTTTTGAGGCACTGGAAGTCTTAAAAAACGTATTTTTATTAAAGGTTTAATTTGGGGCATGCATATTGATTTAGGCCTTGAATCACAATGGGTCTTAGGCATTGTGACACTCAGCATTGCACTGCCCAACTTTTAGCCACCTAAAAAATCACTGGAATCCATAAAGCTTGAGTTAGGTATTAGGCTCTCTATATAATGAAAGGGGAGAGAGAGGCACCTGAGAAAGCCGGCATGCTAGACAGGGAGCTGCCTAAGCTAGTCAAAAGGAGATGCTTATTGAAGGGATGTGCCCTATGTCTTGCCCTCTCAGGTAGTTAAGCCAGCTGCAAGGAGGTGCCTGTGTCTCTGCTGGGATCCACAGCATGGAACCCTCTCCTGGAAGGGAAACACCTTTGGTGCCCGAACCATTTCTTGCAAGAACAGCAGCGGTGTATGCCTAACTCCCTCCAAAATGGCTGGACGTAGTGCCTCCATTATAACCTTTAGCCCAGTGTTAAAGTACTCACACAGGATGTGTAAAACCCAGGTTCAATTCCCCATGCTACCTGATGGGGAGAAAGGATTTGAATAGAAGTCTTCCTCCTCTCAGGAGACTCTCTTAACCACCACTGTATTAAGCCTAAGTCACTTTGTGGTATTGGGCCCTAGTTATTTGTATATATTGCAGTGAAAATTTACGAGCAGGTATAATCCACTCAAAGGGATTCTTCTAACAAAGTTCTCTGTCCATATATAACCAAGACCATAGCACTATCTAATCTATCCATTCAGACAATCCCCATCATCATAGTATCAGAGCAACTCACAATCCTTAATGTATTTATGCTCACAGCAGCCCTCTGAGGGCAGGAAGTACTATTATCCCATTATATGGATGGGGCAGAGAGGCTAAGTTCCTGTGTGATCTTGAGCAAATCAGTCTGTGATAGAACAAGGAACTGAACCTGGATCTCCCCAGGTCTCAGAAAATAAATAAATAAATAAATTAATTAAATAAATATCTCCACTATACAGGCCATCTCTCCTTTCTTCAAGAGGAGTCTTCCCCCTACTTCCTCTCCAGGCAGTCCGAAAAGCTAGTCTTTCTACCCAAATCCCATTCCAACTCCTGTCTAAAATAGTCACTTCTTACAACTATTAAAACGGTATGAATTCAACAACTACACATTTTTAACATTGCAACAACAGTTCAATGCTATTCGCTTTTAGGAAACAATGTTCTATTTGAATATTAAATTAGCAATGTTACTCCATCTGTATTTGGAATGAACGGGCATGAAAACACGTGTAACTGAAGTAAGCTGATCTCTCAAAAGTATAATGTAAATTCCAATTTAGGATGCTCTTATAACGTAAATAACAAAGGCACTAGAGCTTGGTCCTGCTTTGGATGATTTAGTTTCCTTGCTCTTATCTAATGCCAGGAAAGCATCTTCATTGCACAGATACCTGCTTTCCAGTTTTGACTTGTTAACATGATCAATTTTAACTTCATTGTCACTGCCATTTATTAAAATTGTGGAAGCCTAATTCAAAGAAATTTAGTGTTTTATCCTTGTCTCCTCATCTAATAATAGTGAGGTTGTGACAGATCCTATGGCTTGCCACATTCTAGGCCCACTGCTTAATGTCTGAAATTTCCCACTCCATGGATCAGATTTAGAGGTGAAGTATATGGGGGTTAAATTACACATCTATGTAATTCATATGGCTAGGAAGCAAAAAGACAGTCATAGTAACAAACACACCCAACAAGAGGATTAAGAAGGGGTAAAAAAGTGCATGTGGTTTGAAAGAGATTCCTTTTTCTCTTACACCTTTTTACACCCTCCTTTGGTTGCTTTCTGCAATAACCGTGGCCTTATACCTCTTTAATGTTTAACTTATGCCAATTTATGTTCACACTGCCTTCCATCGATCACCAGTTATGTCACCTGTTTATTTGACCCTCTGAGTCAAAATTGAGTTGAGTGTTATCTTCCATTTTCCAAGGCAGAGATTGTATGTTCTGTAGCTAGCAATTTAATGAAAACCTCAGCTTTGCTGCTGAAAGTCTGAAGTTCACAGATATGGAATGCAGGGCCTGGACCACAGGTGCTAAAACCTTTTGTACAAATGCTATTGAATTAAGGTCAGAAACTTCTCTTTAAAACTTTATGGTGTCTAGCAGACTTCATTTTCCAGAGGCTTACTGTTTGTTCACATCCCTGTTGCTGCCTTTTAGGATATTAGTGTTTTTTCCATCCTTGGCCAGAGAGCTTCCCAGAAGATTATCCTTTTCACAGCACTTCCACTTTTTTTTTCAGTTTGAGGATCCCAGTTAATCTAGAAAAGTGGCCTTTTGAAATGTAAGTCTGGGAGGTTAGGTTGGTCAGAACACCACCTATTCAAGGCACTTGACATTTCTTCATGTGGCTTGGCTCATCTCTAGCTTTTGTGGAGTCGCATGCAGGGGTCAGCATCATCAGTATTTTGATGCCATTGTAATAGATGTTTTATCTACTACTGCTTATATTTTGTGCTGACATGTAGGTAGTCACAGAACTAACTAAAAGTCAAGAAGGAAGTGTATTCATTGCTGAAAGTGAACTAGAGAAAATCAAAGCTGAATCAGCTACTGCCAAGGAAGAACTGAGTAGTTACAGAGAAAAATCAGAAAAACTTCAAGAGGAATTAATGGTAAGAACTGGATCATTCCATAATTGTTTTATCTCTCCCAGTGAAAAAAAATATTTCATAAAAATGACTGTACAGTACACACTGTTCATACATTTATGAAAACTACCTGATGTTGTGGACCAGATCTTTAGTTGCTGCAAATAAGTGCAATTCCAGTGACTTCAAGGGAGTTATACCAATTTACAGGATCTAGTCTGTTTCTTGAGATAATAACTTTGTGTTATCATCTAACAGACATAATCCATCTAAACAAGATTAATCTAAAAAGAATAGCTGTGACTCCTCATTGTATAGAGCAGGGGTCAGCAACCTGCGGCACGCATGCCAAAGGCGGCACGTGAGCCGATTTTTACTGAACAGAACCCCCAGCCGGCAGCGGCTGAGCGGGGCCGGCGGCCAGGAACCCGGCTGCCAGGAGCCGGCGGACAGAACCTGGAATCCCGGCCATCGGCCCCGCTCAGCCTGCTGCTGGCCTGGGATACCAGCTGCTGGCCCCGCTCACCTCACTGCTGGTCTGGGGTTCCAGCCGCCCAGCCCCCTGCCAGCCGGGGTCTGGTCCTCCAGCCCTGCTCAGCCCTCCTGCCAGCCTGGGGTACCGGCAGCCAGCCCAAGGCTCTGCTCCTGGCCTGATCCCAGCGCTCTGTGGCCCTTATCAAAAATTACACTACAATTAGCTTAAATACTTGAAAACTTAAAAACTTTGTTTGTATATTAGAGTAATTGTTAAAACATGTATAATGTTAATAAATAAATAGGTTTGATGAAACAAAGTAGTTGTACTTATGTGCCTGTGCCTAATTTGAGTTTTCGATGATTTACCTTCTTAAAAAATCTCACGTCTCGCACCCCCAGAAAGGGCATCTCGCACCCCAGGTTAAGAACCACTGCACTAAACTGATAAGATCTGCATTTTAATTTAATTTTAAATGAAGCTTCTTAAACATTTTAAAAACCTTGTTTACTTTACATACAACAATAGTTTAGTTATATAATATAGACTTATAGAGAGAGCCCTTCTAAAAACGTTAAAATGTATTACCGGCATGTGAAACCATTTATTCACTCTAATTTAAGAAGACTCGGCACACCACTTCTGAAAGTTTGCCAACCCCTGTTATAGAGCATTTAAAAATACTAAACTTGGTTCTTTAAAGGTATTTGGATATCTGCAATTCAAATTTGTTATATCTCTAGGTGAGAGAAACAAGTATGACACATCTTCAAGAAGAGCTACACCGAGTCAAGGACAACCTAGTTGAAGCAGAAAAGAAGCTTGCAGCTTATATGAGAAATGAAGAGGAAATAGCAGAACTTGAAAGCAGAAAGGATGTTGACAAACCAGATAATGTTTCTACCAAAGAAGACCCAACTTTCACCAGAAAAAGTTCATCATCTCAGACTGACAAGATTATGCAAATCAATAGCTCCAACCAAACTTTACAGGTCCTTGTTAAAAATGCAGAAATCCAAAATGATTTACAAAATGAATATTCATCAGAGGAGGTTGCAGAGGTCATAAGAGAGTTTACCGAGAAAATTGACCAAATGCAAGAACTCCATGCTGCTGAAATCATGGACATGGAAACCAGGCATATTTCCGAATCTGAAGCATTGAAGAGAGAGCAGTTTGTTGCAGTCCAGGTATTAACGGAAGAATGTAATGCTTTGAAGGAGGTCATAGAAACTTTGAGAGCTAAAGAGGTATATATTGTTGTTTTTTTTATTCTGTCATTCTGTATTTTATAAAGAATTTTTTAGTTCATGCTACTCCTAAGTAGGGTTCCTATTTTGAGTCCTCTTAATCATGGAAGACTGTGCCATTAAGGCACTGTACTGTGTTTGGAATTGTGTAGAGTTGCTCCATCCCAGGGAGAGTTCCTAAATCCCTCCCCAGCTTTACCATCCCTTAGGCTGGAGCAACCTGCTGCCCTCTTGTGTCCAGCCAGCTCAATAGACTTGTGAAGCAGAAGTGTTGGCCCATGAACCTTCCCATTTCTGCCCCGTTTTGAGAGGATCTATACTGCCGAGTGACTAGGAGGGAGTAGCCCATGTGGTCCTCTGTTCAGCTGCTCTCTTCTGATTAATCTGGGCCCTTATATGTCAGGTTGTGTTTTTTGCGAAGTTTTAAATGTTTTCTTTTCCAAATATAGGCAGTCCCAATTTCTGGGTTACCACACACTGCATCTTATATGGCCAGAGACGGATGTTCTAGTGGTGAGAGACAATTGTTTTATAGCCTTCATATTTCCCATAATAGTATTATAAATTAAATTATGTTTGTATGATAGAAAACAAAAGTAGCTGTGCATTACTTTAATCCTTGCACAAAAGAAACTGAAGTCACCTGACAAGGTAAAATATCAATCTTGCAGGCTTCCTTCTTATTAATTATGACTTTCCTACTGTGACCTTGGACCAAAGTCAGGATTTTATTAAAGAGACAACAGGTCCTTACTTGATGCTTTTCTTCTCTACTTCCAGTATGCAGCAGCAGCACAGCAAAAAAGTAAAGTTCAGAAAAAACACAGCATAAGCAACATGTAATACCATCAGCAAGTGTTCCTTCCCAAAATTCCTTAGTTTTTGCCTCCTATAAAGGCGGGATCTTCTTCCCCTTATTCTTCTTTACCCACGATCTTCCCATAGGAACATCAAGTGTCTGTAATGAAAACTTGATCCAATTCAAACCCAACTTGTAAGCAGGACCTTGATCTTCATCCCCTGTTTGCCTGATAGGCTTCTGTGTTAAAGGAACTCCTTGCCAGCGGCGGCTCCAGGCACCAGCGCAGCAAGCGCGTGCCGGGGGCGGCCTGCCGGTCCTTGTGAGGGCGGCAGTCAGGCATGCCTGCCGGAGGTCCGCCGGTCCCGTGATTTCGGCAGCAATTCAGCGGTGGGGATGCCGAAGGCGTGACACCGGCGGACCTCCCGCAGGCATGCCGCCGAATCGGCGTGACCAGCGGACCTCCCGCAGGCGCGCCGCCGAAAGCCGCCTGACTGCCGTGCTTGGGGCGACAAAAAACATAGAGCCGCCCCTGCTCCTTGCATTGAGACCTGTAGCCCAAGAAGCAAAACAAAAAGCAACCTGCAATAACAAAAGGAATTACAACAGGCGCAGCAGTGAAAATCAAAACAAAATCCCATAGTAATCAAACGCTGGCACATCTGGGAAAGGCAAAGAGCATTATATCTCTATGTGAATCTTAATTACTCTAGGACAGAAATGTATGTGTGACAGAGGGGGCATGGAGCTGCCTTGAGGAAAGAAATCGGAAGCTGGTTCCTTCTCTCTGGGCAGAGTCCCTCCATCCTTTCTTCATACTGATTTCAGCGTTAATCCAGGGCAGTCTCCTCAGCCCTGAATGGAATTTAAAACAGCGGGCCGCTGGCAAAATCTCTCAGGGTGGCAGTATTACTGTCTCCTTCCCCTGGGGAATGCTTCCTCACATGCACCTCATTCCATGGCTGCAGACAGGTGTGTCTGAATGTGTGCACCAACAGGAGTGAGTCAGACCCATCAAATTTTTACCATATAAATTAAAATACTCTATCCTACAGTAGCAAATAGGAAGTAGATTCAACTGGAGGCAGAGACTACAGATACTCAGAAGGGTTAGTTGGCAAAAGGTTTATGTAGTGTTCAGATAAATGTCTTGATTCTGTCTCCCAGAATTTTAAATGATTTTCTTTGCTGCTGTGTTTTGAAAGCAAAGAAGAAAAGCGTAAGCCAGTCTTCGAAGACAAAACAAAAAAACTTAGATGTTATGCAACCACTTGTCCTAACAACCAAGAAACAGAAGTCCTTTTTTATTATCTGTTATTTAAAGGTTTCCCAGCAATTCAACTTTATTGTTTTTCCCTTTTATTTTAGACTCTAGTTCGGACTGGAGTCAAGGAATTTATCTCACCCAGAGCCAGGGATCTGACATAGTATCAGAAGGAATAGGAGAAGAAGATGAAACTTCAACAGATCTGCTTCCAAAGAAAATAAAGGTAAATTAGAGCTCATGTAATTTTTTGATGTAATTTTCAAAACAAGATCATTTTAAAGCTCCTTAATACAGTCTGAAATGTAGATCTTCTCTTTTTGCGAAGAAGTGCCCTGTATATAGTAGATATTTTAAAAATTCTTTAATTGCATTTTTCAAATATCACTATATAATATGTTGGCTACCAGCAAAGGCCAGAACTATATAAATAATTTTAACAAATAAGAATGCTATTTTCATTTCTAACCATTATAAAGAAGAATGTGTCTCCTGCCACCAATCTCGTGTGTTAGCCCTAGCCCATATGCGAGTTTCAAAATTTGAATGGAAACTTTCCAGGGCTTAACTTTTAAAATATAAGTTTCTGTAGATAACTCAGTTTAAATTTGTAGTATTGATGTAATAGATTTTTTTGTAATGAACTTCAGGGACTACAGCAATATTTGTTTTGGGGGAGTGGGAGCGGGCAATATATATATTTCTAAAATCCTACTAAATAATCAGACACTTTCTGTATTTCTAGTCTCAACATTAATCATATTCACCAAGCTACTTATAAATAGATAGTGCTTTCCCTTGCATAACCAGCCTCCTTTTTCTGATTCGTTCTGATGCCAAATTCTAGTGCTCATGAGCCAAGATCACTATTATGACTGTCAGTATTATAATTTTTTTCTTATATTATTGTTATAGGGTTTGCTACGAGCAGTGCATCATGAAGGCGTACAGGTGCTGTCTCTCACTGAATTTCCTGACAGTGAAAGGGATATACTGTCTCTTAAACAAGGGCCAGAATCATGGCTTGAGGAAAGGAAAACTTTTCTGAGCACTGTTTCATCTTTGAAGGATTTAATTACACAAATGCAACTGCATAGGGAAACTGAGGTACAAACAATATTATAAAACTCTACTTAGATCAAAATAATTTATACAGCAGCATTTGAAACTAGAGGTGTGTGAATAACTGATTTTTTTTGGTTCACTGGCAGTCCTGAAAAATAGGGGGGTGGAATTTGGTTTGGGTCAAACCAAAACTGAATTTTTCAGAATCTTCAGCAAATTTCCAGAAATTTATACTTTAAGACAGTGGTCTCTACCTTCCAGACTACTGTACCCCTTTCTGGAGTCTGATTTGTCTTGTGTACCCCCAAGTTTCACCTCACTTAAAAACTACTTGTTTACAAAATCAGACATAAAAATACAAATGTCATAGCACACTATTACTGAAAAATTGCTTACTTTCTCATTTTTGCCATAACATTATAAAATAAATTAATTGGAATATAAATATTGTACTTATATTTCAGTGTATAGTATATAGAGCAGTATAAACAAGTCATTGTCTGTATGAAATTTTAGTTTGTACTGACTTTGCTAGTGCTTTTTATGTAGCCTGTTGTAAAACTAGGCAAATATCTAGATGAATTGATGTACCCATGGAAGACCTCTGCGTAACCCCAGAGAACCACTGCTTTAGCATGTGCTAAACTGATTGAGTTAAAGCCTAGAGAGGAGCCTAGGTTTTAACTCAACCAGTTCAGGATATGCTGTAGTACAATTTACTTTATTTTGACTAGAGTTTTAGAAGGTCTTATTTGGATAGATCTAATAACACAATCTAATAACATACCTTTAAATCCAATTCGAGACAAGGCCATTCAGATCAATGGGAGGTGAGGGTACTCAACACCTAACAGAATTGGGCCAGATATAATCAATAGTTTCTTTCTACTAAGAGAACTTGGGAATTTGGGAATTTTTAATATCATGCACTTGAACCTTACAGCTGTTCTTCCAATCAGATGTTCATGTTGCCTCTGCATTACAATTTTGCCCAATGTTGTCTCTCATTGTGCCGGTTATTGGAGATGTTCGTTTTAAATGTTGGAGTGTTCCAATATTTAGTTACACTGACAGGAAAAAAATATTTATCTTTATAAGATGGACTTTATTTTGTTGTTTCATTCATTTTATTTCATGTTTTAGTGATTTATAATGCTTGTTTGTGCCACAATCTAGATGCCTATATTTGGAAAATTGGCCTTAAGAGGAAGGATATAAACCTTTTACAAATATTTCAGAGTACCCTTCTCCATCTGTGCCTGACTTACATTTTGTAACAAAGATATTGTGTTGTTTATCAGAGTCTAAATATACATCATACATATATACTGCAAAATTTAAAAATATATAGTCCTGTGAGATTTTTTTTTAAAAAGAACTTAAAAAAATCATTAGGGAAATTCACCTTTTAACAATACAAAATCCCTGGGAACTCAAATACAGAATAGTAAGCCAGCCTTTACAAACATTTCTAGAAGTAAGATTGCGATGAAAGATGTTATGTGAGACAGATCATTGAGTCCTATTTGTACATGCTCTCAGAGCAATGGATGGATGCATTTTTATAAACTGAAATCAAATTAAAAAAACAATGCATTAATTCTGCCACCCTTACCGTGAACAGTGCCTTGCGCAGTGATTTCAATGGGACTTGACATGGCGTGAGATACTACAAATGTGAGTAAGGTGGCAGAATCAGGCCCATAGTAAGTAACAGCGTAGTCTGTCTGCTGCAGCCAAGGATTTGCAGTTAAAATTCCTTGATTCTCTGCTCTTCTCCACCCCAGGTGTCAGTGGTCTGCAAGGGATTGTTTACCAGCTCTGGGGCTAGCTGGAGTGCATCCCCAACACATCTTCTATGTTTAGGGATGCAGGGGATTGGCTAAGGAGAAAGATACACTGGCTCTATGCCCTCTGAGGAGCCTTACACAAAGTGTATTCACTGCTTCAGATATGTGGGTAGTTTCCTTTCCTGTTGCACTGCCTGTAGGGCACAAAGGGAAAGGAATAAGTCAAAGAACCTGGCAGTGTCACTACAAAATGTAACCAGGATTAACTCTGATCCATAAAAGCCATTAGTACAGTGGTGTGGTACAGTACCACATAGTGCTGTAATAGTCAGTGCATAGAGTTCCAACTTAAAAGCTATACCACTAAAAGGAGAATCTGATGCAATATAAAACAGAATATTGCTACATGGGGTCAAATTTTCAAATGTAGGGATCTAAGTTGCCCCTGTGAAAAATGCAAATGTCAGTTTGCATGCACTAAGTAGTATTTATGCATACAGAGAGAATAATTGCATGTATACAGTAAGTACATATATACACACAAATCTGTATGTGCACAGGCCCAAATTGTATCTGTATATCTGTTGAATGAAAGAAGTTTAGTGTTCCACTGACTCTGCACACATAAAATTATAATTTAACATAATCAGTATACTTACAATTCTGTTAAATACTTAGTCCCTTTTATCCCACTGTAGATTTATGCGAACTGTGAATCTCCTGAAAGTGTTCCAGACTGGCGAGGCGAACTTCTGCATGCTGTTCAGCAAGTCTTTCTGAGAGAACAGGATGTTCTTCTAGCAGCATTTCAAACAGAACTTGCAGAACTGGGTACCAAGGATGCAATTGTATTGATGAACCAGTTAGAGCACAGACTTCAAGAACAGGTGATTCTGTTTAAAGCATGTTAAATTTTAATCTCTGATGTATAAATGCAGTGGGAAAGCATTACAAAGCAACTCTTTCCTTTATTAAGTGTTGCATTAATTACTTTCTGGAGTTTTACTTTTAAATTTGTAACACTAACAGGTTATTAGCCAGAGAACGGCAATGGACTTCATTCAGAATGCAGATAGAAGAAGTTTGCTAATGGAAATTCAAGTACTGCGCACTCAGATGAACAATAGAAAAATTAATCCAAAGAGAGAACAAGAGAGTGATCCAAAAAGTCAAGGTTCTTTATGTGGTAATACTATATGTGTATACCTGTGCATGTGTGTTCATACACACTTTTAAAAATATGCTTACAGATAGAGTGTAGGTATATTTCCTCAGATTGTGCCCTTCATTCTGTGTCTGTCATTTTGAGGATTCAAAACTTTCACTCTTATCTGACCAATCTACCTTTTGAAAATTAAAATAATCTCTCTGCTTACAAACTCTTACCTATGATACCTAATTTAAAGAGATGCTGAGTGATTTTGAAAGTGAACCCATATTGAAGTTTGCACCTTCAGGATTTTTTCTGAGCCTGTACTTCGATTTTTAGGTCTAACAGCTTTGAGAGTATCTCTTTAAAATGGGTAGTCATTGATAGTGATTAAGATTAAGTCATGTATAGACTTGACTGAGAAAAATGTTCAAAGACTAGATGTGTACTTACTATAACCTTTCTGTGCTTTGTGCCAAATATTTTCTACATATGAGTATATTTTGCAATATCAAAATGTATGAGTCTTTTTATATATTTCCAAATAATCTATAGAATGTATATTTTTATCTAATTATAATTCTTAAAATGTTAATGGACTACAGTCATTTTACCATGCCCCTTTTCAAAGACAGTATTTGGATCCTGCAAGCTTAAAGGCATGTGGGAGCCAAAGGTTGGGTACAAGAAATTGAAATAATTGTGCATTCAATCCTGCTAAACAAATATTTATGTTTTAACTGATCCTCACAAAGGGTAAAATTCACTCCTGTACACAGATCTGGCACAGGGCCTAGGCACCATTTTGAAAGCTTATGTGGAGCAAGAGTAATTGTGATGGTCATATGCACAGGGGCAAATTTCACCCCAAATGAGTAACATTGTTTGTAGAATGTAAGTTCCATATTAATGATGTTATCTCTAGAAATGCTGGAGTACAACATGCAGCAGAAGCAGTCTCAGATACTGGAGATGCAAGTGGAGCTCCATAGCGTGAAGGACAGAGCGGCTGAACTTCAAGAACAGCTGAATTCTGAGAGAATGATGGTTTCAGAACTGAAGAATGAACTTGCCCAAGCTAAACTAGAACTTGAAACAAACCTTAAGGCCCAGCACAAGCACTTCAAAGACTTGGAAACCATCAGGTGTGGCTTTCAATGGCTAACCCTTCCTGCATTGGCATTTTAGATGTTCATTCTTGTATTGCCTTTTATTACCATATTAATTTTATTAAGAAAATTGTTACCATCTGAATTTAAGATTTCTATAAAACATTGCTGAGGAAAAGTAGCCCATTATCCCAATTGAAATGTAATCCTATGGAAACAAGGAAAGCTTCATTTTTCTTAGTTTTACTTATCGCTTCCTCTGAAATACTTTCACAACCCACGGACAGATATTTTGAGATTTCTGTACTTACTTTAGACCATTATTTATAAAATTTTAAATATTTTATTAACACAATAGCAAGAAAAAAACAGTTTATGCTGAGACTGACATGGTGTGAGAAAGTTACAGGTAGTTTGTGATAAGTTTTATGTGCAGTTCCATGTAGCTTATGTGACTTAATTACTCTTGCTTTGGGGTCAACCGCAGAGGTGACCGGGGCAGGAAAATCATGCTAAGGAAATAATTTTCACAGATTCTCCTATTGGCTTTGCAAATATACCTCCTACACACTGATTTAAAAAGCAGTTCTGTATGTGTGTTAATGTTAAATGCTTTTTTTCCCCCATGTAGTTTGTGGCTTTTTGACAAAAACAATAATCCTAAAGGTAGCCTGTGTATCTTTCTTAGGACTGAGGTTAAAGAAAAAGCAGCTGAGCTAGATATGTTAAAAGATACAATGGCAAATGAACAGAAAAAATCAAGAGAGCTTCAATGGGCTTTGGAAAAGGAAAAAACTAAAATGGAACGCAATGAAGAAAGAGGAAGAGAAGAGCTAGAGGTACCCTATCTTTGCTCTCAAATTATCCTCAGCATTAAAAAATATACAAATACTTTCAGATTTTCTCTAACATTTCATCCCAGCTTACCTTTTGTTTAATGTACTGTGCAATCTATGGGCTAGATTTGCCCCTCTGCTGCTGCAGTATATTCACTGGAGTTGGAAGAGGGTGTACAGAATCACTCCCATACAAGCAGCGGGGCAGAAAGGACCTGATGCAAAGCCCATTGAAATCAATGGGAGTCTTCATATGAATTTCAGCTGGCTTTGTATCACACCAATGGTGTTTCAGATATGAGTAGCAAAGGGGTCAGCCCGCATATACCACATCTTCAAAGAGATGTATTGGCTGACAAGGCAGCAGACACAGCCCCCACATCTGTCTAGAATGTACACAGCACTATACAGAGGTGCACATTGCTGGTCCTGTTTTAAGCATTGTGTACCAGGGCCCACCATATGGAATCCTATCCTGGCTGGCAGAACTCCTGTGGCAGAGGATGCATTTCCCAGCATCCATGCTACCTCTCAAGGCACTAGGTATGGCAGAATTTGGCTCTCTATAGTATTTAATGTTTGTTTTCTAATCAAGATTCATGGCATTAAAGGAAATTGTCTAGATTTAAATACTTTACATTTTCAGCAAAAGGGCATATTTTAAATGAATATAACCGGTCACTTTCTTTTATTTTCTTATTGAAGGATTTGAAAATTTCTCTTGAGGATCAAAAACAAAAGAATTTACAATTAAATAAACTTTTGGAACAAGAGAAACAGCTGTCCGGTGATCTGCAACAGAAAATTGAATCCCAGGAAGTTCTGAATGCAGCCCAGCTGTCACATGAACGAGGCCGTAACTCTGAGCTTCAGGTGCTACTTGAATCAGAGAAAGTCCGAGCTCTCGAAATGAGCAGTGCCCTAGAAAGGGAGAAAGAATTGTGTGCTCAGCTTCAGAGTGTTGAAGTTAAGGGTCAGGATGGAACACCCAAACCAACTGAAGAGTTACTTAAAGATTTACAAAAACAAATGGATGAAAAACATGACCGTATAGTAGAGTTAGTCAGTGAGATGGAGAGGTATAAACTTGACTCTGTGCAAATGTGGCAACAGATGGAAAAGGAGAGGCAGATTCAGAGGAAGATGCTGCAAACAGAACAGGATGCTAACATATTAGCACAGAAGAAGGTACATGAACTGGAGTCCAAAGTGGAAGATCTTCACTGGCAGCTTGGAGAGAAGAGACAACAGGTTCATAAACTAGAGCATGAGGCAAAGAAGTTGCAGGAAATAATACAGGAGCTACAGAAAAAAGAACAGGCAAGGGAGGAAAAAAAGGAAGCTGAAAGAGCAATGTGCCAAAATCTCAATGAGGTACAGTAGAGCTTAGAAAAATGTGTAACACTGAGCTGAATTCTGAAGATGTCACTGTGCTCTTAAATCTCTAGTTTGATTAGATGGCCAATAAAGTTGAGGAGCAATTTTCATCAGATTCATTTGCTACTCTTTTAATTCAGTCTTTTGGAGATTCTCCTTGCTTTGGGCTAAATCCTGGCTGGTGAGGTACAGCATGGCTGCCAAAATCATGGGCAGGAGCATTAGACCACTCCAATTCTGCCTACTCCAGGAAGATCTAGTGACACCACTCCACGTGTCCTGTGCAATTGAAATCACAGAGGGGGGTAACTGAGAGTGGCAACTGGAGAAGTAGCAAAGCCTGACTGTATGTCCACATACATATATCCATTGCCAAGCAGACCAAGCTGTAGTCCCAGCACCCAGCCCATTGAACAAATTATTCCTATTCGGGAATGCTCCAGGTGATTGTGCATAGGATTGGCCTCAGGCACAATAAGTACCTAGTAACACCATTTTTTCATTTGGATTATCACCATTTGGATTATCACTTCAAAAGTTTTTCTCCCCTGCTGTTAATAGCTTCTCTTAATTAATTAGCCTCTTACAGTTGGTATGGCTACTTCCACCTTCTCATGTTCTCTGTATGTATAAATATCTTCTTACTGTATGTTCCATTCTATGCATCCGAAGAAGTGGGCTGTAGCCCACGAAAGCTTATGCTCAAATAAATTTGTTAGTCTCTAAGGTGCCACAAGTACTCCCATTTTTTCAGGGTATATCTGCGCCCATTTGGAAAGGGTGTATAACCCCACATAAACCAAAATGTGGCCATGTGTTTAGGAGTGTGTGTTGGAAATATCACATACTTACTAAAGGTGAGGAATAATGGACAAAACTCTGTGCTGACTCAGACCACATACAACCTCATTCAAGTAAATAGGGTTACACGGGGCATAATTCAGTGTAGAATTTGACTCAACTCAATTTGCACTTTATTTTCTGTAATTTGACCTAGAACTGGTTACATTTTAAGTGTTTTTCAATTGAAATACATGTACCATTTGCATTTTTATACATACGTATGCAGACTACTTGGGATACATCCAATGAGAGAACAAGAAATTGGGTTCTACAGCAGAAAATGGAAGGAGTTGAAACGAATGAATCAACCTACCCCGCGCTGACTGAAGTGAAAGGAGAAGGTGATCTAAGTGAAGGAAGTAAAGTTCTGGAGAACATCAGACAAAAGCTACAAAATGTATCTTCAAAGCTGAAACAATTGGCACACAAAGCCGCCAGCAGGTTAGATGCATCTTCAGCTACATGTTTTTTGTTAGTAGCAGCCAACAAACTGTAGCATCTTGGCACTTGAATCAGAATTTCCATTCCTGTGTAACTCTACTTCAGTGGTCACCAACTGGTCGATCGCGATCGACTGGTCGATCCTAGAAGATCTCCCAGTTGATCACGATCTCCGGCAGCGCTGCCAACCAGGAGCCGCCGGAGGTAAGTGCTGCCTGGCGGGAGGCTACACCCCAACCCCCAGCCCTGAGTCCTCTCCCAGAGCCAGCACCCCAACCCTCTCCTGCACCCCAAGCCCCTCGTGCACCCCCAGCCCTGAGCCCCCTTCCAGAGCCAGCACGCCAAACCAGCCCTGAGCCCCCTCCCGGAGCCAACAACCCCTCCTGTACCCAGAACCCCCTCCTACACCCCCAGCCCTGAGCCCCTCCCGGAGCCAGCACCCCATACCCCCTCCTGTACCCCAAGCCTGAGCCCTGACCCCCCTCCCAGAGCCAGCACCCCCAGCCCCTCCTGCACCCCAACACTCTGCCCCAGCCCTGACCCCCCTCCCAGAGCCAGCACCCCGTACCCCCTCCTGAACCCCAACACTCTGCCCCAGTCTGGAGCCCCCTCCTGCACCCGAACTCCCTCCTAGAGCTTGCACCCCTCACCCCTTTCTGAACCCCAACCCCCTGCCCCAGGCTCAGCCCAGAGCCCTCTCCCATACTCCGAACCCCTCAGCCCCAGCCGAGAGCCTGTACCCCCTCCTGAACCCCAACGCCCTACCCCAGCCCAGTGAAAGTGAATGAGGGTGGGGGAGAGCGAGTGACAGAGGGGGGAGGATGGAGTGAGTGGGGTGGGGCTTTGGGGAAGGGGCGGGGCCTCAGGGAAAGGACGGGGTAGATCCTGGGTTGCCCTTAAATTCAAAAAATGATCTTGGGCGTAAAAAGGTTGGAGACCACTGCTCTAGTTTTATGTGGTGTAACTTTAGTCAAGTTACACCAGCATAAAACTGGATCACAAAGTAGCGAATCCAGTTCTAAATATTAACACTTAATGTAATCCTTCATCAGTTCAGACAAAAAAAGGAGGCTTCTTATGCAAGGTGGGAGGGGGTTACTTGAGCTTGATGTAGATGGAAAACCGCTAAAAAGAGCTGAGTAATTATTGTATTCAGTAATGCTTTGAACATTCATAGTGAAACAAAAAGGATTATCAGGGACTCTATAAATTGTGAATTTTATTTGCAAAATACTCATTCAGATTGACATTCCTGAACCTTCTTTTACTGGCTACCACCTTGTTAAGAGGGGACTTTATTTGTGACACCAGCAGTATGGAAGCCCAGTGTGAATCCGTTTTTGATTCTGCTATTACACTGATTTAATATCAGAAAAACTTAGTGTGAAGTGCAATACACCTCTACCCCGATATAACGCGGTAAAGCAGCGCTCCGGGGGGGGGGGGGGGGGCTGCGCACCCCGACGGATCAAAGCAAGTTCGATATAACGCAGTTTCACCTATAACGCGGTAAGATTTTTTGGCTCCCGAGGACAGCGTTATATCGGGGTAGAGGTGTACTTTGAACATATTCTGGTCACAATGGTTTAAGAATTTTGGGGAAACTTGGGGTCCAAAGGTTCTCAGCACTGTAAAGCTCCCCTTCCAAACAACAGTAGCTGCTTAGTGCCTAGTGCTGTTTAAACTCTGGCCAGCTTAATTTAGGTGCTTAAATGGGAAACTGAGCACTTTGGAAAGTTATTAAACCCTTTTGGACTGTGAGTGTCTTTACCTGAGAAATGGCCAGCTTTTCAAAATGTCTGTATTTATGAACAGCGTCTACAGAAAACTGAAAGCGGTGCTTGCTAAAAAAAAAAATTCAATACCCAGAAAAAGACAGTTCTACTTTGAGAGAATTGGGTTCATCATAGCATTGTTTACTTTTGAAATTTCAATCACTTTCCCTATGCCTTCCTTCAGAAATGCAGAAATCTAGTACTTTATAGAACTGTATACTTCACTGTAGTTACATTGTATTACACGGCATACACTATAAATATTTGCTATTTTCATTCCAGGTTACAGTTTGAAACAGCAGATGATGACAAGTTTATTGGGGTACAAAGTAATATTGAAGATGTTCTTTTACTGTTGGGAACATTACCTGGATTGTCCCAACTAAAAGAGGTGAGAACATAATCACTTTTGGTAAACGTATACAGTGAAAAGTCAACTATAGTCTGTGCTCATTTAACATTGGCAAAGAGTGCTGTAAATCCTTTCCTTTTTACCTGTCAACTTTGAGAAGGAATCACAAATTGATGTATATTTCACATTTCCTAGCATTTTCTTTAGGAAATGTACTAAAAGTTACTAAAAGTAACTCATATAGCTGCAATCTACTGTGGGAAAAACTTAACTCAATATTTCCCGGATGTGAAAAATCAGTTTAATATTTACTATATCAGGTTGTTACAGGACATTTACTTAACTATGTTGTCTTTACTAAGAGAAATGCAACAGGAAAATCTGCATGCAAATCTGCATGCAATTATGAATGTTCAGAACATGAAATAAGGCAGTCTGGCACAAAGAATAACACTTGTGCAATGTTTGGTTCTTGACTGAGCTCAACCTTAAAGCCAACATCAGTGTGAAGCATCTGTTTTCAAAGTAGTTCAGCACTAACTTGAAAACTTCTCTTTCGGTTTTTAGAAACAAATATGAACATAATAAAAATAAATATTTCACATTATTATTATAATAGATTAGTTTGTGTTGAAATGTTCTGCTATAACATACCGTAAAAAGTCACTGTACATGTGTAAAAACAACGAGGAGTCCAGTGGCACCTTAAAGACTAACAGATTTATTTGTGCATAAGCTTTTGTGGGTAAAAAACTCTCTTCTTCAGATGCATGGAGTGAAAATTACAGATACAGGCATAAATATATATTGGCACATGAAGAGAAGGGAGTTACCTTGAAAGCTTATGCCCAAATAAATCTGTTAGTCTTAGAGACATGGAACACCGGACTCCTCATTGTTTTTGTGGATACAGACTAACACGGCTGCCCCTCTGATACTTTGTACCTGTGTATTAACTCACCTGTTGTTTAGATTAACATTACGCTTTTCAGATTTCTCAGATACAGTAACAAAGCACTGTTGTTATCCACAAAACTTGTCATCTAGGGTAGGAGCCGTATCAATCTGATCTCATGCAAGTTTTTTCCTTTCTAGCTGAAGTTAGTGTTGCCCCCTGGGGCCACCGCTAGCTCACTAACTGAAAAACTGCTGAGACAAAATGCAGAGCTGACAGGGCTTGTCAGCAGACTGAGTGAGGAAAAGAACAATTTGAGGAATGCTGCCATGAAACTGGAGGAGGAACTCAGACGATACCAACAGAGAGGACCTTGTGGAGACTATGTATGTATCTTCTCTATGCACTGCCATAAACAAATATGTATAGACTAAAAAGCATCACCCTGTTTTCACATGAAATATATTTACACAAGTTCTTTTCAGTACTCAGTGGGCTGGCAGTCTAAGAGGAGGGGAAGATGGGTGATTAACTTTTCTACCTTTCTTCCTATCCTTCCCTACTCTCTTCCCCCCCAGCAAGCAGATGTCAGTTGTTCCTTGTCCTGCCCTCTAGCTGTCTGTAATCAGGGTGCCTTGGCAAGCTCTCTTTTTCCCATAGACAGGCACTTTGTGTTTTCATCCACCTTTGCATAGTTGGCTGCCATTTTCCCTGTAAGTCCCTTGTGCCTCCTCAGGTGGGTTACATCCCATCATCCACTTTAGGAGCTAACAGACTCAAGGTCTTTTCAAGACTATAAAGCTACTATAAGCCAGCTGTTAGTTTGGTTTCTTGGGACAGAAGCAATGAGTATACTTTTCCTTGGAAGTTAATAGCATCATTTCACAGTGCTCTCAACCCCTGTTATCCTGAAGTGTGAGGGCCCAAGGTTCACCTCAGACCTGGATTTCCCACTCAGTAATGTGATGAGCACACTACTGAATCAATGAATAAATAAAAGAAGATGTGTTGCTAAAAATAGGGTTTGGTCCCTCTGCAGTCTTCTAGACACTCACTGGACAATGGAGCTAATATCGATACACTCATTACCTCTGAGAGAGAGATTTGGAACAGAGAAAAGCTGTCACTACAGAAATCTTTGAAACAAGCTGATGCAGAGCTGTCCAAACTGAGAGCAGAACTAAGGAGTGAAGCTTTTCTGAGAGAATTGGGATCGAATTCTGAAAACGCTGTTTTAAAGGTAGGAAGCTTGTCCCCAACTGCACTCTCTCAGCACAGTGGGCTGTCTTGTTTAGAACGGGGCCTGTTTTCCATTGCATTCACCATCATTCTCACTTAGACTAACTGGGGACATCAGTATGATTCAGTTTTCAGAGGCTTGGTCTTGGAGACATGGAACTCCATTATAACTTTCCCTGGGGTAAGACATAAACACTCTTCTGTAAGTTACATATTTTTTTGCAGCTCAAAACATCCCTATATTATGGAACTGATATTCAAAGAATGTTATCATTAGTGCAGGCAGGGGCAGGAAGTGAATAATCACAGATGAACTTCAACAATAATGATGTCAAAAATCTTGGAATTGTAACAGTTCTCTGAATGCTTTACTTACAGTGCTTTCTTTGTTTCTTGTCATCTAGATAATTTATGGAAAATACCTGAGAGCAGAGAGCTTTCGGAAAGCTCTCATATATCAGAAAAAATACTTACTGCTCTTAGTAGGTGGATTCCAAGAGTGTGAAGAAGCCACCCTGGCCCTCATTGCAAGAATGGGTGGGCAGCCTTCATACACTGACCTAGAAATTATTACACATCGTTCAAAGGGTTTTACCAGGTTTCGCTCTGTGGTCAGAGTGTCCATTGCAATTTCAAGGTAAATCACAGGAAGTTACAGGTTAACCAAATGTGAACATTGAATTTAACATATATTTTATTAAGGCCCTACTTAATTTGCGATATTGCAAAATTGCAGATCCCACAATATTAGGCTTCCACTGCAATTTTGATACTAAATTCAGGTGTATATACAGTAACTCATTGCTTAACGTTGTAGTTATGTTCCTGAAAAATGCGACTTTAAGCGAAACAATGTTAAGCGAATCCAATTTCCGCATAAGAATTAATGTAAATGGGGGGGGGGGGAGGAGGGGAAGGTTCCAGGGAATTTTTTTTCGCCAGACAAAAGACATTATATAAATATACACTATAAGTTTTAAATAATTTTAAACAAACAATTTAATACTGTACTCACCAATGATGATTGTGAAGCTTAGTTGAGGCAGGGTCAGGGCGTAGGGGCTTGCCCCGCTCTGCCTGGCCCTCCTGCCAGAGTTGGGGCGTGGAGACTTGCCCCGCTCTGCCCGCCTGGCACTCCTGCTGGGGAGCGGGGTCAGGGCGTGGGGGCTGAAGCAATGGGGCAAGCCCCCTCACTCTGACCCCGCTTCCCGGCAGGAGCGCCAGGCGGGCGGAGCGGAGAGAGCCAAACAACCTTATAATGGAATATTGCACGACTTCAAACGAGTATGTTCTCTAATAGATCAGCAACCTAATAATGAAACAATGTTAACCAGGACGACTTTAAGTGAGGAGTTACTGTATATTGTATTTTAACAATCAGCCCCACTGTCAGTCCTGGGCAGCCAGGGCTCCAGCTGACAGTTCTGGGCCGCAGGGGCTCCTGCTGTCAGTCACGGGCGGCCAGCTTTTCCAAATTACCGCAATTGATACAGGTCCATTATTACTTTTCCATGTCTTATCCGCAACTCAGCCACAATTATTTGACAATCATCCCACAATTCACGTAGGGCCTTATATTTTATCAAATTAAGTATCTTGTGTAATCCAGCATTTTTTGTGATACACTCTAAATTGTAAGTCTTGGTAACCATGAAAACGGTGCATCTTAAAAAGAATGCAGAGTTACACAGAGCACTGGTAATGTAGAAGACTGGAGCAAGTTGTTGAAGACATTCTGCAGCACAACTGTAAATCAAAGCAGCCTGGCTCTGTGTTGTAATCCACTGATGTCAGAATTTATGGGCTATGATAACAAGCTTTAAAAATTACTAATGAATTACTGGTGACGTCTCCAGAGTGCCTGTGTATTTTAGAAATGTATCATTGTTTCTTTTCTGTAACCTACTTTTTCTTTAAAAGTAAAAACTATCCCTTAAAACACAGGCATTGTAATCCATAAAATGGAATTGTATCTAAGAAATCAAGTTGTTATAATTAAACTTTTTGGAGATGATAGAGAGCGATATTGTGTATAAGCAGTAAATACTGTGGCTACATCTGGTTTTTTAATTCCTTTGTGAGCCCTCAATGCTGAAAATACATACATGCTTAACTTTAGGCACATGAACAGTCCCCTGAATTCAGATTACTCACATGCCTCAAGTTAAGTATGAGTGAAAGTGTTTGCAAGATGGGGGACCTAGTGACTAAGGGTTTTACTTTAGAATATACCACTGCTATCATGGACCTTTTTTCTGCATTGGGTCTGAAATTTTTTGCAGTTATTTGTTGTGACTTATATTTTAAGATATTAATGCCAAGTAATGTAGACATCTAGGACAAATGCTGCCCTTAGTCAGACCTGTTCAACACCCAGACATCACTGGAATTGTACAGGTATAACTGAAGGTAAATTCTATTTCTGTTTAATCCAGGTTCTTTAGGGTTTAAAAGTCTATCTCCTTACTCAGTTTGCTGCTGTGTGGATTATTATACCCCCTGGAACATTATAAGCTTGTTATTTAAATAAATAAATACTTGGCACTTACTCTAAAGTATCTTTTTATTTTAAATGCAGAATGAAGTTCCTGGTTCGTCGGTGGCATCGAGTTACAGGTTCTAATTTAATAAGTGTCAACAGGGATGGCTTTAGCCTGAACACAGGTAACTCACTGACTGGCAATGTCTGAAGAAGCATCATCCATGAATTATACTAGTGCTGAGTGAACATTTTAGGTTGACCTCCCATGATCTGGAACCAATGGGTTGCTCCTTCCCCTTCATTTCAGTTGTTAGACCTATCTGTTTCTCAGGTTTCACTCCACTCCACTCAGCACAGACACTACTCTGAACTCTCTTGTACCTTGCTTCTCTTCAGATGCAAATCTGTGTGCAGGAGTTTTTTTTTAAAACGTAGCAGCTTCATCTTAGGCAAAGGGCAGCATGTGAACTGTGAGATTTTTCTGTGTCTGCTGAAGTGTTCTCCGGTATCAGAGACCCTTCCCCCAGCTCTAAGAAGGGTGGCTCACTGAGTAAATCCTTCTCAGGGCATGGACAGGCAGGAACCTTGACTGTCACAGGGCCCACCACACCAGCCTGAGGCAAGGGCAGACGAGGCAGCATTGCTGACCATTGTGTTGAGCAACACTTCCTCCCTTTTTGTCTTAACTCCAACCCAGTCAAAAAAGTTGTCTGATGTCTCCTGGATCAGAGGCAGTGCTAGCCCATTGGGGGCCCTAGCAGGAGAATTTTGCCCCCCCAACACATAGTGAATGGGGGCCCCCTTGAGCTGATCAGGGCCATAAGCAATTGCTTAGTCTGCTTGTGCCTAGCACCAGCTCTACCCGGGATGTACCTAAAATCCAGGAAATCTGATTCCGTTTGCCTGAGGAGGGTCAAAAAGCCTTTTACTCACTCCTGGCTATGTAAATGTGGGGTGAAATCCTGAATCTGTTGAAGTCAATGGGAGTTTTGCCATTGCCTATAGTGAGCCAGGATTTCATCCATGGTCTCCTATCAAGAAATCTTAAAAGAATGAAGTAGTCTCTATTTCTTGAGGTTCAAGAAAGCTTCCTGGGCTGAATATGAGTCTCCTTTAGCAATGGAAGTCTGCTGGGAAATGACTGGGAGCGCAGACCACACGTGCACTAAGTATTATAGTGTTAATATAGGGCTACATCAGAATTATAGTTCTAAATTAACCAGTGCAACTCGGTGCAGTGCCAGCCTTATGCGAATTAGGGTACTGTTAGGCAGAATCCCGTAGCTCCAGCCTATGGAGTAGAAAAGGAAATCTAACTTTTCTACCTGAAAACTGTTTTTCTGCAGAGCTCCCAATCCTGGTTGTAAAGCTCCACCCAATATTCATAGTTACTCAATACTGTTAAAATAGCTATTTTTGAGAGTGCCTCAAGGAAGTTTTGACTGGATCATGGTAGCAGGAAGCGCCAAGATCCTGAGAAGTGAAAAGTTGTAACTACTATACCTGAATGAGAGGGGGGGAAGCAACCCATAGTTATATGCTGGGAAAGCTCATGGTAGAACATAAAATTTCCATTTTACAAAAATTACTCTTACTAAACAGAAGAACTGATACAGCTGTTTGAGACATGCAGTTTGTGAGTATACTATTCTATGGCCTTCCTAATTTCAGATTAGGTGTCAAAACAGGTGATCAAACAGTGGCAATTACTTTTATTATTAATTATCTATTTTGCTGTAGTGGCTAAGATCCCCAGTCATAGATGAAGCCCCCATTGTGCTAGGTGCTGTACAAACAGAACTAAAAGACAGTCCCTGCCCCAAAAGAGCTCACAGTCTAAGTGTAACACAAGAGGCGGCTGTAGACAGAGGAAGGAGTACAAGTAAACAGTATTGGTCAGCTTAGTAGGCAAGAATAGCTGCACTTTCTTAACTAGCTGTAGTTTTTAACTCTCACTTTACCACATGTAAAACAAAGAGTGCACCTGGGATATCTGTCAATGTGCAAAATGTCTGATTTTCACAAGTTGATTTTTTTGTATAGACTTCTTTGTTGTTTTAGGTAATGAGCTACGGCCTGATTCATTAGCTGGTGGTCTGGAGCTCTATGGAGAACACAGACATTCTTCTGATAGATCCAGATCAGACCTAGAGTCTCTCAGATCTCCTATAAATTCTCAACACAGGTAAGTTTTTGTTAAATAATTATGCTTTGTCTGAAAAGTTTATTTCTACAATTAATACTAATGCACTTTAGGAGTGTGGGAATTTCACATTTTGATATGTAATATACTATATATTTTCTGTTCAAGGCCTAACCTTGCAGTCTCCAGCCTTCTGATGAACATAATGTTCTTCAGAAACCATCAGCAGTATTCATAAATCAGCAAATGGGGTTGCTTCAAAATTATGTAAATGCTTCTAGCGCCTCATGCCAAGCCCTCATCTATGGACATTCAGAGCATCACCACTAGGACACCGCAGTGAAATCCTAGCACTGTTGAAGTCATTGGAGCCAGTATTTCACCCCAGAGGCAAGATTTTTCACAGCACCTGCAGTCTTCAGATAGAGTTGTGGGTCCTCAGCACTTCTGAAAATCAGGCTCCAATAGTTCTCAAGCTGTGGGATGTATTTTCACCCAGTGCCATGGACACCTCCTCTCCCACTACTGTACAAACAGTCTCCCCTCTCATTTGCAATCTCATAATGGCAACTATACCAGTTGGTTACATGGAAAAGTATTTAATCTAGTTATAGTTGTCTTTAATGTGATTTAGCAGCTGGAAACTACAGAGAACTAAAACCATACAGAGCTTCTTCAAACATCCTGCTTTTTCTTAGAAGAAATTTGTAAAACAAATGTACTTGAAACTACTGCTCCTTCTGCATGTTTTATGCAGTCTCAATAGGAGACTGACTTGTGACTTTTGCCTCAAAGGAATGCAACAGAAATCTTGGGAATAGCAGGGAAGTTAGGCAGCTGAGGTTACATCTACACTGAAATAAAAAAACAACCACCCCACAGCAGCACATCTCAGAGCCACAGACTCCAGCTCACAGGACTTGTGCTACAGCACTAAAAATAGCAGTGTAGACATTCCTGCTTGGCTTCTGGACACCCCCCCCTTGCCAGGTTTCAGAGCCCCTAGACCGGCCTCTGAGACTCACTGCCATGGGTCTTTTTTGCAGTGTAGATGTATCATGGGTGGGGCGGGGTGGGGAGAATCATAGAATATCAGGGTTGGAAGGGACCTCAGGAGGTCATCTAGTCCAACCCTCTGCTCAAAGCAGGACCAATCCCCAGACAGATTTTTACCCCAGTTCCCTAAATCCCCCTCAAGGATTGAACCCACAACCCTGGGTTTAGCAGGCCAATGCTCAAACCACTGAGCTATCCCTCCCCCCAGTGTGGCCAAGAAACTGGGGCGCCAGGGTGAGGGTCAGTTAAATACCCTCAGTAGATCACTGTGATTTTCTAAAAGTCAGCATATATGTATACTTAACATTCGTAAAATGGCTGCTACATTCTCCTTTGGAAATAGGATTCCAGTACAGTAACTTCAATTTTTGAAACCTACAGCTCATTGTTTTTCTTCTGCTAGGTACCAGGGCATCCATGTTGATTTAAGCCCAGCTTCCCTTGCATGTTCTCAACTGCAGAATTATGATCCTGACAGAGCTTTAACAGATTATATCAATCGACTGGAGGCACTACAGAGGCGACTTGGAAGTGTACAGTCAGGTAAATACTCACTTTCCTCTTCCTGGTACAAAGACACAGAATACCTGTTCTGAGTTAGAAAGTATATGCTGGTTTCTCAGGTTCAGTCTTAAACAAAGGGGAAAACTCACAGCTGAACTCAAGGAGCAAAAAGCCCACTACACATGAGAGTGGTCAGAAACTATATAGGAATGAAACTGTTCAGTTATGTACTGAATAAATATGTGGTGTAGCTTTTCCTGGGGCTGTCTGATAAATTTGCAGCAAGGTTTTAATCAACATCTAAGAAAGACGGGGTTGGTTTTGTAAACTCTTTTGTATCAAGATTCCTCCTGTTTAATCAGCTTTTGTGCTGTTTGGTTCAGTTGCCTATTCCCATGCTGACAAGTAGTGGATGACACATTGCAGCATTTTTATCACGCTTTCTGAAAAGGCTCTTCCAGTAAGAAATACCTCCATTAACTTATCAGCTAACAGGATCCAAAACTTCTAGCAGTAACTGTTCAAAGTGACCCAAATCTAGTTTGATAAGGAGTCAAACCACTTTAACAAAACAGAGCTTAGAAACAAGTAGTTTTGTTCTTGAAGTATATCTTTTACTTTATAGTACAATCTGCACAGGTCATCTGAAGAGTCTTGCAGAAATGTCAGATAACTAATGCTGACTACAAGTCATCATCCAATTTCTCCAAGCACTTTAAGATTTTTTTTTAATCTTACAGGTTCTACTTCCCACACTCATTTGCACTCTGGTGTTAGAAGATAATACCCTTTCAACATCTCCATCACTGGTAATGATGAATGAACTACCTTTTTGTAAATCTGTGCTCCTTCTGTGCTTTTGTATAATGTGTATATTTGTGGGACCACCATGAACACAGCTGTATGACACAGTTCCCTTGCTGGCACAACCACGCAGACTGGAATTTATGTATATAGGCACTTTGTGTTCATTCAAAAATCATTAAATTACATGTATATTTGTGGAATGCTAATTTAAATGATTAAGTTATAAAAAAAAGTGTGTATTTATCAAATGGGATGCCCGGAGATGAAGCTTGTGTATTTGATTGCTGAATGTGTAGCTCAAAGTGTACTGCACTTTTTCTGACACAGCTACTGAAGTTACACAATTCTGTCCTAATATATTTGCTACTGGCAGTGCAGACAGAATATATCACTTGTAGAGACCTATTTTTGTAAGGTAGAAGTTTTGAATTTTATGGGTATTTTGTCAAAGTACTGAAATAAAGATGACTTCATCCTTTTAATTGTTGTTTCAGGTTATTTTAAGTGCACACTATTAAAGGGTAACTAAACCCTGATTCTTGCCAAAAAAAAAAAAAGTACTCTCACCACCGTTCTTGCTGGTTTCAGCTTCAGGGGTAGGTAAGAGGATTCATGGTAAGCACCGGAGCACTGCCAGCAGCGGCCTAGGGAAGAAGTCCAGACTCAGCATGATGTTCTACTACAGTAAATAATTAGGAATTAATTTTACTCAGCCTCTATGCAAGAGGAGTTTCCTAAGGCAACAGCTTGACAGATAAGAGCTTTATTTTATATTAGCTAGCACATCCCCATTTTTAAACACTGAGATTTTCACTTAGTAGTTAGTAACAAAACTTTGTGGCCACAACAGTCAGCATTGGACTGGCTTAAGTTCACATTTATCCATTCCTTTATTAAAATTCAACAAGAAGGAAGTTTTAAAGCAGTCAGTAAAAAGAGCCTACTTTCTATATTTTTCTGAAAGTATGGACAGTGTTCTGAGTACAGGAAACTATTTCACAAAGAGTTTAATGAAAAACTTCTGTAAGTCACATCAGAGCTATTTTCCACCACACAAGTACAACAGTTTACAGTCCTGAAATAAGTTACTCATTCTCATGTGAATAGAGTGGACAGGCCCTGTGGAATTATGGGAGAAGAATCTTATTAGTTCACTGTGTCTTTGTGGACAGCTTCAGTCTTTGCCCACATTGCCAAGATTTAATAATAAAGGGCAGCAGAAGGTTTAATATTGATGAGACTATTTTTGTCCCCCAAACAGCAGGCACTTCTAAAAAAAAGTTACATTACTGCTATACATCATTCCAAACACTACTTTAGTTAATACAGTAGTACACACTAGTTATATCTTTAACTGTGTTCATTGTTTACTAAAGAATGAATGAAATATCTGAGAAGTGTAGTTTATATGCTTACTCTTAACTATTAATTCTGGATTTGTAAGGTTCTACTGCTGATCTTTGCACTGAAACCAAGACTTCCAAGTGTGACTAATTATTTTGGATGCCTAATTTTACATAATTTTAAACGGAACTAGTTTTCAGAGCGTGGATGGTTCAGCACTTTTTGAAAATCCAGACCCTTCAAAAACTGTCTCAAGATGAGCACCTAAATCACCTGTCTCATTTGAAAAATATTGAAAATGTTAAGGTTTTCTAAATTAAAACCCATGGCAATTTTTGGTTCATTCATGAAAATGCTGAATAGTTCCTTATGTAAAAGTGTTCACTTCTGCAAAGTGAGCATGTTCCAACTTGTTCACATTAAAATACGCACCAGCATCAGAAAACAGATTCTGTTCCCACTGATGTCCATGAGCTTAGTCTTGCCCTTTAAAGTAGCTGAATCAAGGAAAGTAAGTTTTTTAAAAGCACCAATTAAAATTTAAGCTTGTAAAAAAAGATTAGATGTTCACCTTTGTCCTAAGATTTGACTGAACAGTTGAATTCACCTATACCAATATGCAGCATCCACCTTAAAATTGTTACACAAGTAGAAAAGACAGTATTTTTATAATAAAATGTCTGGTTAATTTAGAATGTACAGTACTGTGCAGTATACAACAATTTCACATTTTATGGTTAGATTAACCTCACTTTCATAACACTACACATCCAATGGACCAGCTTTTCTATTAACCATTTAATTGTGCCAAACTTATTAAAAAAAACAGTAATTTTCACAATTTAAATACAGAAATAATTTTGTCTCCAAAACTTAGTGTGATCGCTTCTTGTATCTGATAACTGGGTTATCAGGTGTGTGAATCATGGTTGTATAGTTTACAGTAGGAAAATATCCATCGATGAGATCAAATTCATATAAACGAAGCAGCGTAGACCAAATAGTCTTCATCTGAACATAAGCAAAGTTTTCTCCAATGCAACGATGACGGCCTAGAGGAAAACCCACACAGGAGAATAGTTATTGCACTTCATAATGCATCTTGAGGTAAAATAAGAGTTAAACAAGTTGTTTTAAATGTACACTACTCTCTTTCACTGTGTTTAAACAACTGTTAAGTGCTTTGCTGAAGTGGTGCCATAAGTGCATACTTAAGACTGACTGACATCAGTAGGACTTAAGCATGTACATATGTGTTTAACTGCACTGCTGGTTAATGCGATTAGTACATTGTTTTGATTTCAAATCCAACCCTACCTTCACAGCAGCAAATCTCTCATACTATCTACAGAACAGAATCTGCTCTATTTTCGTGGCAAAAATCTTCATGCTGCTATTTTATCAATGACCTAATGCAGTGGCTCTCAAACTCTGGGTCAGGACCCCAAAGTGCGTCATGACCCAATTTTAATGGGGTCGCCAGGGCCAGCATTAGACTTGCTGAGACCTGGGGCGGTAGGACTCAGGCTGTGACTCCCGCTCCACCCCCCCTTCTGGGGTCATGTAGTAACTGTTATCAGAAAGGAGTCATGGTGCAATGAAGTTTGAGAACCCCTCAGTCCTAATGCACTTTCTTACTGTATCATTTGACTTACCAGCACCAAATGGCACATATGCAAACTTCTCTCCAGCTGTAGGGTTATCTTGGAGGTAACGGTCAGGTTTGAATTCTAAACTTTCTATCCAAGAATCCTTAAGTCTGTGATTAACAGTGGGAGAGACACAAACCTGATGGCCAGGAGGAACAGTATAGCCAGCAACACTCTACAAGGGGGGGGAGAAAAAAAAAGTCCTGTTACAAAAAGCAGTTCTCCCTTTTCCCTTCTACAAAAGTTCTCCAAAGTGTCATCCTCAACTTGGCTTATAAAGAGTTTTTGTTTTTAAGCTGAACAATTAGAGCAGTCTAACTGGTTAGACCTCATCTGGAATACTATGTTTAAGTCTCACACCGATGGTCAAGAAAGATGAACTCAGTCAAAACAGGTGCAGAGAAGAGCTATTAGGAAGATATGGGGAATGGAAAACCTATTATAAGAGACTATTTTGCCAGGGTAAACAAATCAAGCTCTTAAAGGCTGAGAGGAGACAGCTTTAAATAGCTCTTCTCCCATTTTGGTGTTTACCCTTGGTGTATTTATAAAGGACAATGTTGGCATAAGAACAAATGGATATAAACTGGCCCTGAATAAATTTCATCTGGAAATTAGAAGAAGATTTCTAACCATCAGAGGAATGAGGTTCTGGAACAGCTTTCCAATATGAGTAGTAGGAGCAAACAACTTAACTAGTTTTAAGATGCAGCTTGATAAATTTATGAACAGTAATGTAGGGTGGGGGTCGTCTGCAGTAGCAGGGGACTAGACTCAATGACCAAAGAGATCCTATGTTCCTAACTAGGTACTGTATTCGGATGGACTGTATGCAAAGTACTGTATTCAGATAATTGCTTATGAACACTGAGTGAGCTCATTTCCCCTGCACAACGAATTCTTCTTTTAAAAAAATAAAGTAAAAAAAGGTACAGGCTGCACAATAATGTTTTTCCAGTTTTGATGAAAATGTTTCATATTAATCACTATGCCACAGTAAATATACTTTCAAGAATACTTTGTTCCCAAACTGGCATCTTATGTACAGCAAGTTTATTTGGGACACAGTATGTAAGTGTAGATGTTAAGTAAATATAAAGACAAAACAAGTACTGCCAGCGTAATGCAGTAGAACAGACTTTACAGCAATACAATGAAGTTATGTGACTGCAGGCTAGGAAATAGGGCCAACTCTGCTTGGGGAGACTGATCAAGACTGACAGAAGTAAAAAAAGATTAAAAAGTAAAGTAGGAAAGGAAAGGAAATGAGCACTGCCATCCTTTTTCTTTTAAGTGTTGCACGCCATTTTGCAAATCTTCAGAGCCCTTTTGGTAATTATGCCCCAGGGTTTTTTTATTACTACTCCAGTTTACTCAATCTTTAGATTCTGTTTCACCCAGCCCTCACTGACTGAAGACGGATCTCGAAAGATGCATGTTAGGGTAAAAGATGCTGACATTACTACTGTGCTGGCTCCCTTCCAAAGATGAGACTGTGTCCCTGTGACCCTAGCCGGGACCATGCATGTCACGTGAGAAAAAGTTGAGCTTATTTTCACACACAAAAAGGGAGCTGAAAAAGTCTCCTATTGAAGGGGTCTCTTATACTACAGAACATTTGTGGGTCTGTGTGTGATTTTTTTTTTGTTCATTTAAAGAAAATTTAAATAGTGAAAGACAAGATTAAGAAAATTTGTCAGTTGCATTAAAAGCAATATTGGTCACCCAATCAAGGATAGTAGCCTGAACCTTGAGAAATATCTGTAAAGGGCCATCAAGAGAAAAGTTTAAAGACAAAAGGGGTGTTTGGAGAGAAAAAGCTTTCTGGTTTCTCATGCATGCATACAAAAAGAAACGGAACAATGTTACACAAGAGAAAACGCTTCCTTTCCTTGGAGTTAAACAAGGTATTTTCAGAGTGAATGAGCCTGTGTTACAGCTCCATCTATTGTTGAACTACACTGAACTGAAAATAGTATGAGGCAGTAAGGAAAGTATCACTTTTTCCCCCCCTTAAAATGTTATATATAGTAATATATCTGATCAACAGCTTGACTTGTTCATCTCCGATAGAGAGCTTCCAACAGAACTAGACCTCTTAATCCCTGCACATGCAAAAAACTTAGCTGCAATGCAGCTAAGGTCATTCAAGTGAGCATCTAAACACCACAAACAGTAAAAATAAAAAATAAAAATAAAAACATTTAAAAAAATTTATATATACATACACACACACATGCTGTAGAGTGTTGTTGTTTTTTTAAATTGTTGTTTGTGCACAAGGGGACAGGCAGAGGTAATCAGACTGCTTAATATCAGACACACATAGGGCCTCATTTTCAGATAGGCTGAGCACTGACTTCAGCTGATATGCATTGCAGAAGGATATGTGAGGTATAGCGGGTAAGAAGGGCAGGGTACTAACAGGTTAGAAAAACTGCAAATTAAACTAAGACCAAGAGGCAAGAGATGAAAAGTTCACACTAGATAGAAATGTGTTTTCTCCAAAGTACAAAGGAACAAGTGTCAATGTAGGAGACAGAAGGCCCTTCAGGAGGAAGCAAGATTAGTTTACCAACAAAAATACCACAGTACAATAAAGTTAAATATACTAATTTCATGTTCACAAGTGCCAAAAGTAGACAAGTTTCAAGGCAGGGGAAATCCTGATCTTTATGTCCTTAAAAGAAAAGTGTATAACAGACCCACAGCACCAGTGATTTAGCGAGGTACAAAATGCCACAACAACAAGTTCTCTGATAAACAGATGATCGCCGTTGACTCCCAAACTCTTCATTTTCCCTGGTCTGACAGGAATAAGCTCAAACCATCACATTCCAGTCCTCCTATGCCCCTGTGCAGCTCACTGCACTAATCTCATTGTTGGTGACACATTTGCTAAGTTAAAAACCTAGTTTGGACTTGCATCATTTCTGACTGTGTCATTCCCTATCTACTAGAGGGTTACAATTAATTTACATTACAGCCACACCACTGATCTGGACAGAGTCAACAAATATGCTCACCTGGGGAGTTCTGGCCATTCTCATCATGGTCATTATGGGAGGTCTAAGCCTTAAAGTTTCTTTTAGACAGCGGTCCAGCATGTTCAGCTCCTTCAGCTGCAAATATAGTAAACTTTATCAGTTGCCTTATGATTTAGGAATATTTAACAGTCATAAATCAGTATTTTTCCATTTGAAAAATCCATGTGATAAGCTGCTCATATTTTAAATACATCATTCCAAATACCGTATATACTTGTTCATAAGCCGAATTTTTTTAGTAAAAAAGGGAAGCACCAGAGAAGGGGGTCGGCTTATGAACGGGTATAAAGAGGGAGAGGTGGAACATAGCCCCTCCCCCCAGAGGGAGCAAGGAGAGGCAGCACAGCCAGCAGAGCCAGAAGGGAAGAGGTGGGGCCAGAGTTTCTCCGCTTCTGGCCACGCTGCTCTCCCCCCAGCCTCCAAAGCAGCTGCAGCTCCGGGGCTGGCAGGCTGGAGGTGCGCCGCCCGGCCCAGCCCGCCAGAGCAGCTCCAGCCAGGCCAGAGTCATCCTCTCCTGGCCCTCCCCAGATAAGGTGGGAAGGGATAGGATGGGGAGAGTGTGGGGGGTCCCGGGCTGGGGGTGGGGTAATGTGGGGGGTGGTCACAGGGGTTACTCCCCTGACTCCCAGCTTCTCCCCCCAAAAAAATTTCCCCACCAGTTGTTGTCCCGGCCTATCAGGGTAAGCTGCTGGCGCGATGGGACACTTTGTTTACTTACTTTTACCTCTATGCCTGCGGACGCTCGAGGTAAACAAACCATCTCGGCCCGCCAGCGGCTTATCCTGATGGCCCAGAAGCCAAAAAGTTTGCTGACCCCTGAATTATAGGGTCGGCTTATGAACGGGTCATAAAAATTTTCCACATTTTTATTTATCCATCTTGGGGTGGGGGGGGGGGGTGTCAGCTTATAAACGAACCGGCTTATGATCGAGTATATACGGTATATACTTCACTAGCTACCTTGTTTGTTTCTGCTTCTTCATTTGATTGAATTAAAAAAAGATTCCACTATCCAGGAGGTGATATTAGAATACAAGTTACCACCAAAACCTGCTTTCATTCATCAAGTTCAAGGATATGAGCATCTAGCATGTGTGACATAGATGCTGTAATTGTAACAAAGTATTTGATTAAGAGTTTAAACACTTGCATAAATTAACTTTCAGGCTCTCTTTAAATTTTTGAAAATGATATAACAAACAAACCTGGTCATAATTTAGGAGCCTCAAGTCTTCTCCACAAACTGCTTTCTGTTCTGCATAGCATTGTTCTTGTATTGATTTGTCTCTAGCTAAAAAGAAGCCAAGCCAAGCACTGGTGGTAGAAGACGTATGCTGGCCTGCTAACAACAACCCAATCAGCATTCCAGCAATCTCATCATCTGTCAGCGGACGACCATCCCTAGATTAAGAAAATAAATGCATCCTAGCTTTACTTGATTAGGTATCCAGATATAGTGCCATACATCATGTTAAGTGTTTGATTGTAGTTACTTTTAGCTTCAGTTTTTTTCCTTCTTCCAGTTGGGGAACTGCAGATGCATGGGAAAGAAGAAAGATTGCAAGGCAAGGAGCTAGAGAGAAAGTCATCACATGGCTGCCATGAGGGAGAAAAGCAACAGCTATCTGACAGCTGCCGCCAACATTTGGCTAAGCATCTACAACAAATTACCTCCTAACCTTTTGATCTACACTTAAACACAGCTAGTAATGAACCTGGCAAGACCACACCTGAAGTCTGCCATTTGTGTATGGAATTTTACTGAATCACCAATGCAGAGACAATTCTTTCTTTCTACAGAGAACAGAGGTGTGAGAAAGGGTCTGTCAATATATATTTCATGGTAAGAGAAACTGCTGAAAGATTTCAAAAGAGGCTTGAGGGCAACACAGAAACTAGAGGCATCCAGCAGGGGTACAGTTGAGAAATGAGGCATGCAACAGACGTACAGTCTAACTCTTGCAGTACATAATGGAAATTAAATTAAAAACCAACCACCTTGGTTAGTCTACAGAAATTGAGCTCAAGAGGGCTTTTGAAATATGGGACTTGAAGATAAGAAGGATGGGAAGCTTTCCAGAGATGATTAGAAGACAACTTTACTGGTTTGGGAGGAGACAGCAACTGTGGCATATCCTCCCTGGAAGAGACTCCTGATAAAATCTGCATTATGGAAACATTGAGATGGCCTCATCTAGTGAGGTTAGAGTTCCTTGCCCTAAGGATCGATAAGTAGGTGGGTAAGTGAGATGGAAAACGAGGCTGTTAGGCTGACTAAGGGAGGAGGGAAGGGTTTTGCTTCCTACCCATGTAACATCTTTCTTCTCTATAATTAAGGAAACCTAGCTCCCTGAGCTTTGCACAATATTCAAGTGGGGTATGTTATGCAAACCATTCATTTTATTTTAGTCTGATTTTTCTTTCCATTTTTAAAATCAATCTTGTTTTTAAGAAATCTACTGCTTGGGTGCTTCACATAGTCTGCACCTAAACAAAGTGAAATCCTTCAGCCTCTAGAGCAGGGGTCGGCAACCTTTCAGAAGTGGTGTGCCGAGTCTTCATTTATTCACTCTAATTGAAGGTTTCGCGTGCCGGTAATACATTTTAATGTTTTTTAGAAGGTCTCTCTCTATAAGTCTATATTATAAAACTAAACTATTGTTGTATTGTAAAATAAACAAGGTTTTCAAAATGTTTAAGAAGCTTCATTTAAAATGTTGATCTTACGCCGCCAGCCCGCTGAGCCCACTGCTGGTCTGGGGTTCTGTTCACCTAGGCCGGCAGCGGGCTGAGCGGGGCCTGTGGCCGGGACCCCGGCTGGCAAGGATCTGGCAGCCAGAAGCCCAGACCGGTAGCCAGAACCCCAGACTGGCAGCGGGTTGTGCAGGGCCGGCAGCCAGGACCCCAGACCGGCAGTGGGCTGAGCGGCTCAGCCCGCTGCCGCTCAGGGGTTCCATCCGCCGGCTCCTGCCAGCTGGGATCCCGACTGCCGGACCCGCTCAGCCCGCTGCCGGTTTGGGGTCCCAGCCCTGCCCACATATAGTGGGGACCTACCTTCTCCCTGGTTCTGGCCCATTCTCTTCCTCTCTCTGCACTGAGCTGAGGGTGGGAGTGCACTGAGCACAGGGCTGGGGGTGAAGGAGCAGGCTGGGGGTTGGGGTGTAGGATCTGGCCAGGAGCTAGAATGAGGGAGGGGGCTCAGGGTTGGGGCAGGAGGTTTGGGTGTGGGGCACTTATCTGGGCAGCTCCCATTTGGTGCGAGGGGTGCAGGTGGGAATGTGTGGGAGTGTGTGTGTGC
>QXTE01000081.1:1975632-2042209 GCA_003942145.1 Platysternon megacephalum | reverse complement strand
GGGGGGTACAGGGCTCAGAGCAGGGGTCTGGGGTGTGTGCGGGGCGCAGGGCTCAAGGCAGAGGGCTGGGTGTGTGTGAGGGGGGGCTCGGGATGGGTTGGGGGTGTGCGGGGCACAGGGCTGGGTGTGTGTGAGAGGGGTACAGGGCAGGGGTCTGGGGGTGTGCAGGGCACAGGGCTCAGGGCAGAGGGCTGGGTGTGTGTGAGGGGGTGTCAGGGCAGAGGGGGTGTGGGGGGGGTCAGGGCAGGGGGCTGGAGGGGATATGCCCCCATTCCACCCCCTCCTTCCCCAAGGCCCTT
Source organism: Platysternon megacephalum (assembly GCA_003942145.1). Classification (NCBI taxonomy): domain Eukaryota; kingdom Metazoa; phylum Chordata; order Testudines; family Platysternidae; genus Platysternon; species Platysternon megacephalum. The sequence continues at coordinate 2,041,910 of QXTE01000081.1, read as the reverse complement.
CCCCCGCTTCTTCTCTGCCTCTGACGGGAGCAGAGCAGGCTGACTCTGCTCCTTCCTGACCCCCTCCCTCGCAAGGGCCATCAGCTGATCAGCCGGCAGGGAGGGAGGGATGGACGGAGAGCCGGAGGAGGGGCAGGAACCCAGCACACTGCCGGAAGAGGCAGGGGAGCCGGCAGGACCCAGCTTCTGCCCCCTGCCCTTTTCCCTCTGCCCCTGCGGGAGGGGGTAGGGGAGGCAGAGGGCGGAGAAGAGCAGGCCGGGCCAGGCAGGATTTTTGATGGCACGCTGCTGCGCGTGCCATTAAAAATCGGCGCGCGTGCCATAGGTTGCCGACCCCTGCTCTAGAGGGAGGTGGCAAAAAGACCTAAATTCCACCCATTATCCTCATCAACATGGCATGGAAAGAAGTGTTCTCTCCAAAAGCCTACAGAAAGCTGCATATAAGGGGAGAAAGCCAAATAACCCAAGGAAGAGATGTGAGGAGGGTGACAAGAGTCATGCGGCAATTACTTGGGAAATTTTGGTAAATGAACCATACCCTGTTAAAGTACTAAGCACTTCCCCCTTACGCTTCTAAATGGCAAACCTTCAATACTTTCACTTACTTATAAGTAACATCCAGCAATGTTTGGACCATGTCATCCTCCCTTTCCCCAGATTGCCGGCGTTTCCGGATTACTTTATAGAAAATGTTCTTTATTTCTCTGTGTGCTCTGTCTCTACGTCTGTAATTCAAAGCATTTTTATTAGGGTCTGTATATAAAATAAACACACAAAATGCTGTAAATACTTATCAAATGTGCAGAATTTTTCTTTGCAAATAATCAGTGAAAATCCAAAAGATTGTTTAGATAAAATGCCTAAAATACTTATTCATGAAGTTTTCACTAGTCTTTAAAGGGAATATTTCAGTGACATGTCAGTCATTTACTACCCAAATAGTATTAACTGGGTCATAGTAATTTCAGATACCATTTTGAGGCGCAGAGCAGTTTAGGTATTTGATCTGATAGGTGTAATTGCATCAAGGATTTGGGGAATATGTTGTGGATAATGGGCATCACAGTACAATGTGCGCACCAGAAACACAAAGGAACATAAGACTGGGAAAAATGGTTCAGGTTCCATTGAGCTGAGGGGGTGGGCCAGAGAGATAGCTGCTTTCTGTTACAACATGCCCCAACCCACCCTGCAATTAAGCACAAATCATAACAGTGTTGTTGCCTAAACTGGCCTATACCATAACTCTGTTCATTTATACTAAGTATCCTGTAACACCTTGCATTTGCTGAAGGAAGCATTTGGCATAAGCAGATAGGAAACATGTCAAAATCAAGAAACATTCATGCTATGGCTTAGTGCAAGCTAGGGAAGTACCTTCATGGACCAGTACCTGGAATGCTAGTATCCAAAACAAGGATGAGGAAGGAACAGAACAAAAGTTTGGGAACTGGGACAAACGAATGGGTTGGATTTTAGTGACGTAAAGAGATATGTAACTTGTAAAATCATCATATAAATAATACCCAGATGAAATGTGTATCTCTGAGCAAATCTTCTGCATAAGGTGAATGTAACATCACTGCACGAGACGGCTTCCCAGAGACTGGTATCATGGAGAACCTTTTCCCTGTACGACATTATTATTGGCTTAGAGCAAGAAACCTGACTGACATTAGTTATTTGGTCTCTTGAACATATGTCATAACTAACCAAAGTGTGGTCAAGGAGATGACTATACAATTTCAACAAAAGCATGCACTGGGTCCAGGTTGCTGCCTTTCAAATCTCCTGAATGGAGAGGTTTGCCAGCAAGGCCACAGAGACAGACACTGCCCTGGTGGAATGTGCTTTCACATTGTTGTGTGGCTACAGATCAGCTAACTGATAACATGTCCAGATAAACTGGACTGCCTAGTGTGAGATTCTTTGTGAAGATATGGCCTGCCCTTTAAGGCCCTCTGCACAGGGATTTAGTGCTGTCCAGGTAGAACAAAATGGCTCTGCACACTCAAAGGGGATGTAGTTCCTGTTCGATCTGCTGGCATGAAATTTGAGAAAGAATACAGGTAGGTGGATAGTTTCATTAGCATTGAATTCAATCAACATCTTGGGCAGGAATCTAGGATGCGGACTCATGGATATTTTGTCCAACTGAATAACGTATAAGGTAGTCCTATCATCAGGGGCTGGAGGCAGAGATAATAGCCAAGAGGAAGGTCACCTTCATTGACAAATAAGGTAAGAAGCATGTAGCCGGAGGCTCAAGGGCAGTGTCACAACCCAGTGGCCCCCTCCCTCAGGGGGTCCCCGGGGGAGGCAGATCAGCATTGTATGTTGCTAATGCTGTTGCAAGCATCACAAGGCATTTTGGGACAGGTTAAAAGGTATGAGTGTGGAGTGGAAGATTCCTTTGCAGGTTGCGAGAGGCCAAAGGGGGAGGAAGGGAGAGGAGAACGGGTTAACGCAACGCCTCAGCTCAATCCGAAGATTGGACTGGAGCCGGCGTCCTAGGTCACTGTGCTCGAATAGACTATGCCTGTTAGCTGGATCTCACCCACCCCCGCCAACTGTGAGAAAGGAGAACTAAGCTGAGCAGGACTGCAGAGAGTGCAAAAACGAGTGAGACGGTGAAGGCCAGCGAGGGGGAAAAACAAAGTCTCACGTCCCTGAAGCTGGTGTGTTTTGGGAATGCTGAGGAAGCCACAGAAAGCCGCTTTGGACTGGTACAAAGAGCAGGAGGAACAGAGGTCCCTGAACGAAACACTCCCGAAAGAACCCAGGACTTAAAACCCTCCTGAGAGCTGAAGCAAGTTGGAGATCAACAGTGGACCCTGGACGGTTTGTGAACAAGACAGAACTCTCATCCACCCTTCCCCCCCCTTCTTCTGACGTTACACCCAGGCTTGGCCAGGCTCAGGTTGTGCGTGTGTCAGTATGAAAGTGGGTTAGGGCTGGGGCACTAACGCTTTCTTTCTTTCCCAGAGTGACGTGGGAGCGTTCCCCACACTCACCGCTGTTATTTTATTATTAATAAAGCTTTAAAACTTAGACCCTTGGTGTGCTCCTTCATCTCCTCCCCTAACAATCCTGCGGCCTCAGCCTGATCACCTGATGCCTCAGGCAGATTGGTAACTAATCTGTCACAGCGGCGGGAGGGGTTCCATGAGTTATGTGAAATTCAGGTTGAGATCCCACATTGGAACCAGATCCCTGACCAGTGGGTAGAGCCTTGCGATGCGCTTCAAAACCTCTTCACCATGGAGTGGGGTAAAACCAAAAATTGGTCAATGAGCAGATGGATCACGGAGATGACCAGAAAGTGCACCAATATCAAGTTTAGTGAGACACTGGAATGCTTGAGATGCAGCAGGTAATGCAGAATATATTGGATGCTAGCAAGGACATGGGACGTCTGATATTGCATCACCCAATGTGAGAATCTCATCCACTTGGAGAGAAGTGGAGGTCTTTCTGCTATTAATATGAATACCCTGAACATCCTGAGAGCTGGCTAGCTCTACTGACGTCAGCCAGCAAGCATCCACACTGTCAGGTGAAGGGATGCTCATGTCTTGGTGCAAGGTTGAGCCACTGTTATGGGCAAGGTTGGGGATCATGGGCAGAGAGATAGAAGGCACTACAAAGAGGTTGTAAAGCTCCCTGAACCACATCTGCCTTAGTCCCAGTATAGCCTTCTCCCACTTGATCTTCTGCAGAACTGTAGGTAGCAGAGGGATGGGGGCGGGGAAAATGCATAGACGAGACCCTCTGTCCAAGGAAGGAGAATCATATCTGACAGACAGGACTACATCCTTCCCAAGAGCAAAAGTGTCATTGTTCTGTGCTCTTGCAAAAAAAAGGTCTATGTGGGGGACCCAGAGCCAAAAGAGGTCCCAAATGACCCCTTGTAGAAAGACTGTCCGCCTTCACATTGTCTAATCTGGGGAGATGGTCTGCAATACACCATGGTATTGCTTTATCAGCAAAGTCCCAAAAGGTGAATGGCTTCCTGGCATAGAGCAAAGGACCTGCCCTCGGCACTTACCACCACCTATTTAAGTAGAACACAGCTGCCATATTGTCCCTCATTACCAGGACTAATTGACCAGGAATCACAGGAAGGAAGGCAGGGCAGGCATTGTACATGGCCCTGAGCTCTAGGTTGTTGATATGTGAGGCCCTACACAGTTAGATTGTCCATAGGGGTTCCCCATCCAGATGTGAAGGCATCAGTGACCATAGTTCTCAAGGGTGAACCGGGAGTACATGGGACTCCCCTGTACAAGTTGCAAGGGTCCGTCCACCAATCCAGAGACTGACGAACCATCAGGAAAAGATGCACCACCTTGTCTAGACAGTGACAATTTGGGCTGTAGACTGAGGAGAGCCAGGCCCAAAGATGCCTGAACTGGAGTTTTGCAAATGAGGTTACAAAAGGTACACTGCCATAAGACCTTGCAGCAGGAAGCAAGACCTCACCCAATCTAAAGGCTGGGACTGTAGGTGGAAGCAAAGAGTGCATATGGCATGAAATCTGTTGAGTGGTAGGGAGGCTGTTGCCGTGAATGCATCAAGAATGGCCGCAATGAACTCTATCTGCCATGTGGGTATTAACATGGACTTTCTCATTCACCAGCAGGCCCAAACATTGGAACAGCTGCAGGACGCACAAGACATGGGTCTGGACTTCTGACGGCGAGTGTCCCCTCACCAGCTAGTTATCCAAGTACGAGAACATCTGAATGCCAGATCTTCTCAGGTGAGCTGTTACCACTGCAATGCGCCTGGTAAATACATGGAGTGCTGCAGACAGTCAACAGGCAAGGACCAGTATTGGAAGTATTTCCTGTTGATCATAAACCTTAGGAAATGCCTATGTGCTAGGTGTATCACAATATGGAAACAGACATCTTTGGGATTGACAGCAGCATACCAGTCCTTCTGCTCCAGCATGGGAATGATGGAGGAGAGGAAAACCATCTTGAATCTGAGATTCTTTATATAGGTATTGAGAGCCCTGAGGTCGAGTATCAGGCAAAGCCCCCCAGTCTCCTTGATGAGGAAATACCTTGAATAGAACCTCCTTGCTCATGATGAAGAGGAACCTCCTCTACAGCACTCAAAGCGAGAAAGCATTATAAATCCTGGTGAAGCAAACTTGTTGGAGGGGTCCCTGAAGAGGGACAGGAAAGACAGACAAATAGAATGATCTAGCCTGCCCAGACTACCTCCAGAACCCAACAGTCTGACATGATGTCGGATCAGGTGTGCTGGAAGTGGTCCAAATGGTCACCAAAAAGGTGGGAAGGCAAGGACCACAAGAAGAATGGGATGCGGTCCTCAGGCACCAAATCAAATGTACTGCCTGCTTGGTGTCAATATAAGGGGAGTGACTGGGAGGAAAAACCAGTAGCAGGTTTTCATCTCAAGGACCTCTGCCTGTGGGCTGGAGGCTCAGGTGGTCTGTATTAGACAAATGGCTGGTATTGGAAAGGTTGAGGCTTAAAATGCCTACTCTTGCAGGCCCAGTGATATAACAAGAGAACTGATGGTTGTTCTGCAATCTTTGAGAGATCTCATTGCCTTATCAGTTCTCATGGAAGAGGGATTGGCCCTCAAAAAGCAAGTTCTAAATTGTTGTTTGCAACTGTCTAGGTATGCCCCCAAAAGCCAGCCATGAAGAACTGTCATTGCCATTGCTCTGGAGAAAGAATCAGCAGCAGCCAAAACTGCCTGCAGTGCTGTTCTGCCCACTAAACAGTCCTCCACCAGGATGGTGCAAAAGTTCTGCCTGTAATCTTGTGGAACCTTTCCAATAAATGGTTGTAATGCACACTAGATACATGATCATATTTCTCTAAGACCACTATCCGCATCTGGAATCTTGATGAGAAGTGAGCTTTATGACCCAGGAGATAGAGGCGTTTAGCCTCTTTATCCTTAGGGGTCACCTTCTGACAACCCCGATGAGTCCTCTCAATGGCTGTGATTATGATATGACCAGGATCCTGGAACTGCATGGGAGTAGGACAATTTGTGTATAGTAGCTGGGACTTGATACCATCTATCAGCTCGCTTGGAGGTCAGTACCAGCCACAGGTCTTTTGTGAGCTCCAGGTGGCCTTTGTTGATTGGGCTCACTATGCGCCCTACTGACAAGGAGTGATAGATGTCGAGGACCTTGTGCAGCGTGTCCTAAATCTCCTTGGTGGTTATCTCCAGGGCTGCTGCTACCCTCCCAAAAAGGTCCTAGAACAGTTTGTAATCCTCAGGGGTAGAGGCTGACTGATCCTGTCTGGCAACAACACTGTGGCCAGTATCACCCATTCCTCTCAGATGGCCTGCTGTACCAGGGAGAGAAGCTGAGACTGGTTGCACCAAGAAGATCAGTCCTTAATAGTACTGAGGACCCAAAAGGAGACATATGCCCCACATGCCATGCTCATACAGTACTGGAGCCCAAAGAGGTTGTTATCAATCATCTCAGTACTAGGCTAGATCAGTGCTGTGCTCTGCTGTAGGCCACAAGTAAATAGACCTGGATCCTCTAGACAAAGCTGATGCTGCCAAGCCTTGAGACCTGGCCTGGGATGGCTGCTAGCTTTCCTGCAAGTTGGAGGATAAGAGTGAACAGCAGACATCTGGAAGAGCAGGAGCTCACCCCATACGTGTAAGGGTGACACGACCCAAAGGATGAATCATCAAAACTGCCAGGGCCTATACAATTATACTATGCAAAAAAACAAAATATGTTAATTATTTGTGGTGGCCATTTTAATGCTAAAGTTTTAATACAAATGAATTTAAGACAAGATGCAAACAAACCCATGTGCTCATGCAGAACTTGAAGGATCAGACCCAATATAATAAATATCTTACATAAAAATTATTTGCTTTGTAGAAAATGAACAAAGCTTCAAAAAGTGCTTTGAACTAGATCAGTATATACTTAATTACATACACTAAATTTAGGCAGCTCAATTATACTGAATTAACATGTTTAGAAACTCCCAAACCCACATTCTTAATGCTTTGATTCAAATTTAGGTACTCAATAGTTGTGGGGATAACATTTAGTTATGCTGTAATTGTTATGCTTTTAGGCATGCTATAGGTCTTATGCTTTTAGATGTCAGTTAAAAGCAACTGCCTTCCTAATTTCTAGTTGAGGTTACACCATGAAAACAGTTTTATTTTGATAAACGCCCCTACAGGAAATATCCTTGCATTCCATTTTTATTTAAAATTCATATTTACTTAAAACATACTCTAAGAAAGAGCTGAAACAGGCACAGAAGTTTAAGTATATACTGTTTAACATGTTATTTTTGGTACCTGAAGCTAGGTAAAGGAAGCCAACCTGGCAGAAGCCAAGCTGCATGAGTAAATCCCCCATCCAGATCAGCATACAGTTGTGCCACCTTCTCACTGAGTAGGCTTCTGATCTCCTTCCCATGTAAACAATGACTTGCTGTCAAAATAATGAGCTCTGAAAGAGCTTCAAACAAATCTGAATAAAGGGAGGAAAAGGAAAGTCAGTCAGCACGCATTTTGGGGAGACGGTGTCAAGATTTACAGGCCACTACTTTCACTTCTGCCAAAAAAAAAAAAAAAAAAAGGTATTAACTGAATACACAGAGAATTTTAAATAATTTTTTCTATGTGTTTCTGAAAGTGTTCTTCCACAAATGGATCCCTGTTTTGGGACAGTGGGGAGGGGATACTTCCAGAAAGGATTACTTGGAAAGGCGGGTTGGGAGAGAAGATAGAAAGCATTGTAGAGAACGAAAGGGGATTCACTAACTGAGGCAGCTGTAAGCCCCGTTTGTGCAAGCAAGATGTGCCCAAACTGGCACTTGATTGTTATTTACCCCTACAAAATCCAGAAGTAATTGCCATGATGGTTGAACTCGTACCCCAGCATCACACAGTTGATTTGAAGCACTTCTGTGGGAACATAAGGTGCATTTCAACCAATTGAAGGAAAATATTTTTAAGTATTTCCAAGATAATTTTTTCCAGTGGAGATGAGGGCTATGTTATGCTAGGATCCCTGCTCACAGCTCTGAAAGAAGGGTGCATCACTTGAAGACGACTTATGAGATCTGGTTTCAGAGAGAAAACAATACCAAGAAGCTAGTCCTGGAACAATAATCCTCAGACCTCAAGGTTGGACTCAAAGCCTACTCTGCACAGTGTCCTATCAACAGTAGTCAGGAAGGAGTAAACTATTTGAGGATGTCTGAGCTGCTCTATTACAATGGGAGAAAATTGTATGGCTGTCATGTTATGTGACAAAACATGCTGGGAAAAGAGGAAGGAGTCTGGGGTCTTTAAAAAACAGACTCCTCACTTACTACGGAGCTGTAGGGAAGACAGCACTGAGGAAGGGAGTGGCAGCTGGTTCACTGAGAATGACCTCAAGAGACCGAATTTATTGGCAGTTCAGGTTAAGGAGCTACAGAGGCTCTTATTACTTTGCATCTTGCGGGACTGGTCTGTATGTTAGTCATTGTCGTGTCTATCTTGATTAAAAACCTCTTTATCTGTTCTTTAATCCACCACTTTTGTGGATGATTGGACCATACTGACAATCCATCATGGCCTGTAGTACAGAGGAAGAGAGACTTCCTGGGGTCTTAGATGACAATAACAAATTCAACAAAGGATACAAAAGCAAGGCATTGTTAACTTCATCAATGATGTGAGTGTTTTTGCTGAGCTACTCCAATATACAAGCAAGGAAAGATGGAAAAATTTGGCTATGTTTGAGGAAAGCTGGTTTATTTGGAAAGGATCCAAAAAAGTGTCAACAACAGTTATCAGGAAAAGAAGTTGCTTCTGTACAATCCTACATCTTTCACGGATAATCTTAGGGCGTATGCAAACAGACATTCCCTGAAAAGAGTAACAGCACATTTAGGGGGGTTGGACAAAGACTGCTCATGCTGTCAGAAAAGAAGTGAGCAGCAATAAAAAAAATATTCTGCTGATAAATCTGACAGTTTTACAGACTGCTCTAGAAACACAAATAATTCAATCATAACCATCTTCTATTCTGTGGGCCCAACTGTGCAATTCTTACTCATGCACGTGCTACTCCTGGGGGAATTCTGCACCAAAAAAATAAAAATTATGCATATATTAGTTGTCAAAATAACTATCACACCAGTTTCAATTATTTTGGTAATTTATTTCAAAATACCTATCAGCAAGTATGTCTAACAATACAGACAACAAAAGAGATTCCTCCAGGAGTGGAGAGTTAAAGAAACCCTTACGACAATCCAGTTCCTCTTTCTCTGTTATGCTTTTGTTGGGCACCTCAGTCAGGGGGTGTCACATGTGCCACCTGGGCATATCTGGGGAAAACTCTGCCCTTCTGGTCTTTTAGTAGATTCTTGTTTGTTCTCCCTGCCCCCATAGGGTTACCATATAGAAGCTCCCAAACAGAGGACACTGCTGGGGAAGGGGAGCTGGGGGAGGTATCTAGGGGTGCTTGAGGGGTGTGTGTACTGGGAGGGGGTATTTGGGGATGCTGGAGGGAGTCGCAGGACCGGATACATGCACTCCCTCCCCACCCCACCCCCCACCAAGAGCCCAGCTATGGAGTGCCCTCCCTTCCCCCCGGCCCACACCACCTCCACCCCCAGAGCCCAGAGATCCAGGAAAAGAAACAGCCAGATGCTGGGTCCTGAGATTGTATGGAGTTTCCTGCACGCCGCCTCCTTCCTTCAGGGCATGCTGGGAATTGTAGCTGCCGGGAAGTCTCCAGCTCCCCCGCCCCTGGCAGTGTCCTATATTTGTGAGCTGGGGAGTCAGACTCTGTGGGCTCCAACGGCCCCTAGTGGCAGCCAGAAGCTCTGCAGCACCAATTCTGCAGGAACAAATGAAATTCTGCACAGAACATTAATTCTGCACAAATTCTGCATTGCACAGTAGCACATAATTCCCCCAGGAGTAACATGCTCATGATGAAGCAGCCCTATTCAAGTCAATGAAATTTGGGAATAAATGCTCACTAATAAAATGGACGGGGGGGGGGTGTCTATTTTTTCTGATTAATTTTTAATCTAATTTGGCTTAAGTCAGACTGTTTTAGTTAAGGAAGTACAAATAGTCTGTTTCTTTAAAGAGGATGTGAATTATTGATCTTGATTCTGGAACAAGGGAAGAACAACATTTAGAAATGTTGAGCTGCTGGTTTAACAGTGAAGATATTAGGCACAAGTGGCCAAACCCCTGCAAAACTATCCTAATGCAGCCTGAACTGTTAGTTGGGGACAAACAGGCAGAGACTACGAAGCCAAGAGCAAATTAGCTCTTTACAACCTACTACTAAGTTTGTGAGTGGCTTCATCCTCCCTTGAGCTTTAAGTAGGCAAAGAACATGCTTTGTACCTGGTTCTTTTGAGCATGGAATGTCTGATACAGTTGGACCTGTCTTTCCTTTCTATTAAAAATGTTCAAGTAGATCAAAATACTGTCATATGAAGCTAGTTTTGTCTACTTCTCGTGCACTCGCTTCAGTGTAACTTTTCAAAACACAAAGCATCTGATCTTACTTACTTCTTTCTCCACTGTCTCCCCAGGATTTGAAGTACTCCTTTGTTTCTTTTTCAATTACAGGTACGTGTTGTTTAAACTGAGCTATATTCAGCCCAGTTTTTAGCATTTTCTTTTGTTCCAAAAATACCTGCAAGGGTTAAGATATTAGAGGTATAGAACATGACGTACATAATTACAGTTTAGTCATTAACAATGTATTGCAAGTGGTACTAAAACAGAAAAGACAGAAATAGAAAAATAGAAGTCACCGTGGACAGGGAGAACCTTCTAGAAACAAAAGTAAAATGAAATCAAGATTAGGACTTTAAAATCTACTACACGCTCTTTACAAATTCCAAAACAAAATTTAAAAAACACACCCTAAACTATAAACCTGAAATTCCATTTGAGTTTAGCTGCTTTGGTTTTCAAGTAAGAATGCTTGCTTAAGGACATCCAAACTGCAACAATAATGTGATGGAGTTGCAAATCTCTTAGAGTCAAAGCAGAACTCATTTACCATATTCTATATTAAAGTTTGACACTACATTTGGCTAACATTTTCAGAGTTAAATAGAGTTCCTAACTTCAGTCACTCAAATAGCTAAACAGCACCTGCAGATCCTATTGACTTCAGTGGGAGCTGCAGATGCTTGGCATCTTTTGAAAATTAGGCCACTTATTTAGTGCCTAACTTTAGGCACCCAAATCTGAAAATGTTAACTAAGTGTTGCAACACTGAGCCAGAAAGGGTTAAGCAGCTAGCAGGCTAAATGACCTGAATTCAAACTTTAAAGACATATTACAAGAGTACATAAATTGTAATTAGGACCATTCCTTATAACAAAGCCATGTCAGATAAACTAGAGCTTTGAAATGGAAACATGTATTGTTATAGAATTTGAGGTAAATACTAATTGTATGTGTTTACTTACATCTTGTTAGATGTTAATCATGTAACCAGATGGTTCTTGTCCGTTACTATACTCTATTGATTCAGAGATCAAAAGGGAATATTAACATTTAGATGAAACTTGGGTGTAATAATATCATTGTCTATTAAAAAAACGAGTTGTCCTTGTGGTACCTTAGAGACTAACAAATTTATTTGGGCATAAGCTTTCGTGGGCTAGAACTCACGTCATCAGATGTATGGAGTAAAAGATACAGGAGCAGGTATAAATACATGAAAGGATGGGGTTTGCTTTACCAAGTGTTAGGTCAGTCTAACAAGATAAATCAATTAACAGCAGGATGCCAAGTTAGGAAAAATAACTTTTGAAGTGGTAAGAGAGTGGCCCATTACAGACAGTTGACAAGAAGCTGTGAGTAACAGTAGGGAGAAATTAGTATTGGGGAAATTAAGTTTAGGTTTTGTAATGACCCAACCACTCCCAGTCTTTATTCAGGCCTAATCTTATGGTATCTAGTTTGCAAATTACAGTAACTCCTCAGTTAACGTTGTAGTTATGTTCCTGAAAAATGTGACTTTAAGCGAAACGATGTTAAGCAAATCCAATTTCCCCATAAGACTTAATGTAAATAGGGGGGGTTAGGTTCCAAGTAAATTTTTTTTTTGCCAGACAAAAGGGGTGTGTACACACACACTATAAGTTTTAAACAAACAATGAGGATTGTGAAGCTTGGTTGAGGTGGTGAAGTCAGAGGGTGGGATATTTCCCAGGGAATGCCCTACTGCTAAATGATGAACTAGCACTCAGCTAAGCCCTCAAGTGTTAACTCATTGTTGTTAATGTAGCCTCACACTCTACAAGGCTGCACGAATAGAGGGAGGGGAGACAGCATGGCAGACAGAGACACACACCCTGTGTGTGTGTGTGTGAGAGAGAGAGAGAGAGAGAGAGAGAGATGCGCATTTCCCCTTTAAGTAGGCTGACCCCACTCTTAAGAACATTGCCTTGTTAAGTTAATCAGCAAGCTGAGACGCAGCTGCTGCCAGGAAGCTCCCTCCAGTCCTGAGCCCTGTCTTGTGTGTCCCCTGCTCTGTGGAGATGGGGTAAGCAGGGTGCAGGAGCAGGGGGGAGGGGGACACCCTGACATTAGCCCCTTTCTTCCCCCCACCCCCGCACAGCAAGCAGGAGGCTCGGGGAGCAGCTCCAAGACAGAGGGCAGGAGCAACACATGGCAGTGTGGGGAGGGACAGCTGAACTACCGGCAATTGGTAGCCTGCTGGGCGGCGGCTGCTGCACAGGGAACTTAGGGGAGCAGGGAGCTGATGGGGGGCTGCTGGTCCACCCTGGTTCCAAGCCCCCCACCAGCTATGTGCAACGGGCTGCTCTTCCTGCAAGCAGTGGACAAAGCGGGCTGCTGCCAAACGACGTTATACGGGAGCATTGCACAACTTTAAACGAGCATGTTCCCTAATTGAGCAGCAACGTAACAACGAAACAACGTTAACCGGGACAACTTTAAGTGAGAAGTTACTGTAATTCCAGTTCTGCAGCTTCTCGTTGGAGTCTGTTTTTGAAGTTTTTTGTTGTTGAAGAATTGCCACTTTGAGGTCTGTTATTGAGTGACCAGAGAGATTGAAGTGTTCTACTGGTTTTTGAATGTTATGATTCTTGATGTCAGATTTGTGTCCATTTATTCTTTTGCGTAGAGACTGTCCGGTTTGGCCAATGTACATGGCAGAGGGGCATTGCTGGCACATGATGGCATATATCACATTGGTAGATGTGCAGGTGAACGAGCCCCGGATGGTGTGGCTAATGTGGTTAGGTCCTATGATGGTGTCCCTTGAATAGATATGTGGACAGAGTTGGCACCGGGGTTTGTAGCAGGGTTTGGTTCCTGGGTTGGTGTTTTTGTTGTGTGGTGTGTAGTTGCTGGTGAGTATTTGCTTCAGGTTGGGGGGCTGTCTGTAAGCGAGGACTCTATTACCACTTCAAAAGTTATTTTTCCTCCCTTGGTATCCTGCTGTTAATTGATTGATCCTGTTAGACTGACCTAACACTTGGTAAAGCAACCCCATCCTTTCATGTATTTATACCTGCTCCTGCATCTTTTACTCATACATTTGATGAAGTGGGTTCTAGCCCACGAAAGCTTATGCCCAAATGAATTTGTTTGTCTCTAAGGTGCCACAAGGGCTCCTTTTTTTTGCTGATGAAACATGGCTACCTCTGAAATCTGTCAGCATTGTCTATATTGCTCTTTGAAGTTTGTAAAAAAACTGTTTATGAACTGCTTAATGGATAATTACCTTATACTGATGAATGCAACTGTTTAGCTGAGTATACATAGGAAATGGGAGGTTTTCTTTCAAAACCACTATTCTTCACCAAAGGAATACCTGCGGTCACAAGGCTATTGATAACCTGCTAGAGATCTATAAAAGATCTCAGATCTGCTTAACCTTGGTCAGGGGAAGCTTGAGTTGCAAGACTGAGGGCTCCAGCTCCAGTCTGGATTACCCTGCTAATTCTCATGGAAGAATCTCAACAAAATCTATATATGGACTGCCTATTTGGACTATAACCTAATGAACTGATCCTGGAAAGAACTTTTTGCAATTCAGCAGCTCACCATCTCTACCATGAAACTGACCTAAGAACTTGATTCATATCTGTATATTGATCTTTTAACCAATACACTCACTCTTTCTTTTTTAATAAATCTTCGTTTAGTTAATAAGAATTGACTGTAAGCATGTATTTGGGTAAGATCTGAAATATTCATTAACCTGGTGGGTAATGTGTCTGATCTCTTGGGACTGGTAGAACTTTATATATGATTAACAAGATTTTCAGTAAACCTCATCATATCTGTCTTGGCTGTCTGGGTGAGAGCCCAAGGCTGGACTGCTTTAAGGCAGGGGTGGGCAAACCTTTTGGCCTGAGGGCCCCATCAGGTTTCTGAAATTGTATGGAGGGCTGGTTAGGGGAGGCTGTGCCTCCCCAAACAGCCAGGCATGGCCCAGCCCCCACCCCCTATCCGACCCCCCGGCTCCTCGCTCCAACGGCCCCCCCCAGGACTCCTGCCCCATCCAACCCCCACCCCATTCCCTGATGGCCCCCCAGGACCCCTACCCCATCCACCCTCCCCCCACTCCCTGTCCAACCCCGGAACCCCCGCCCCTGATTGCCCCCTGCCGCCCCATCCAACCCCTCCTCTCCTTCCTAACTGCCCCCCCGGGACCCGTGCCCCATTCAACCCCCCCTTTCCCCGCCCTCTGACCGCCCCGACCGCTATCCACACACCCACCCCCTGACCACCACCCTGAACTCCCCTGCCCTCTATCCAACCCCCCCTGCTCCCTTACCGTGCTGCCTGGAGCACCGGTGGCTGGCGACGCTACAGCCGTGCTGCCCAGAGCATCAGGACAGGCAGCCGGGCTGCCTGGCTGGAGCCAGCCATGCCACCGCACAGCACAGAGTACCGGGTCATGCCATGGCTCTGCAGCTGTGCTGCCCTAGGACTCAAAGCCCCACCACCCAGAGCATTGCGCCGGCAGAGCAGTGAGCTGAGGCTGCGGGGGAGGGGGAACAACAGGGGAGGGGCCGAGGGCTAGCCTCTCTGGCCAGGAGCTATGGGGCCGGGCAGGAGGGTCCCGCGGGCCAGATGTGGCCCGCAGGCTGTAGTTTGTCCATCTCTGCTTTAAGGGAACTGTGTTTTTGCCTTCTGGGCAACCAGTGAGGTATTGTTGCTGACCAAGTTTCATAGCACTGGTGTAAGGTAGCTGTTGCTGAAAATTACAGTCTGAGAAGCAACCCCTCAAGAAGAAGGGCCTATCTTGAAAAGCAGAGTACTGGGATTATTTCCAAGCAGATGGGTTGCTGTACTCTATACCAGCTGAAGCTTTCTTATCCTGTTCTGCTTCAGGCTCTTACTGCTACTCCATATTTTGGAAAATGAAGCCAGAAGAGCAAGTCATATTAAAAAAATACTAAATCAATACTATGACCTAATTTGGAAATTCGGGTTATTGAACTTTTAGCTAAATTATAAATGCTGGGAGGTTTTCAACTCACGTCACTGTCACTAGTAGTGGGGAATTTTATTTTAATTTTACAAAATTACTGTACATAAAGAACAAAATACTGAAAACTGAAATCTTGGTTGGTAGTTAAACTACTGATGGAAGTGAGTTCCTGACAACATAAGCTTCTACTATATTTTCAAGAGCAAGTCTAGATTCTTCTATCATGAATGGAAACTGGCAAATGTGTGGAATTGCATTCGAGGATACACTTAAATCCTGTTCTTACTGCTTTCAGAACATGAACATTGTGTCATTAAATTGTAATTAAAGCTTTTTAATCTTTTTCCACACTCAAAAGCTTCAGCAATGGAACGTTATTATCTAGAAAGAAATTCAAGTGCCATTGCAGTTTACTTTCGTATTTGGACCAACTCCTCGGCAAACCTCTTCAGGTCAACATTTGTTAGTTATTAAGTCAATATTCTGTCTATACTTCTTTCAGATTTTAACTTCTATCTATCCATTCAACTCATTGCCTCTTCCCAGAGAGCCTCATAGGTTCCAAAAAACAAAGAAAAAAACCCACACAAACACTCACTTATCCTTCCCAGCCATCAAGACAACAGTTTATGGGTTTTTAAAAGTGCATCTTAGAATGGGGATAGTATTGGACAGCTTGGTTGAAGAGGGGAGTTTAGCATTTAGCTCTGAATAGTGAGGTTAGCAAACACTTATTTCATCTGGCAGCAAGTTCCATGTTCTTGGTTCATTCTGAAATGAACTTGTGGGCAATCTGCAGAAGTATTCCACCTTGCTACTTTCAGCATGGCAAATATACAGCCACCTACTGGTTTGATTAAAATTATTGAAGCTAGTCAGCCTTAGTTTATCTGGCTCTTCAAGAATGAAAGGATTCTGAAGGCCTCATGGTTCTAACTTTCTCTTTTCCTCCATAGCAGTTTATGTATGCCACCACTATCCCTCTCTGTAGAATGGGAATATGCTTCTGAAGCATGCAGCCATCCCTAGCACATTAGATAACTATCATCCTCAAACTCTCAGTTTTCACCTTGTGCAGTCCTCCATCCTCCCATAGTCAGGGAGGAAGGTCTGCTGCCTTCCTCTCCAGTCTCAGCCTCTGCAAGAATACAAAGCAAAGAGGGTAGAGGTAACACAGAGGGGTTATGCTGCTTGCTGTCTGCTGCACTGAAGAGACTCAATACCACCTGCTGGTGAGGGCAGAAGTGCAAGGTTTTGTAAAGAAAACCCACTAAGTACTTAGATCTGGTACTAGAGAGGGGGACTATCGGAGTGGCTTGGGGAGGTGGCACCGCCTCACATTTGTATGTGCAAATAGGCCTGGTAGAAAAAAATCTCACTCTGAAGCTCCCATGGAAAGGAGTGAGCCTAAAGGTGCTCTTAGGTTAAAAGTAAACTGCCAGTGAGGTGCTGCAGCACTCAGAAAGTATAAACTCAAAGGAGGAAGGAAAAGAAAGAAGACAAAGTTGCTAGTTTTCCACTGTGGTGGAAGGAGAAGGTCTAACCCACGAGTATTGTCCAAACCAGTAGATGGCCATATAAAAAACAATACCAGAGCCTACACGTGTTCAGTCTTTGGTCACTCTATGCCTAACAATCAAAATCAGCAACTGTGTTGGCAAACCATGCTACCAGAATTTCACTGATATTGTCAATCCCCCATCATATAGGCCAAACAGCTCATGGCAACCTTATCAGGATTTGATCTGCACCCTAGATGTTTAATTGACTTTGTACTCTAAATACATACCGGGTTAGGTACATCATAAGCAACTCCCTTGCCAAAGACTGGTGTGGTCAGTCGAGAGTATACATCCTCTGCATTCAGGTCTTCATTTTTACTGTTGAATATTAGAGCAGCAGCATCGCTACCCAGTAGGTAGGTAAATGTCTTGCCCACCATAGTGAAGCTAAACACAGGCCCATACTGAGGGGGAAAAGGACAAGTTAGTTTAAAATAATGAGAATTTGGAAAGTTAAAAAAATGTATCCTTATGTAGAACCTTTCAGATTTTAATTGCTTCAAATCTGTATGCTCACAATACTACTGGAGTGCAGCCACCTCTGGGGTGGGAAAGGAGGACAGCAGCCAACTAGACAACTGATGCATAGCTTGCACTGCACATTGGGGAAGAAGAGGAGAGGTAAGAGGGGAGAAGTTTGACCAAATGAAATAAGCACAAGCCCCTAATCTTACAAGTGACTAAAAATCACTTAACGGGACATGAATACCTTAAATCAAACTTAAACCTGATTTTCCCCAAATATATTTATGAGGTAATATCCAAGATTATAAATAAAGGATTTGTGTTTTTCCTGTTTACTTGGTTGCATTTTGTGTCTAATGAGTCAGTTTCCATTTTCATTTGTGCAGGGGTTTTTACACAACAGGGGAAAGACCTTCTTTAAAACAAGAATGTGTGAAACCACAGAAATAGTAAGGGGACTTGGACGTAGAGAGGTAGAGACTTGCACGGCAGAGAGCCTGGAACCTTTGAGAACCCCCAGGATTTCCAGGCTCCTTGCTTCAGAAATCAGAAGCTAAGCCCCCACTAGAATCTGGGCTTCCAGGCTCCCTGCCATGGAGACTAAGTCCTGAGAGCCCAAGCTACAGTTGGATCTGCCAGGGCTTTCAGGCTCCCAGCCCCAGGACCTATAGCCTGGAAATCATGGTATAGCAAGATGGATTATCTGTTGAAATTTTAAACCCAAATCACTTTCATGAGAATTTTTGGGTTTAAGAAACCAGTACTTTCCAATAAAACACAACCAACTCTACTTTTAAGGTTTTCTTTGACCAAATCCCCATGAAGTGAAGTGCATATTAAGTTTGTCCATTTCACAAGCATGAAATCAATAGTACCACGAGTCAAGCCTGTGGTTCCTGAAAGTCTAACCGTTAAGCCTTCTTCTGACACTACAAGTACAAGATCAGTACCATTTCATTTTTTCCCTGGGCTAGTAAAAATCTTGGTGCAGTTGAACACCCAATTATTCATAGTTTACAATAGACACTCAAATTCTTCAAGTAGTCAGGGTAGTGGCCCAGTCATATGCTGACCTCTTAACAAGACCCAAGATTATCAGCAAGGAAGAGACTGAGAAAGAGCGCCTGAGTAGTACCAACAAAGGTTAAGGTAAGTAATTCAAATAGCTCATTGGATAACTAGTGAATCCACTGGCAGGCTTCCCTCAACTATATGTACACTTCTTTGAAATCGGGCCACATCCACAATTGAAATCCAGGGATGTGACTCTGTTTCAGTCATAGCCTGGGAGCATGTGGAATTCCATTGGCAAACTAATGACAGAAAGGCAAGGGACATGTCATTTGATTCGTAAAAATCTACAGTATCACAATTTCAATGGTGTCATCCTCTGCGGCTTGGGAGGTGGGGACTCACTGCCCCTTGCCTCTGCAGCTCCCAGTCCTCCGGTTGGTGGAAAAGTTGATAATACAGTGTCATTGGAAAAGGGAGAAATGATGCCCAGCTAAACCCATGAACACAATGGTACCAAACATGACAAACCTAGAACAATTATGTAGATACATATTCGACAAAATGTTTAAAAATCAACATTACGACACATGGCAGAGCTACACTGGTGGATGTTTTCCAAAAAGCAGACAGATAAAAATTGCCACTAATAACGGGTGCATTAATACCTGTGTGACAGAACGTACTTGTGTCTGCTATTGTAATTATCTTTGCACAAAGTATGTCTTGTGAGGTGTCATTTGAAAACACATAATTTGGTCATTATTATCCTGGTAAAATATGTATGGCAACATTGTATGTAAAGTTAAGATTCCATTCTATGGTGTTATTAATACATGATCCAAGTCTAGGGAGTAGCCAAAAAGTTCGTCACAGACAAATAGCAAGCTGATGCCTTAGCCAGGTGTAAACAAGGCCAATGAGCCATTACCTGTTAAGTGGCTATTCTTTGGCAGGAAAGAGGGCTTGGGTGAAAAATCTACATCTTAGCAAAGAAACAGAGTTCCCACCCATACAAACTGCCTGTCACCATGCTCCTAGCTGAAAATGCTTCTTAAAGCAGGGAGGGGACTATAAAAAGGAAGGGGAGACACCCCAAAAGGCACCCTCTCTCTCTCTGCCCATCATAGTCACGGCATCTGAAGGACAAAGGAAGCAGCATAGGCCTGGGGGAGGAGTTCTGACCTAAGAGTTTGGTCAGTAATTTGCTGAAGAATGTAGTGAAAAAACTTGCTTTGAATCTAATGTAGCTTGTTAAGTTAAGTATTCGTAAACATTTTCTCTTTATTTTTCTTGTAATCATTGCTGACATATGTCTCATTACTTGTACTCACTTAAAATCTCTCTTTGTAGTTAATAAACTTCTGCATATTTGTCAAAATAAAAATATAGTCATGCCAGTTTCAATTATTTTGGTAATTTATTTCAAAATGCCTGTCAGCAAGGAGGTCTGTAACAATACAGACAACAAAAAATATTCCTCCAGGAGTAGAGAGTTAAAGAAACGCCTACGACAACCCAGTTCCTGTTTCTCTGTTATGCTTTTATTGAGCACCTCAGTCTGGGTGCGTCACGCATGCCAGCTGAGCACATCTTGAGGGGAACTCGTTTTTTGCCCTGCTCCCCTAAGGCTACCATATAGAGGCTCCCAAATAGAGGACACTACCAGGGGAAGTGGGAGCTGGAGGGGGGGGCGTACAGTTGGGGGGTGCTGGAGGAGTGGATGTCTGGCTCCTCCTAAGAGCCCAGCTGCAGGGCCAGACACCCACATCCCCTCCCGCCCAGAGTCCAGCCGTGGGGCCAGACACCCTCACTCCCTTCCCAGAACCCAGTTGCAGGGTGCCCCCCAGCCCAGACACCTACACCCCCTCCGCCCCCAGAGCCCAGCTGCAGGGCCAGACATTTGCACTCCCTCCTCCCCCAGAAATACAGAGGGAGAAACATGATGCTGGCTTCCAGGCTTATACACAGTTTCCCACATGCCTCCAGGGCATGCTGGAAACTGCAGCTGCCCAGAACCCTTCAGCTCCCCCTCCCCCTGGCAGTGTCCTCTATTTGCAAGCTGGGGAGTCAGGCTCTCTGGGCTTCAGAGGTCCCTAGTGGCAGCCAGCAGCTCTGCAGCGCCAATTCTGCACAGAACATTAATTCTGCATGGCACAGTGATGGACTGTACCCTGGTATGTCACAACCTGTTCTTAAGAAGGCAAAATTATAAAGTACTGGGATGGGATGATTGAGCAAATCCAAAACTACACTTCCCTATCGGGCATGTATGGTCTTGGAGGATGAACTGATCACACCAGTTGTGTGCAATATACCATGCACTCCTGAATCCATCATTCAGCTAATCAAATGTTCGTGTGAAAAGACCAGATGCCTACCACTTTGCAAATGTTTGACCAGTAGCCTGTCTTGTACATAGATGTGCGAGTGCGGTGTGGATGAGGATCAATGTGACAACATGTCTAGCAATGATGCCCTACCTGGTGACAACACTGATGATGACTTTGATGAATAAATGTTTTCAGTTCTACGTATCAAGGCCAACTTACCTAGAATTACCAAAGATCAGTCTTTTTTATGTAAGCAATGCATCCCTATTTCAAAGTATAATTCAAAATGTTAATTTTTAAATATTTTTTCTCAACTACATATCTACATAATTGTTCTAGGTTTATTATGTTTGGTATCATTGTGTTTGTGGAAGAAAATGCTTTCAAATGATATCCAGCTTGACCCAATTCCAAAGACACTGCATTAACAAACTTTCCACCAACCAGAGGACTTGAAGCTGGGAGCCACAGGGACAGGGGGCACCAAGTCCAACCTGCCACGCCACAAAAGATGACACCACTGAAATTATGATTCTGTAGATTTTTATTAATCAAATGACATCTCCCTTACCTTTCTATCATTAATTTGCCCACAGAATGAGGTATGACTACATTATGTGCCCACACTTTCAAGGTTGTATGGTATATTGAACTCTAGCAGTATATTGAACTCTAGATTCAAAATTATCCAAATTCTAAATAGGTTCTGGGAACACAGAAGGTAGCAGAACAAAAAAGAATATCCTAGGTACACTCACCCACTCATTAGGCAAGACTCACCTTTTCATAGGCATTTTCTAGAAATTCAATAGGACTTTTTCCAAAGGCTACTGCATGTCCAAGAAAAGGGATATTTGACGAAATATAAGGTGGGTATTTCTGCAAGAGAATATTCATTTAACATTTAGATTGCTTCAAAAAAGAATTAAATACTGCATTAGGACTGCTGACTTATTTCATGATTCATTATGTGAATACTTGGATTAAGCAACTCACACTGGCCGAGAAAGTATATGGATAAATAATCATAACATTACTCATGTTATGGCACCTACAGCTTTTGATAAGAGATTGTTATCTGGAGACTGGTTAATGAGACTAGAATAGAAAGATACGGTAAATCGAAAGATATGAAGCGTGCTGGATAATAGACAAGGCTGCAATGAGGCTCTATTTTAGGGAGAATGAAAGGCCATTTGGGAGTTAATGGCCCAGAGTGGTGACAGGCAAGGGCCTGGATGAGGGCTGGACTCAGCCATTGGTATCAGCTATTTCTTTTTTATCATTCAAAAGGATTTTGGGTCATGACTGACATCCCAGCCATCATGTAAAACGCTTCCCTGTGGCTTTTTGACATGCACACAGAGGTATCTCACTGCCAAGTCCCTAACCTAGGAGGGGAGGGAAGGCTGCAGCATGATCTCCCACCTACACGCAGCCAGTGGCCTATGCTTGCCACTGCATGCTGGAGCCTCCACATTTATTTATTGACAAAATTTGCAGAATTTTAAAATATTGTGCACATAATTTAATTTTTTGGTGCTGAATTCCCTAAGGAATATGGGGTGCTGGGCAGTGGGGGGGCACAGGTAGGCAAGAAGTGCAGGGGCTAGGGTGAAGGCAGCACTGTGCAGAGGTTGGGGGCGAAGGTGGCACAATTAAGCTGTTCTTAATAAAGTGCACGTGGCAAGTTTTCCAATACTGAAAGCTTATGTTTGTGTTGCAAAGGCTACGTCCAGACTACCCGCCCGGATCGGCGGGTAGACATCGATATAGCGGGGATCGATGTATCGCGTCTCGTCTGAACGCGATACATCGATCCCCGAACGCGCTCCCATCGACTCCGGAACTCCAGCAGGGCGAGCGGAGTTAGCGGAGTCAACGGGGGAGCCGCGGCCGTCGATCCCGCGCTGCGAGGACGCGAGGTAAGCGCGGGTAATTCGAAATAGGATACTTCGACTTCAGCTACGCTATTCTCATAGCTGAAGTCGCGTATCTTATTTCGATCCCCGCCCCTAGTGTGGACCAGCCCTAAGAGAAAGTCAGGCATAAGGGCACCAGTTTAATAATACTGCGTAGGGCCCCATAAATCCTAAGGACGGCCATGCATGTAAGTGCATTTTAAAAAGCTTGTTCCAAAAAGTCAGCCCTACTTGGAGGCAAAGAAACCTTTCTTCTGCGCAATAGGTAGGGCAGTGCCCCATCCAATGGAACTGTTCCAGAGGGTGTGCAGCTTGTCACGCTCTGGAAACAAAGCCCAATACAATACTCCTTCACAAATCCTCACCCATACAGACAGACTCTGCCAGCTCTTCCCTGGGGGCAGCTCTCTGCCCAGAAGGGGCACAAATAGGTTTCTCCAGCCAGAAGGAGTTACGTGCATCCTTGCGCCCCGAGGCTTTGGGCTCTAAGGCGGACCCAGGCACCCCAGGGCTAGGTGGGCGGAGGCGGCTGAGGGCAGCGGGCTCTTCTCAGAAACCCCCTTAACGCTGCGGGGTTCGCTGAGCAGCCCCCTCCCTCCGAGCAAGGTAACACGGGCGTCCTCTTCCTCTGCCCCCCAGTGCTCAGCCTGCTGCTGGGTGCCCCCCTCCACTCGCCACCCCGGCTCTGGGGCAGCGGCCCCTCCCACAGCCGAGGTCCCCACGACCACATAAAGCCTCCCGCACCCCACACCTCCTCCCGGCCCCGCCATCTCAGCCCCCACCCTACTGGCCCCTCTCCTCCGCCCCGGGACCTACCCCCTCGCCGGGCCGCGGCTGGCGCCGGAAACCCAGCTGCAGCAGGTAGCCCAGGCTCAGCACGAAGGCGGAGGCAACCAGCACCATGGAGAGGGGGCTGCCCGTGGCCACCCGCTCCAGCACGAACCCGCCGACATCCAGCAGGCTCGACATCTCGCCTCAGTTGCAGGGTGAGCGGTTAGACGTAACAGGACCGCCAACCGCTCTACTGCGCCTATAAGAGCTGCCCTAGCGCCGCGCCTCGCCTCGCCTCCCAACCCCGGGGGGGCAGAGGGGGCAGCTAGTCCCGCCTCCACGCGCTGGGCTGATCTCTGCCTATATGACGACCATCGTGTTCCGAACCAATCGGCGTCCCAGCGCCACAGGGCGACCGCGCGGGCGGGGCGGGGCTTAGCGTGTGGGGCGGGTGGTGGGTTCGACAGGGAGCAGCAGCCAATCGGCAGCTGCCGGCTGCTTCGCCAGGTAGTGCGATCTGTGGAATCCCCAGCGTCCTTCTGAACGGTCCGGGCCAGCTCCGAGTCTGGTGTAAACGATATCAATGGAGTTATACCAGATTACACTGGCTGACCCATGTGGTGTTTAGATGTGCTTGTAATTATCAGAACTGGGAGCACTGGCTGTTGGGAGTCTGAAAGGACAGGAAGGAGGGGGAAGGAGTTGAGAAGGCTGAGTGAGAGTTACGGAGTGTGCAGCCGCAGCTTGGTAAAGAATTTCCACTGTAAAAATAAAGTCCTGTTGAAGCTTGTTAGTACCTTGCCTGCTTGATACAAGAACCCATAATCTCCATTTCCTGACTAAAGTGCCTCTTCTGGGCATTGGCCAGCCCCCTGTGGCATGTTGTCCTCCTGCTGGTCTCTGAGACGAGGAGTCTCCTCCTGCACTCACCCCATTCAGAGGGAAAGACAGCCCCACCTGCAGGGACAGCTGTCACTAGCGAGCGTTGCATCCTGGTTGGATGAGTGTCTATTGAGTTATACCTATCTCATAGAGCTGGAAGGGACCCTGAAAGGTCATCAAGTCCAGCCCACAGTGCTGCTGCTCTCTGACCAGGGCCAGATTAACGCAGGGGCTTTAGGGGCTGCATCCAGGGCCTCGGGCTAAGGGGGCCCTGCAAAAATAAATCCATAATTATATACAATTCAGTGGCCACCAACCCGTCGATCACAATCAACTGGTTGATCCTGGAGCCTCTGCCAGACTATCGTGATCTCCGGGCCACTAAAAGTCCAGCGGCGCAGCAGGGCTCAGGCAGGCTGCCTGCATTCCGTGGCCTCACGCCACTCCCAGAAGAGGCCGGCTGCTGGCACATCTCTGCGGCCCCTGGGGGTGGCGGGAGGCAGCTCCACGTGCTGCCCCTGTCCCCAGCACCGTCCCCGCAGCTCTCATGGGCCGGGAACCAATGCGGCTGTGGGGGCGGCTCTTGCGGGCTCAAGCAACGCACAGAGAGACGCTGTCCCCCTCCCCCCAGGGGCATAGGCACCGACTCCGTCGGTGCTGCAGGGCTGGAGCACCCACGGGGAAAAATTAGTGGGTGCTCTGCACCCACCGGCAACCAAGCTCCCCTCACCCCCTGCCCAACCTCCTCCTCCTCCTCTCCTGAGTGCGCCACGTCCCTGCTCCTCCGCCTACCTCCCAGCATTTCCCACCCAGCCACCACCAAACACTTGTTTGGCAGTGTTAGCACGCTCCGGGGTGGTGGGGAGGAGCGGGAACGTGGCGCACTCAGGGGAGGAGGTGGGGCTGGGGTGGGGATTTGGGGAAGGAGTTGGAATATTGGCAGAGAGGGGGCAGAATTGGGGCAGGGACTTTGGGAAAGGGGCTGGAATGGGGGCGGGGTGCAAAGAGGCAGGACAGGGGCGGGGCCAGGGGCAGAGGGGAGGTCGAGCACCCACGTGAAAGAGGGGAAGTCGGTGCCTATGCCCAGGGGCACGCAGAGATGTGACAGCAGGCAGCCGCTTCCGGGAGTGGCGTGGGGCCATGACATGCAGGCAGGCAGCCTGTCTGAGCCCTGCTGCACCGCTGGCTGGGAGCTGCCTGTGGTAAGCGCCTCCCAGCCAAAGCCTGCACCTCACACCACCTCCTGCACCCCAACCACCTGTCCCAGGTCAGAATCCCCTCCTGCACCAAACTCCCTCCCAGAAAGAAAATAATATAACAGCTGTTCTAAGGTAAGAATTAGGCTATTCTGAATTAACAACTATATTCTACATGTTTTATGACTAAAATGTAACCACAGAATGGCTTTATGTTAATTAAAAGGCAAGTTTAGTATACAGGTCTGTCTCATCTTACGCTGGGGTTACGTTCCGCAGTTAGCGCGTAAAGCGAAAACCGCGTATAGTCGAAATCCCATTGAGTTTAATGGCGGGCGGAATCGCCCGCACTACAGGAACAGTACATAAATTGCTAATTTTCTCTCTTTTTTTTGTGTTTTGTTTTTGCCGACCGCGCAAAGCCGAAATCGCGCATGTTAAATGCGCGTAAGATGAGACAGACCTGTAGGGTTAATAGCCTCAATGCCATAATTGTGATCATTTTGTTTTAAATTAGGAAAGACTTGTATACAGGGGGCCCACAAAATCTAATAGCCCCAGGCCCACAGGAGAGTTAATTCGGCCCTGTCTCTGACAGTGTCTCCTGCCATGCTCCATGGAGGAGGATTTACTGGAGTCAGGGACACCTTTATGCCATGGGCAGCTTGCTGGACTGCAGATTAATTTTCTGGAAGAGGACATTGGGGAGGGTCACAGGACAAAGAACCATGCTCTCCACAGACTGTAGGAATGCTAGAGATTAGGGTATGTTTGCAGTGTTGTTGTAGCCATGTTGGGTTCAGAATATTAGGGAGAAAGTGGATAAGAACATAAGAATGGCCCTACTAGGTCAGACCAAAGGTCCATCTAGCCCAATATCCTGCCTTCCAACAGTGGCCAGTGCCAGGTGCCCTAGAGAGAATGAACAGAACAGGTAATCATCAAGTGATCCATCCCCTGTCGCTCATTCCCAGCTTCTGGCAAACAGAGGCTAGGGACACCATTCCTGCCCATCCTGGCTAATAGCCATTGATGGACCTATCCTCCATGAATTTATCTAGTTCTTTTTTGAACCCTGTTATTGTCTTGGCCTTCACAACATCCTCTGGCAAAGAGTTCCACAGGTTGACTGCGTTGTGTGCAGGGCCAGCGCAACCCATTAGGCGACCTAGGTGGTCGCCTAGGGCGTGGCTATTTTGGGGGCGCTGGCGCCACGGCCGCCCGTTCAAATTTGGGGGCGGGACCTTCCGCCGCCGCTGTTGGGGGCGGCATTTCGGGGGCGGGACCTTCCGCCACCTAGGGCGCCGGAAGAGCTGGCGCCGCTACTGGTTGTGTGAAGAAATACTTCCTTTTATTTGTTTTAAAACTGCTACCTATTAATTTCATTTGGTGACCCCTAGTTCTTGTGTTATGAGAAGTAGTAAACAACACGTCCTTATCTACTTTCTCTACACCAGTCATGATTCTATAGACCTCAATCATATCTCCCCTTAGCCGTCCCTTTTCCAAGCTGAAAAGTCCCAGTCTTATTAATCTCTCCTCATACAGAAGCCATGTCATTCCCCTAATCATTTTTGTTGCCCTTTTCTAAACCTTCCAATTCCAATATATATTTTTTGAGATGGGGCGACCACATCTGCACACAGTATTCAAGTGTGGGCATACCATGGGTTTATATGGAGGCAACATGATATTTTCTGTCCTATTATCTATCCCCCTTCTTAATTATTCCCAGCATTCTGTTTGCTTTTTTGACTGCCACTGCACATTGAGTGGATGTTTTCAGAGAACTATCCACAATGACTCCAAGATCTTTTTCTTGAGCGGTAACAGCTAATTTAGACCCCATCATATTATATGTATAGTTGGAATTATGCTTTCCAATGTGCATTACTTTGCATTTATCAACATTAAATTTCATCTGCCATTTTTTTGCCCCATCACCCAGTTTTGAGAGATCCTTTTGTAGCACTTTGTAGTCTGCCTGGGTCTTAACTATCTTTAGTAATTTTGTATCATCTGCAAATTTTGCCACCTCTGTCACCCCTTCCTCTAACCAGGGATGCCCTTTACACTGCATTGCTGTTGTTCAGGAGCGCCGCCAGCTTTTCCGGCGCCCTAGGCGGCGGAAGGTCCCGCCCCCAAATTTGCACGGACGGACGGGGCGCCTAATGGGTTGCGCCGGCCCTGCTGTTGTTGCTTCCATGCAGGGACTGCTCACAAACAGCCTCAAACATGCAAGTCACTCCCAGCTATGTCTGTTTGCACTTGCAACCGGCCAGTCACACCCAGGCTTTTGCGAGCCTGAAATATATATTGCAGGGTGACACCAGCACACTCCCAGTCCCAGATTTTTCCCCAGAAATGTGTTTTATACTGCCCAGCCTTCTCCTAGGCAATATAAGCTCATATAAAGTCTATCATTTTATTAATAGAAATGTTACGTGTTCTGCAGTAACAGGGCCAGGTTCTTGGACTGGCAAACCAGTCTCTCTATCACCTGGGGAGTAAGTAACCAATAATCCTTCCACAGCCCACCAGGTAAGTAACAGAAGACTAAACAGAATGATGTACTTCAAAAACAAAACTTGGGTTTATTGAGGGAATGTTAACAATATAAGGGAGAGGGTGGAAAAGCAGATAAACAGTAAAACAACTTTGTGGTTGCCCCAGAATGGGCCCAAACGATCCTTGGCAAATACAAACTAAAACCCTAAAACTCTAAAACTGTACTTGTAGGTCTCCTCTGGACCTTTGCGAGATGAACAGATTAACTGGATATGAACACAGCTGCTGATGGTAACTAACTGTCTGTCCTTTTGCTGCTAGGGTGCATTGGAGCCTGGACCTGCAACTGCCTTCCAGCAGCTGCTGGGAACAGGAGGAAAACAGGACCTTTACAGCTGGAACCAGGAACCGATGATATAGGCAAGTCACTGGAACCAGGAACCGGTAAGTAGACTCAGATGTTAGATGTCTCGATGGATGATATGGATCAGGTGGTCCGTGAAGGAATCCTACGACACCCGCGCAAAGTGACAGTTACTGGCTGCCTCTCTGACGGACAGCCCAACTGACAGGGTGCACAGTCTTTTTATAGCCTCTGTGGCGTGAAAGTTCCAATTCCAACTGGTTTGAGCCAGTCACCTCAGAGGCAGTCTCTGCTTCCCGCCAGTAGTCTGTTGGGGAGAATGGCCTCTCCCCCCCTCCATGTCTGTGGGCAGCCAATCCGCCTCACTATGTCTCTGGGAGGTTTCCTGGCATGGAGAATCAGCGGGGTGATGGGAGATGTGAGCGCGGGTCTGTGATCAGGGCCGAACGACAAACACAGTTACAGAGCCTAGCCCCTGGTCGGGGCGGGGCAGTAGAGAGTCTGAGGGCTCAGGCCTGCAGTCAGGCTAAGCCGCAAAACAGTCGAGCCTTCTAGCTCTGGCGGAGAGCCGACAAGCACAGCTTCTTGCCTAAGAGAGGGGGAGACTGCCACCCACTGCACTGTGTCCTGGCCCAGGGCCCTAGCAGTGGTGGAGCGGTCTGCCACTGGGTCAGCGGGGATCCTGACCACAACACGCTGACTCACTCGCTGGCAGCGTTGCAGCCAGACAGAGGTCTGCTACCCCTGGGTCACTTCAGACCCCCACCCCCACCCCCCAGGGCGTACCTGACTCTGTAGAGGGTCGTCCGGGAAGAGGGCCTCTGCCAGGGCTGGCAGCTCCTCCGTGTTCAGGTCTGTAAATGACCCTGGTGGTCCTGGCCAGTCCTCAGCTTCCTTGGAGTCTGCGGCAGCCTCCCAGCTCATGAGCTCACAGGAGGCATCTGGCTCCTCCGGCAGCTGGGCCCCAACTGAGTTCTCCAGTATGCCTTTTGTACATCCTGTCCTGCCCACGATGTCCGGCAGGAGGGTTGAGCATGGCGTAGCTCTGCCCACCAGGGTTCAGTGAGGGGCTCCTCTCCCTCTGGGTCTGTGGGCAGCCAATCCGCCCCACTACACACACCCTACCCCTCAAGTCCAGCTCCCGGTCTTTGGGGCTGGCTCGTTAGTTCCCCCCTAGGCGGGATAAAAAGTCAGCATTGGCATTGTCCTAACCTGCCCGGTGCCTGATTGTAAAGGCGTATTGCTGGAGGATAAGGTACCAGTGCATCTACCTGGCATTGGAGTTCTTCATAGTGTTTAACCACTTAAGGGGTGCGTGGTCAGTGATGAAAACAAAGGGGGCCCCCAGAAGAGAATATCTGAGCACGTCGATCGCCCATTTGACAGCAAGGGCCTCCTTCTCGATGACAGAGTACTTACATTCTCGGGGGGAAGAGCTTGCGGTTCAGGTAGACGATGGGATGTTCTTCCCCATCCACCCCTTGGGAGAGGAAGGCCCCGAGCCCCACCTCCGAAGCGTCCGTTTGCACCAGAAATTCCCAGTTGAAGTCAGGGCTGAATAAGACAGGTTCCCGACGTAGACTTTCCCTAAGGGTCCGGAAGGCATCTTCACACTCCACCGACCAACGTACCCGGCGGGGGCTGTCCTTGGTGAGGAGGGCCGTGAGGTGTGCCGCGATCGATGCAAATTGGGGCACGAACCGCCTGTAGTACCCAGCCAGGCCTAAGAACTGTCATACCTGGCGCTTTGTCATCGGGGTTGGACAGGCTTGCAGTGCCTGGACCTTTCCTATAAGCGGGTGGTACGAGACCCCGGCCAAGGGTATATCCCAGGTATGTCATCTCCTGTCAGCCGATTCAACATATTTTGGGATTGGTCGTGAGTCCAGCCCCTCACAGGATCTGGAGGACAGCGGCCACCTGATTTAAATTCTTATCCCCTTGCCAGCTGTAGACCACGACATCATCTAAGTAGGCTGCGACGTACTCCGTCTGGGGATTCAGGAGGCAGTCCATCAGTCGCTGGAAGGTCACTGGGGCCCCATGGAGGCCGAAGAGCATCCGGGTGAAGTGATAGAATCCGCTTGGCGTAGCGAACACAGTTTTCTCTTTGGAGCCCGGGTCCAAGGGCATCTGCCAGTAGCCCTTCGTGAGGTCAAGTGTTGTGATGTACGTGGTGGTCCCCAGACAATCGAGGAGCTCATTGATCCTGGGCATCGGGTATGCATCGAACTATGATATTGAGTTCACCCTTCGGAAATCTATGCAGAATCGGAGGGTCCCATCGGGCTTCAGAACCAACACAATTGGACTGCGCCACTCGCTCTGCAACTGTTTCACAACTCCCAGCTTCATCATTGCTTGGACTTCCTTTTCAATTATTTCTTGTGTCTATCGTGGGAGCAAGCGAATGATTTCTTGAACCACCTCCCGGGGATTTGTCTGAATGGTGTTGTGGATGACGCTAGTCTGGTCTGGGAGGGTGGTAAAAGTTGTTTGAAAGGTGTCTCTGTTGTTCCAGGGAGAGGGTGTCCCCCAGTTGAGGCTCCTCGGTCTTAGCCATATCAGGGACCTGGGGACCTAAGGCCGGCTCGGGAGGACAAGTGGTAACTAGCAGTCCATCCCGTGCATGCCAATGCTTCAGGAGGTTCACATGATAAATCTGTTTTTTCCTTCTTCTGTCTGCTTGGTAGACTTCGTATGTGACCGGCCCCACTCATCAGACCACGTCATAAGGACCCTGCCATTGGGCAAGCAGTTTCAACTCCAGAGAGGGGAGAAGGAGGAGTACTCGGTCGCCAGGCTCAAAGGTACGGTCTCGGACTCCCTGGTTATAGCCCCACTCCTGGGTCCCTTGTGCCACCTGGAGATTCTCCTGTGCGAGGGACCCTGCCTGAGTGAGTCAGTCCTGCAATTGCAGCACATATTGGAGAAGCTCCCGTGAAGCTGAAGGGGTGTGCTCCCAGGCCTCTCTCATCAGATCCAGTACCCCACGGGGTTGTCAGCCGTACAGGAGTTCAAAGGGGGAGAACTTAGTGGATGACTGGGGTACTTCATGGATAGCTAGCAGCAACGGCGGGAGCAACTGGTCCCACTGCTGCAATTCTTGTGGCGGGAACTTCCTCAACATATCCTTCAAAGTCCTGTTAAAGCGCTTGACGAGCCCGTCCATCTGCGGATGACACACTGACGTCTGCAGCTTCTTGATGCCCAACAGGGCACACACCTGATGGAGCAGCCAGGAAGTGAAATTAGTCCCTTGATCGGTGAGGAGTTCCTGGGGAAGCCCCACGCGGGCAAAGACCTTCACCATTTCTGCTGCGATGGTGTGGGCACTGGTGTTTCGCAGTGGAATAACTTTGGGGAAGCGGGTTGCGTAGTCCATTAGGACAAGGATATGATGGAACCCAGCCTTGCTCTTTGGGAGGGGTCCCATCAGGTCCATGGTGACTTGCTCAAAGGGAACACCTACCACAGGCAAAGGTATCAAGGGTGCTTTCGGCACCCCTGGGCCAGCGACCAACTGGCATTTGGGGCATGAGCGGCAATAGTTTCTTACCTCCCAGTGGACTCCTGGCCAGTAGCAGTGGGATAGGACCCGGGCCAGGATCTTTTCTTGCCCCAAATGGCCAGCTGCAGGGATGTCATGAGCGAGCTTCAAAACGCCTTTCCGATGACACTGGGGAATGACCAGCTGGGTCCAAACCTCCTGGGTTTGTGGGTCTCGTTCCACCTGGTAGAGGTGATCTGCTACAAGTTTGAATCAGGGCCATTGTGCTGCTCTTTGGGTGTCCGTCACAGCCCCGTTAATGCGGGCCACCTGGTCATAGGCATGACTGATTGTAGGGTCATCCCATTGGTCTTGAGGGAAATAGGATAGGGGGGTTGTCAAGGGGCCTTCCCCTGGGAGATCTGGAGGCAGAGTTGGGATCCTGGACTGGTCGGGGTCTTCTCCTTCCAGACTCCCCTCCTCATTTCCAAGGGATCTCCCTTTTTCAGCCTCGGTGTCCCCATCTCCAGCGGGGTCTCCCTCTAGGGCCTCCTGGGTAGGAGGTACCCCGAGGCTGGCCTCCTGTAGCAAGTCACTAAACCCCGGCCAGCCTTGGCGGGTTGACGGGATAGGCGAGAGTGGGGGCCAACCCCACTGTCATTTCCTCCATCACACTTCAATTTAAACACATTGGATTAGCTAAAACAATAAAATAGGTTTATTATTAACTACAAAAAGAGGGATTTTAAGTGAACACAAGTAATGAGGCATAAAAATCAGAATTGGTTACAAGAAAAATAAAAGTAAAACACAACTTATGCCTAACTTAAACTAGGGTAAATTCAAAGCAAGGTCTCTCTCACCACGTATTTTAGCAGTTCTGCTGGCTGAACTTCTTTCAGTCAGGATCCCACTTGCCCAGTCCAACGGTGCTTCTTTTGTTCTTAAGGTGTCATGAATGCCATGGTCAGAGAGAAAGGGAGGGATCCTTTTGGGGGTCTTTCCCTCCTTTTTATAGTCAGTCCTTCCCCTCCTTTGAGAAACATCTCCAGCTGGGATCAGGGCAACAGGCAGACTGTGTGGATGGGAACGCTGTGCTGCTTCTTTGCTAAGATGTAGATTTTTTGCCTATGTCCCTTTTCCTGCCAATGAATAGTTACTTAGCAGGTGATGGCCCATTTGACCTTGTTTATACCTGGCTGAGACATCAGCTTCCTCTTTGTCTCTGAGGAACTGGTTTGGCCACTCCCTAGATTTGGAACATGTTTCAGTAACACCATACAGTGGAATCCCTTAAAACTTTATATACAATGTTGTCATACATATTTTACCAGGCCAATAATGATCAGCAAATTATGAGTTTTCAAATGATACCTCACAGGGCATACTTTGTACAAATATTATTATAATAAGGTGCAAGGGGTGAATACAGGTGTAAAGTCAGTCACAACAGTTTTCAAATTACATCAGACTTATGGATACTAGAGATTATAGCGCAAGACTATGCCATTGGGTTTGAATAACTGCCCCCCTTTAATTCTCCCTCCCCTTCCCTTTTCAGGGAACCTTTTCACAAGGTTATTCAATTTACAGAAGTACACAAGCTTCATTGTTGTTCATCTGTTAGTCTATAAGGTGCCACAGGATTCACAAAAGAAGTACACAAGTTGCTGTAGATAGGAGCTGTTGAGGAAGTACCCAAACATATGTGGAGTCTATTCAAGATACTTCCTGATACAGAAAAAAGATGGGGGAGGGAGGATTTCTCCATCCAATATTAGATTTAACAACTTTGAACAGGTATATCTGAAAGTCCCAGTTTTGTATGTTAACTTAGCCTCCCTAATCTCCTTGCTTACAGTTATGGATTGGTTCACCACTCGCGATTTAAAGGACACTTACAGTTTGATCTGTTGATTGTTCTTTCTGAAGAACAAACTGTAGATGTCAGTGGTTTCTGTTGAACTCTCCATCAGTCTTGATCACATATGATCTGGGCGCTGAATTATTTTTCTTTATGACAGCTGGAGTTATCTATCCCTTTTCTCCATCCAAGGACAGTCACCAGATCCTAGATCGGGCAGTTCTCTAACTGAAGGACGTCCGTTGTAAAACTGTTCTTAAGCTCTTTTAGCCTTTTTATCTGATTTGGCTACTTTCTTCATGTCTGGCCACTCTGGAGATAGATTATTTTCCAAAATTGCAACAATAGTTCTGAGTTGTCTTCCCATCGGGAGTTGTGCGGGGCTATATCCAGTAGCTGCTATTGGTGTTGATCTGTAACTCAGAAGATCAAGGAATGGGTCTTCCTGCTGTAGGATTTTCTTGGCTGTCTGTATAGCTCTCTCAACCTCTCCATTTGCTTGTGGGTAATATGGGCTGTTAGTAATATAATCAAAATCATATTTTGTTTGGAATGACAAATTCTGCTGCAGTGAATTGTGGTCCATTATCTGTCACTTGTTCTGGAATACTGAAGTATGTCCCTCCTGAGATGACTGTGACATCAGCTCCTGAGTCAATTTTATAGTCAGTAGTCTTGCCATGAATATTCAGTTTCACTCTTGTCAGGCTCTATGTCATCACAAGTGATAGCTCGCAGAAACAATGGCTCTTGTCCATACCTCGTGCAATTATTATGCCATACGACTCTGGCTGGACATGCATTATCTTTTGGGATATAACTTTTTCCACACCTTGTGCATGTAGGCTGTAATTTGTCCCTTAGCCTGGGAATTTTCTCTTCTTGCTTCAGGGGTTTTATGATAATGACTTTTAACACTCAAGTGCCAATTCATTGCTTCTAAAGTAGTTTCAGGTTTTTCAATTTGCTCTTGCCTTTTTTTCTGTTTGAAAAATTCTGAGAGCTTTGCTATCTGTATACAGACGCTCCCCGGGTTACGCAAACCTGACTTACGCAATTCCGCACTTATGGAAAAAGTTCCGTACGTGCCGTAAGCTTTTTTTTTTTTTTTGCACGCGCGTAATTGTCGGGTATACGTTTCTGACTTATGCAAAATTCGACTTACGCAAGGCGTTCCAGAACGGAACGCTTGTGTAAGTTGGGGAGCGTCTGTAGCTACAGCTAAATCTCTCTTCAGTTGTAACTGTGTCACCAGCGCCTGGTGTGGTCTTTTCAGGGGTCTGGGCTGCTCCGGACTGGCCCTCTTTAGCTTTCCCTCACTCAAGGCATTCCTTGGATCCTCACCTCTAACTAAGTCTAGCAGTCTGCTTCAGTCTCTTGACCGTGCTCATGGAGGCAGCCTGGTGCAGGAGTGTCATCCCTTTGCTGTCCCAGGCCTTTCTGGCTCCCTTTCCTTCTCTGTACTCTCTCCCTTATAGCAGGCCTTGTTTCTCATGGACTCAGACTTTAAGATCAGAGAGAAGGGACCACCGTGATCATCTAGTCTGACCTCTTGCACATTGCAGGCCACAGAACCTCACCTACCCATGCCTGTAATAGATCCCTAACCTCTGTCTGAGTTACTAATGTCCTCAACCATGATTTAAGGACTTAAAGTTACAGAGAACCCACCATTTACACTAGGTTAAACCTGCAAGTGACCCATGCCCCATGCTGCAAATGAAGGTGAAAAACCCCCAGGGTCTCTGCTAATCTGACCCAGGGGGAAATTGTTAGTCCCTGAGCATGTGGGCAAGACCCACTAGACAGACACCTGAGCAAAAATTCTCTGTAGTAACTCAGAGTCCTCCCCATCTAGTGTCCAATCATATTTGCTGCTAGCAGTCACAGATCAGTTACATGCCATTGTAGGCAGTCTCATCATACCATCCCCTCCATACATTTACCAAGCTCAGTCTTGAAGCCAGTTAGGTTTTTCCCCCACTGCTCCCCTTGGAAGGCTGTTCCAAACTTCACTCCTCTGATGGTTAGAAATCTTCCTCTAATTTCAAGCCAAAACTTGTTGATGCCCAGTTTATATCCATTTGTTCTTGTGGTATGTTGGCTGCAACTGTAGGTGCCTGCCTGCATGATTGGCAGCTCTAGCAGCTGCGTGGAAATATGATCAAGCTGCTTGCCTGTAAACAGGAGAGGTTCTTCTTCCATTTCTGTCTATGCTCAATATGGGGTTTGTAGACCCCATTACATATCCTCCCCTGCAAGGCTGAGGCCCAGCCTTGGCTGGCATAGGCTACTTCCCCGGACAGAAAATGTGTGTTGCAATGCAAACTTCCTGCCCAGTGTTGTACCCGAAAGGCATATGGTTGTAGCAACAGGTACCATCTCATGATCCTTGGGTTTGTCTCTTTCATCACATTTAGTCAGTACAGGGGCACATGATCAGTAACTAGTGTGAACTCATTTACTAGGAGGTCGTACCGTAGGCTCTCTATTGCCCATTTGGCAGCCAAACACTCTTTTTCTATCACTGAGTACATTTTCTCACAAGGAAGGAGTTTCTGGCAGATATATATTATCGGGTGGTGTTCTCCATTTACTTTTCAAGAAAGGACTGCCGCTAGTCCTACCTCCAATGTGTCCATTTGTAATACAAATTAATTTTCAAAGTTTGGGCTATACGGTTGGGTGTCTGCAGAGTATGGTCTTGAGTTTTGAAAGGGACTTTCGCAGGCGAAAGTCCCTTTCAAAACTCAAGACCATCTTGGGGCAGCATCCTTTATCAGGCCAGTTAGCTGGCTTGCTATGGTCATGAAATGAGTTATGAATCAGCAGTAGTAGTCAGCTAAGTCTAGGAAGGCATGTACTTGCCTTTTGGTCATGACCCTTGGTTGTCGTACATATAGCAATTTGAAGGAGGAAAACACTGTTGAGGCTTGGGGCACCTCTCTGATGGCAAAGAGTAAGTCTTAGAGTAGCTGGTCCAGGTGTCGTGGATCTTGGGCAATGTCGTTCTTGAGCATCCTCATGGGTGTCTGACTGAACCTTTCTACTAGGTCATCCATCTGCAGGTGGTACACGGATGTGCGTAGCACTTTGGTTTTTAATAGTTCCCATACTTCTTTCATCAATCGGGATGTGAAATTTGTCCCTTGGTCTGTCAGGACATGGGAAACCCTACCCATGCAGACATAGCCAGAACCCTTTCATAGTCATCGTTGTGACTGTCTTCAGTAAAGTCAAAGGATTTGAAAATATGATCTGCTTGCTTCCCCATAGCATAAATTCTAGATGATACCTGTATATCTACAGTTTCTTTGTGCAGCTTTGCAGCAATGCAAAATCTTGCTTCCAGTCTCTCCACTGGGAAGGTTTGTCAAAGCTGAAGTTTTCTCGGGAATTGAAGAGTGGCATGTTGATGAGATCCTGCAACCTTTGTTGCTTTGTTCCTTCTGTTTGCAAGCTTTGTTGCTGTTTTGCAGTTTCTGTTCTTAGTTTCCTCCTTACACCATATTATGTTCTTCTGTACCAGATATGGACTGGTTACAGAGCTTGCCTATACACACCAGATGTGTTTTATCATAAGATCCTTTAATGCTCTGCCAGGTATGGCTGAGGTTTGTTTAAATAAGGTATTTTATACACAGTGCCACCTAGTGGCTGAACAGTATAATACAGTTTAGCATTCCATTGCATCCGCAACCAAAGAAGATGAATGGAGCCAAGCATGCCTCCTCAAGGAAACTGTGGATGCCAATGCTCTGGTGGAAAAGTCAAGCATCAAACAATTCTCTGAGGGCATGTTTTGCCATGTTCTGCCCTTTTGTCAGAACATTAGCCAGTCTTCTTTTATCATCTGGCAAATCTTGAACAAAAAACAACATCCTTTCCCACAGGTGGAATTGGTAATAAGCTATCACTACCTGGTAATCAGCCACTTTAATTCCTAGAGAAGAGGGCAAGAAAACTTCTCCCAAGTGCATCAATTTTCCTCCCCTCTCTATCAGTAGGAGTAGAGTGAAGTTGGCCAGACCTAAACCTGTTACTGCTAGCAGCCACCACCAGACAATTTGGTGCAGGATGTTTATGAAAGTAAGATTACCTACATGTAGTATCTGGTACAGTTTGTCTTCTTTCTTGGAAATTGGTCAGCTCCTGCTTCCTGGCAGCCTAACAGTCTTAGCAGGCTTGAAGAGACCATCCAAAACAGGGAGAGACCTCCTATTTGTGGAGGTAGCCCCAAGAATGTGTAATACTGGATGGGAGGTTTCCTCCACAACCACCAAAGATAAGTTTAATGTGGCTACCAACAAGGTCATGAAATTGCAAAGCATCCTCAGAAGGGGAGGATGCAGAAGCCTCACGCATGTGCTCATCAGGTGACAAATCTGGATCAAAGTCAGTATCCATTTGTTCCTGCTCAAAAAGAGGAGCTCTCATATCCTCTTCTTCAGAAAGAGTATCAGTTACTGCCATCTGAGCTACAGACAGATCTGGAGGAACTGGATCTGTAGACTGTTAAACCACCAGATCCTTATCAGATGAAACTTCACCTCTCCATCTATAAGGAA
Source organism: Platysternon megacephalum (assembly GCA_003942145.1). Lineage (NCBI taxonomy): Eukaryota > Metazoa > Chordata > Testudines > Platysternidae > Platysternon > Platysternon megacephalum. The sequence goes on along the minus strand of QXTE01000081.1, from coordinate 2,003,481 downwards.
AATGATCCAAAAGTTGTTGTTGTGAAATCTAATAGGGCCATGAAGACCAGGGCTGCCAGTGCCTCCAGTAGCTGGAATCTGGAAACGTACCCATAGGAGGAGGAGCAAAAGGATAAGGAGACATAACCCAGGCTGAATCAAGTCTCTTGATTCTTCCTCTATCCTCCTCTAAAGGATCTAACCTCACATCTGCTATGGATCTCACTGGAGACAGCAATGGTACCATAGGATGAAGAGAAATAAAGGGTGAGAAGGATCAATCCAGAGATCCTATAGGAGTCTTAGGCAGAGGAGGCATAGAAGGGTCCAGAGAAAAACTAACAGTCTTCTCTGCTTTTTTCCTCTTTTCAGGTGACAACAAAGCAGATCCTAGAACTGAGGAAGATCTCTTCCTCATTTGCCAGGTTTCTGTCAGATCTGAGGAATGCTCAGGCACAAAAAGGTGCGATATCAGCCACCACTGTTAACATCCTCTTTGGATCTGAGGAGGATCCCAGAACAAAACCAGAGGTCAGAACCAATGCCACAAGCCTGGAAAGTACTGCATCCAAGGAATACTCAGCCATACAACACTGGACTTTGAAGGAGAACCCAGAACCGATTTGTGTTTCAAAATCGGAATCATAAAGGCTATGTCAGAATGATATATCTGATAAATCTGATGTGAAGGATCTAGCACTAATAGTGCCCATCTTCTCCCTCAGCTTCTTCTTCAGAACTGATACAGTTGGAACTGACAGGGCTTTCAGGTTCCTTAGCAGGCAGTTGGCCCTTTTCAATCAATGGTGCCTTCAAAGCCTTGACAGCTTTAACCAAAGGATTGGAATCTGTCACCACAAAGACCCCAACAACTTGAAACTCTTAGCCTTCCTGGAGGAAGCCACCAGAGCCAAAACAGGCCTCTTGGTTTTCGGATCTCATGAGCCCTCTGGAACCAGATGGCTTAGTAGGAAGAGCTTTCTGAAGCAGAAGCACCTGAAGTCTATTCTGCCTCTCCATGCATGCTCTGGATGTGGAAGTCCAGCAAATAGAACACCCAGGAGAGTGTCCTTCTCCCAGTCACTTAAGGCACCTCACATGTTCATCTGAAGCCAGGAAGTGTCAGGAATGAAGACCTCAGCTGTGCTTGCCCAGTCGTGCAATGAGTGCAGCTGGGCCACAGCAGAACCACCTGATTGGCTATGGCAGTTAGGTGGCTTGCTCTTAAGCCCACAGCTGCAGAGGATCAGTGGCTGTTCAACACACATGCCTGTGGATTCTCTGCCTCCCTGTGCTCGTTTCACTCCAAGCCCTGCTCCTACTTGCTCCGTCACAACTCCAGCCTAGATCCTGATCTGCATCCAGCCTTGTTCCAGTCCTGTCCCAGCCTTGCTCCTGCCTTGGAACTAGCCTTTCTCCTGTTTGCTGCAGCAGTGCACCAGTGTAGACTCTGCGCTGCACCCAGCCTAGACCCTGTCCTGCACCCAGCCTTGTTCCAGTCCTGTCCCAGCCTTGCTCCTGCCTTCCTTGCCTTTTGGTAATCTGGTTCTAACCCTTGGCTCAGATTCCTGGCTCTGGCATTCAGACTTTGACTACAGTTCTGACACTTGGCCTTGGTCCCAACTCTGTCTAGACCCTTGGCTCTGGCATTTGGACTCTGACTTCAGTTCTGACCTTCAGCTCCGATCCCTGGTTCTAACTCTGCTTTGTCCTTGGGCTTTGGCATTTGGACTCCAACCACTAAGCCTGACCGCCTACAACCCAGTTTCCTGACAGGAAGACAGGTGGGCACAAAGCACATCTCTTTAAAGATCAGCTTCTTCTTCTTCTGCAGTTCCACTATCACACACTTCTTCTTCTGCAGTTCCACTATCACACACTGCCTTATGAAACTATATTAAACTATCAATATTATACTAAACTATAGTTAAAACTACCTTATACTAATAACAACAACTATAACAAGGCACTATAACTGGAGAAAAACCCTGGATCCGTCTGGTGCAGCAGCTGGAAGAAACTGAGGTGGTAGAAGGTGCATGCCCCCCTTATATAGCCTCACCCTCAAAACGTTCTAAAACACTGAGGGAAGAGGTGGGAGGAGGTACACGTGCTCCAAAAGTCACTGTTTGGAGAAGGTTCTACCATCAGGCACCACCAGGCAGTGCCATACCCATAAATGGGAATATGCAGAGCTATTCAAAGAACTGCCAATAATCATACTTAAAAATGTATTTCTGTACTGAAATTAATAAAATAAGGGACAGTTATGCAGGGCTTAGTATGGGGGTTAATTAGCATTGTTTGTTCTGAAAATTCCAAGTGCTCCATGGCCTATGTGCCATATTGTTCCTTACTGTGTGCCCTGCATACCCAGAACTATACCACCTATGCGGTTCCTGCCTAGAAATATGAGCAGCACACGGTATCATCAAGCAATATGTGCACACACAGGAAGCCACTAGTGGTATTCAGGTGAGACTGTCTACCAAAGACTATTTCAGTGACTGCATCTGCTTCTTCGTGGTTATGCTGCTTCAGGCAAAATCTGAGAACAGTTTTCAAAACTTTTGGTGCAGTTTCTCATGGTGCAACGGGAACAGTGTGTCTGCCAGTGGCATAGCCAGGTTCTAACATCAGGGGGAGCGAACACATAAAAAAAGGTGCCACCCATATCAAATTACTAATTACATACTTTTAAATTCGTTACACATATTTATTTTGTACTTAAAATAAAAACACAAGAATGATATTGTTTTACAAGTACATGTGTTATTTTGCATTTAAAATATAAAAACAGTTTAACAGTATGACATCTATTTATATTGTATATAAAATCAAAACATAATAAAAACACGTGTTATTTACTTATTTTATATTTCAAAGATAAGATCAAAACAATATGATAATCTATGAAGCAACTACAACAGCCTCTTTCGTCTAAGCTTCATTCTAGCAAAGTTATCTATTACTTTATTATAATCTACTTCAGTAGCCAATTGTCTTTCAATGGAGAACAAAGCTAACCCAGACAATCTATCTTCACCCATTGTAGAGCGCAGGTAAGACTTTATAAGTTTGAGTTGTCTAAAGGATCATTCTGCAACTGCGCTACTTATTGGCAAGGTCAGAAAAATGTGGCACAATCTCGAAAGGTTAGGATAAATGGAACACATATCATTGGCGATCATGAATTTCAGTACACTCTTGATGGTGAGTTTCTCGACACGTGACTTTACCCTACCGCTAGTGCTCATTATCTCTTTGTACATGTCTTTAAATGAAAGAAACTCTTCCACAATTTCTGCTTGACTGTCGATCCCATCTGAGTACATGTCTGCCAAAAATTCTAATTTGTTCACATTATCCGCGTTGTCAAAATGCTTTGGATCTAAACCACTATTTATAACAGAATCTAAGGACACTAAGTAGGATTCAACTATGAATTTCTCCCGGGCATCAAATATTCCTTCTTCATCCTCTGCAATTTCCTCATGGAATCTTTTTCTCTTACGTATTCTGTGCTGCTTATATTCCATAAATATCACATTTTCGAGCCAACTCGGTTGCTTCATTCTCAATCTGTTTGAATTCAGATTCAAATTCACTTCGAATGTTTTTCATATCATTTTCAAAAATCTGAATCAAATGAGAAGTTGTTACCAGATCTAGACTACTTTTCTGTAAATATGTAGATAAATGGAAAGCCTTCTCTAGCACTTTATTGCAGAATATAAGAAGAACTAAGAATTCGTGAAACCCGCATACAAATCCCTGCCCCTGATTCTAGGAGCCTCAGAAACAGAACTGCCCAGGCCTGCCCACTGGCAGTTTCCCTCATTGCATGATAACGAGAATGAAATCTCTGTTGCTTTTCCTTTCTCTGTTCTTCCCCATCCCCTGTAAGTGCACTGTAGGAATTAGGGACATACACCGAGATAGTCGGTCGCTAATTTTTTCATCGCTTTGTCTCCCTTTCCCCATACGCCTTCTCTCAGGTGCAGCTGGAAAGGCAATATGCAATGTTAGAGACAGCGGGACATCTGTGAATCTATTTGTAAATAGATAGATAGATTCAGGGGTCACGGGGAACTTGGAGCACAGATCCCCTAGGTACCTTTTGAAAACTCAACCTTAAATTTCCAAGGACAAGGAAATCAGTTTCTGGAGGGTTTTGGCCTCATCTTTTCCATAACAACAACATTGGTAGAAGGCTCCTGTGACTTCGAACAGGCTCAGAGATGTTTAAAGTGCAGAGTTAGAGGTGGCTTATTTTGGGGCTGGGGGCAGGGGTGTGTGTGAGGAATCGCTTCGTGAAACAACCTCAAACTGGCCCCACAATCTCTACTCTGTCCTCTTTACTGACACCTCGGGTTTCAGGATCACGCCCTACATGAGGATTTTCGCCTGGATTTATTGTTCCGCTTCAGACAGAATCCATATTGCAACCTGCCCTGTGGAAGCCAGGAGTGGCGGCTGCATAATTCAGCATTTCTATGATGTATCGCAGGGGTGGCAATCTTTCAGAAGTGGTGTGCCGAGTCTTCATTTATTCACTCTAATTTAAGGTTTTGTGTGCCAGTAATACATTTTAACGTTTTTAGAAGATCTCTTTCTATAAGTCTATAATATATAACTAAACTATTGTTGTATGTAAAGTAAATAAGGTTTTTAAAATGTTTAAGAAACTTCATTTAAAATTAAATTAAAATGCAGAGCCCCCCGGACTGGTGGCCAGGACCTGGGCAGCGTGAGAACCACTGAAAATCGGCACGCGTGCCATAGGTTGCCTACCCCTGATGCATCGGGTCCTTTCCAACCCACAAGGGAACCCTGGTCTGCATTACAGTCTGAGATCAATCAGATCCAAACCCTCCCTCCCCCAGACATGATTTCTAGGGTTACCATATTTCTACAATCAAAAAAGAGGATGGGGGGAAGCCCCGCCCCCATCCACTCCCTCCCACTTCCTGCCCCCCTCAGAACCCCCAACACCCCCCCTCCCCTGACTGCCCCCTCCTGGGACCCCTGTCCTTAACTGCTCCCCAGGACCCCACCCCCTACCTAAGCCTCCCTGCTCCTTGTCCCCTGACTGGCCCCTCCTGAGACCCCCCCACCCTAACTGCCCCAGCCCTTATCCACACCCCCGCCCCCAGACAGACCCCCAGGACTCCCACGCCTATCCAACCACTCCCCGCCCCCTGACAGGACCCCCAATATACACCGAGACACATCCCGTAATCCCAAGGGGGGGGGCGGCGAGGGACCACGCACAGCTCCTGCCATTGAGGGTACATGGGCAGCTGCTTCTGCCCTAGCACCTGGCTTTAGTGTTTAGCCAGAAGCCTTTGCGAGCAGGCAGAGGGATACTGCTATTAAAGGGAGTGCTTGATTTTAGAGTCTGGTACAAACAGACCTAGCAGAGAACACAACAGTAGTGCTACCTCTGCCATCCCAGCACAGAGCCCATAAACAAGAGAGGCAGACGTGCTTAATACAGTGCATGGGGTGGGGAGGGAGTACAGACAAAGGGACGGGGCATGGAGAAAAACCGCAGAGACGGAGAGAAGGAGAAAGTGAGGAAGAAGGAGAAGCCAGGAGGCTGTCTCTCTGGAGGGAAGGCCTGGGGGAGGGGCGTTCGGATGCAGCATGTTAATGAGACCCTTGCAAACACAAGGGAAAGAAGCAAGGAAGGGATTGTGTCTGGGCAGAGGACAAGCAGGGCTAACTCACTCAGTCTCCCCTGTGGGATTGAGTAGCAGGGCCCAGGGAAATGAAAATCTCTTAACCACACAGAATTGTTAACTGCTCCCTAATCCTTTTGTGCCATGGCTGCAAGCTTAGAAGAGCTTAAGCTGTGAGATGCATGAACTTCCTCAATAAATATCTCTTGTGTGGTGCCTCAAGCAGGTTTGCATTGTATTACCCAGATGAAAAGCCCAGCAGAGAAAGCTTGCAACTTTCCCAGCTCTTTCAGCAGTGTTTGGGGCCTTTAAATCACTCGGGATGCATCTTCCAAATAAAATGCATTAATAATACAGCTCAGGCAAGCGGAGTGCTCCACCTCTGCGGGCCGTGTGCCGTGCAGGCTGCCCGGGCCATCTGATAGTACTTCACACTGAAGGCTGGCTTTTATATGCTTGTGTTTTGTTGTTGGAAAGAGGCCCAGACTTCCTACCATCTTGAACCCCCAACCCATCTAACCCCCCTTGCTCCCTGACTACCCCAGCCCCTCTCCACACCCCTGCCCCCCAGAAAGTCCCGCCCCCCCCCAACCATCCAACCCTCCCCCTGTTCCCTGACTGCCCCCCGAGACTCCCCTTACCTTACCACCATGCAGCTCGAGCCGCTGGCTGCCCCTGGAGCCAAAGTTAAACATGCTGCCAGCGCACAGCCCCTCCCCCGCAGCGTGCTGAGGCGGGGGGGGGGGGGAATCTGGCTGCTGGAGGCCCAATGGGAGCGGCTCAATCAGGCCCAGGCGGCCAATCAGCAGTGCCGCACTCTGCATGGGGGGAAAGGGGAGGGGAGGGGGAAGGAAATCCCAGACCTTACTGACGGATGGCATTGGTAACCCTACTAAGGCGCCACTTTTGGAGAATATGCTCATTGGGGGAGCGGCTGTCTAATAAGAAACTAACCATTCAGTCTCTCAATGTACCGTACATTCAGAATGATGATATTTTCAGAAACAGATAATTATATCACAAGCTTTCATCTTGTTCACAAATAAAAATGCTTTTTTATGCATCAGCTATTTAGAATTTTACTGACTGTGTATAGAGTTTTAAAGCTTTCACTTTGTTGGTCAGGTAATGCATGCCTGTCATTGTTAATACTCTGATCAACTGATCTATCATTTCAGCAGGAGTTAGAGCTTGGTTTTCACTTTTCCAGCTCTCCAGTGCCTGGAGGATTTTCTCTTCCAATACAAGAGACCTAAACAGAAAAAATAAAAATGCTACTAAGAAGATGTTTGAGAAAGTCAAAGGCTTAAATAGATGCATATGCTATATACAGTATTTTGATAGTATATGTATATAACATATTTGATTATATCACTATCACAATTGTTTATTACATGACATAAAAACAGTAACAGAAACTAAATTATACTAAGAATAAGACTATTTTGTAAGTTTTTATTTGTAACTAACCTGTTATTTTCAAGAGATTTAATTTCAGCATTATTAAATTGCAGTTTCTGGCAGAAAAATTCGAAATTTTCAAAGGAAACGTTCCCAGAAATTATCTTAAATATCTTCTGCAAAATTTCCCCTGAATATAAACATATTACAAGCGTTATGCTTTATCAAATGAAACTAATATAATTTATCTAACATTCACCATTTGTACAGCTATTAATCTTTTTTCTGTTGTGGATGCCGCTTATCTGTTACAAGACTCTGGTTATTGCAAAGACATGCAGCAGCGAGAGAGTGCGGGACTGAAAACTGGCAGGTTCTCGGTACGGCACAGACAGACAGTATTGTGACTGTAGCAGGGAGCTGACAACTGGCAGGAGGAGGAAAAGGAAAACACACACACTGCACTCAGATCAGGGCGGGGAGCTGAGATGTGTCTGACACAGCAAATGACCAGAGACTCACAGAACTAGGACATGAAGTCATGTAGGGAGTTGAGAAAAAACAGGCAGGGTGCATATTATTGGTACACTGGTGAAACTGTAGAACAAAACACACCAGTGAGATGAATGGGTAAGTTCATGCATCTCAATTGTTTCAGGCTGTATTTATGGCCATGAGGCTTTCTCACTGAGTTGGGAAAAAGCCACGGGGATGAATGAAGCAGTTCACACACCTAAACACATCTTTTATGTACTAATTCAAAGTGCTCTGAAATCCATATGTATCGTCAGATTAGCTTGAAAGTAGGTATGCCACTTCAAAGTCCATAGTAGTCTGAGATGCAAATTTTTGGTCATTTTGTTAAGGGATTCCCAAGATACAGCCTCAGCAAAATGACTTGTTTTAAGAATGATGGCTCAGTACATGTCAAAAATATACAGTACATGCACAGGGATGAGGAACGCAGAATAGGCAGATTTGGTACAGGCAGAGACCAACAATGCTGAGACCAGGATAAGTATTTTATCTTCACTACAGGGAGATCGATGCTGCTGCAGTCGATGCAGCAGGGATCGATTTAGCGAGGCTAGTGAAGACCCACTAAATCAATGACAGAGCGCTCTCTGGTTGACCCTGGTACTCCACCTCTCAGAGAAGAGTAAGATAAATTGAACTAGAGTGCCTCGTGATAAAGGAGGATATTGATATAATAGGCATCACAGAAACCTGGTGGACTGACGACAATCAATGGGACACAATCATTCCAGGGTACAAAATATATCGGAAGGACAGAACAGGTCATGCGGGGGGCGGAGTGGCACTATATGTGAAAGAAAATGTAGAATCAAATGAAGTAAAAATCTTAAGTGAATCCACATGTTCCATAGAATCTCTATGGATAGTAATTTCATGCACTAATAATAATATAACATTAGGGATCTATTATCGACCACCTGACCAGGACGGTGATAGTGATGATGAAATGCTAAGGGAAATTAGAGAGGCTATCAAAATTAAGAACTCAATAATAGTGGGGGATTTCAATAATCCCCATATTGACTGGGGACATGTCACTTCAGGACGAAATGCAGAGACAAAATTTCTCGATACTTTAAATGACTGCTTCATGGGGCAGCTGGTATGGGAACCCACAAGGGGAGAGGCAACTCTAGATTTAGTCCTGAGTGGAGCGCAGGAGCTGGTCCACGAGGTAACTATAACAGGACCGCTTGGAAATAGTGACCATAATATAATAACAGTCAACATCCCTGTGGTGGGAAGAACATCTCAACAGCCCAACTCTGTGGCATTTAATTTCAAAAGGGGGAACTATGCAAAAATGAGGGGGTTAGTTAAACAGAAATTAAAAGGTACAGTGACTAAAGTGAAATCCCTGCAAGCTGCATGGGCACTTTTTAAAGACACCATAATAGAGGCCCAACTTAAATGTATACCCCAAATTAAGAAACACAGTAAAGGAACTAAAGAAGAGCCACCGTGGCTTAACAACCATGTAAAAGAAGCAGTGAGAGATAAAAAGTCTTCCTTTAAAAAGTGGAAGTCAAATCCTAGCGAGGTAAATAGAAAGGAGCATAAACACTGCCAAATTAAGTGTAAAAATGTAATAAGAAAAGCCAAAGAGGAGTTTGAAGAATGGCTAGCCAAAAACTCCAAAGGTAATAACAAAATGTTTTTTAAGTACATCAGAAGCAGGAAGCCTGCTAAACAACCAGTGGGGCCCCTCGATGATCAAGATACAAAAGGAGCGCTAAAGACGATAAAGTCATTGCGGAGAAACTAAATGGATTCTTTGCTTCAGTCTTCACGGCTGAGGATGTTAGGGAGATTCCCAAACCTGAGCCGGCTTTTGTAGGTGACAAATCTGAGGAACTGTCACAGATTGAAGTGTCACTAGAGGAGGTTTTGGAATTAATTGATAAACTTAACATTAACAAGTCACCGGGACCAGATGGCATTCACCCAAGAGTTCTGAAAGAACTCAAATGTGAAGTTGCGGAACTATTAACTAAGGTTTGTAACCTGTCCTTTAAATCGGCTTCTGTACCCAATGACTGGAAGTTAGCTAATGTAACGCCAATATTTAAAAAGGGCTCTAGAGGTGATCCCGGCAATTACAGACCTGTAAGTCTAACGTCGGTACCGGGCAAATTAGTCGAAACAATAGTTAAGAATAAAATTGTCAGACACATAGAAAAACATAAACTGTTGAGCAATAGTCAACATGGTTTCTGTAAAGGGAAATCGTGTCTTACTAATCTATTAGAGTTCTTTGAAGGGGTCAACAAACATGTGGACAAGGGGGATCCAGTGGACATAGTGTACTTAGATTTCCAGAAAGCCTTTGACAAGGTCCCTCACCAAAGGCTCTTACGTAAATTAAGCTGTCATGGGATAAAAGGGAAGGTCCTTTCATGGATTGAGAACTGGTTAAAAGACAGGGAACAAAGGGTAGGAATTAATGGTAAATTCTCAGAATGGAGAGGGGTAACTAGTGGTGTTCCCCAAGGGTCAGTCCTCGGACCAATCCTATTCAACTTATTCATAAATGATCTGGAGAAAGGGGTAAACAGTGAGGTGGCAAAGTTTGCAGATGATACTAAACTGCTCAAGATAGTTAAGACCAAAGCAGACTGTGAAGAACTTCAAAAAGATCTCACAAAACTAAGTGATTGGGCAACAAAATGGCAAATGAAATTTAATGTGGATAAATGTAAAGTAATGCACATTGGAAAAAATAACCCCAACTATACATACAATATGATGGGGGCTAATTTAGCTACAACGAATCAGGAAAAAGATCTTGGAGTCATCGTGGATAGTTCTCTGAAGACGTCCACGCAGTGTGCAGAGGCGGTCAAAAAAGCAAACAGGATGTTAGGAATCATTAAAAAGGGGATAGAGAATAAGACGGAGAATATATTATTGCCCTTATATAAATCGATGGTACGCCCACATCTTGAATACTGCGTACAGATGTGGTCTCCTCATCTCAAAAAAGATATACTGGCACTAGAAAAGGTTCAGAGAAGGGCAACTAAAATGATTAGGGGTTTGGAACGGGTCCCATATGAAGAGAGATTAAAGAGGCTAGGACTTTTCAGCTTGGAAAAGAGGAGACTAAGGGGGGATATGATAGAGGTATATAAAATCATGAGTGATGTGGAGAAAGTAGATAAGGAAAAGTTATTTACTTATTCCCATAATACAAGAACTAGGGGTCACCAAATGAAAGTAATGGGCAGCAGGTTCAAAACAAATAAAAGGAAGTTCTTCTTCACGCAGCGCATGGTCAACTTGTGGAACTCCTTACCTGAGGAGGTTGTGAAGGCTAGGACTATAACAGTGTTTAAAAGAGAACTGGATAAATTCATGGAGGTTAAGTCCATTAATGGCTATTAGCCAGGATGGGTAAGGAATGGTGTCCCTAGACTCTGTTTGCCAGAGGGTGGAGATGGATGGCAGGAGAGAGATCACTTGATCATTGCCTGTTAGGTTCACTCCCTCTGGGGCACCTGGTGTTGGCCACTGTCGGTAGACAGGATACTGGGCTAGATGGACCTTTGATCTGACCCTGTACGGCCGTTCTTATGTTCTTATTATGTTCTTATGAAGACACGGGGGTAAGTTGACCTAAACTACATTGACTCCAGCTATGTTATTCACGTAGCTGGAGTGGCGTAACTTAGGTTGACTTACCCCAGTAGTGAAGACAAGCCCAAGAATAGCCATGCTTCATGCATAGCACAGACATGCAGGATTGACACCAACAGGGAAGGAGAACACGCCATTGAGATGAACTAGGCAGTTTATACCTCTGTAAGCCTCCTATAGTACCCAGGTGTGAGCATAAGGCTTTTGCAGATTTATACCTCTGTAAGCCTCCTATAGTACCCAGGTGTGAGCATAAGGCTTTTGCAGAGATCCCCTTTCTCCCTACTTAGGGGAAAGAGCTTTGGAACTCCCTATCACTCACTCCTGGGGACAAAGAGTGCATCCAGGGTGGGGTATGGACTTTATGGATGGCTCTAAAGCTCTGGCTATTTCTCCCCATCCTTCTTGGTGATGTCTCCAGCTGATAGATACATTTCTTAAAATTGGAGCTGGCCAAAAAATGGGAATCCCTTCCCACTTCTGGGAGGAGGCAGAGAGGCTCTCTGCCTTTTGAGCTGCTGAAGCTGGGAGGGAGGCTGCTGAAGCTGTGGTTAGGTCCTATGATGATGTCCCATCCTAACCACATCAGCCACACCATCAGGGGCTCGTTCACCTGCACATCTACCAATGTGATATGTGCCAGCAATGCCCCTCTGCCATGTACATTGGCCAAACTGGACAATCTCCACGCAAAAGAATAAATGGACACAAATCTGACATCAAGAATTATAACATTCAAAAACCAGTAGGAGAACATTTCAATCTCCCTGGACACTCAATAACAGATTTAAAAGTGGCAATTCTTCAACAAAAAACCTTCAAAAACAGACTCCAATGAGAAACTGCAGAATTGGAATTAATTTGCAAAGTGGACACCATCAAATTAGGCCTGAATAAAGACTGGGAGTGGATGGGTCACTACAAAAACTAATTTCCCCCTGCTAATACTCACACCTTCTTGTCAACTGTTTGAAATGAGCCACCTTGATTACATTGGCCTCATTAGCACTGCAAAAGTGATTTTTCTTCCCTTGATATTCACCCCTTCTTGTCAACTGTTAAGAATAGCCCACTTCCACCTTAATTGAATTGGCTCGTTAGCACTGACCCCTCACTTGGTAAGGCAACTCCCATCTTTTCATGTGCTGTATATTTATATCTGCCTCTGTATTTTCCACTCCATGCATCTGATGAAGTGGGTTTTAGCGCACGAAAGCTTATGCCCAAATAAATTTGTTAGTCTCTAAGGTGCCCCAAGGACTCCTCATTGTTTTTGCTGATACAGACTAACATGGCTACCACTCTGAAACCTGTCAAAAGGCAACAGAACCCACTATCAAAAACTTTGTTGAAGAAGAGGTAAGGCTACCTAGATTTGCCTAGTACCCTTCCACAGTGTGGAAATTAGCAGCCAGAAACCTGTGAGATCCAGGAAATACATTCAACCAAATAAAACACATACATTAGAAAATCAGGACATGCAGAGTTAAGTTATGATTCCTACACCACAAAATCTTAACACTGCCCCCTTTGATCACCACCATATAAGGTCATTCAGGCAGAATTGTGTCATGCCACTCTCTAACATATTTGGTGGTTAACCGAGTAAGGTGAAGAAGAGAATTGTTGGGGAAACTCTAAAGAAGTTTTAAGTATTTAAACTCCTCTGATTCCTGCCCCAAGGTATCCATATATGGGGGATCACATTGCCATACCCTTCACTTAGTCTTCTTATCCAGGATGATATCTGTTAACCTGCCACTACTGCTCCCTGGACCAATGGTGTTGCACAGAGCACAGTAAGGGCCTGTGGGAGAGTATGAACAGGTGTGTGGATTTGGAGTTGTAGGGGGGCAGAGAAAATGGCAGGTAGTGTTAGGGAAGGGTGAGGTACTACTTCATTCCTAGTGCCTATTGCTATCTCTAGAGGGTCAGAGTTAGTGGGGGAAAGGGGCATAATGATGCTAACTCTGCATTTCCTGGTTTTCTATGTTTTCGTTTCAGTGTATTTCCTAGATCCAAGTTTCTGGTTTTGACTGTCAACTTCTCCTTTGGAAGGATACTAGGCACAGCTAAGCAGACTTAACTCCCCTTTAACCATGTTTTTGTTACTTAGTATTAAGAATAACTGTAACACAACACAACAAGACTCCTTAAAAACTCCAAAACTCCTTAATAAACTTGATACCTGTCATAGGGGGCTGGCCCATTACAGAGAGCCAGAGCCCAGGCTACCTGTGACAGACTTCTGTAAAGGAGAATGAGCCAACCCAGACTGGACATAATTAGTTACCTAGGTGGCTGGTTGGCAGTTAATTACCTAATAAGCCTGAAAGGGATTACCTGGGCTCAGCTGCATCAGAATATCCCATAGATCAGTGGTTAGAGCACCTAGTGTGAGATAGGAGACCCCTGTTCAAATCCTTTCTCCCCATCTGACATTTAACCTGGGTCTCCCACATCATAGGTGAGTGCTCTAACCACTGGGCTAAAAGTTAGGCATCACCACTATTTTCTCCTCCTCCAGCCATTTTCTGTGGAGTGAGGCAGGCACTTAACTTATTCCCACAAGAAATGCCTTAGGCATCTCAACTGCCTGACTCCAGGCGGCTGGTTCCCATTCATGGATCACTAAGCAGAGATAGACATCAGGCAGCCTGGAATTAGGCACCTGTCTCCAAGGGGGTAGGAGGGTTTAGGACATACCCCTGTGATCAACAGCTCCTACTGGCTATCTTAGGCAGCTCCCTGCATAGCATGCTGGTTTTTGCAGATCCCATTCCAAGGCAACCAAGATGTCTAACTCAGGCTTTGTGGATTGAAGTTTTGTTTATGTGACTTTTAGGGGCCTAAAAGTTAGGCGTTGCAATGCTGAGGATTGCAGCACCTAAATCCCTTTGTGGATCTGGGCCAAAGAGCCTAGAATGTGTGCTCCTAGGGACATGGAACTTGTGGGAGAGCTCACTGAAAAAGGTAGACTACAAGGTGTGTTCCTAGAGAGAGGAGATTCCTAAGGAAAGAGCTAAAGTTTGCAGGCCTCCAGGAATCCCTGGTCTCAGTGAATGGGTCTCTCAAACAGTGGCAGGAAGCACATCCCATCAATAATTACATGCTGCCTTGGAGAATAGGTGCAGTTGACAGATCTCTGTGGACTCCTGGCTCCAGGGAAGAATTCTTCCCAGGTAGCAGTAAGAGGCCTGATTCCAGGGAAGGTACTTGAGCCAAGAGAACCCCGATGGTTAAGGGCCTGGATGGAGAGGAGAAGTGGATTCAGGTGGGAGCAGATAAACTAAGACTGACTCTCTCCCATCTCAGATGCTGGGATGAAGGGTTATTTGTATTCTTGTTGGGCCTTAGTTAATAAACTAGACTCCTCAGAAGCCTCATTGAACATATTGATGGTGAATTAGGGGAAACCAAGGCAGGGAGTGCCTACAGTGATAGACTTGGCCAGAAGGGGGTGCAATCCAGCAGACACGCCATCTGACATTAACATTATTTGATCCCTACAAAATTAGGTAGACTGTAGATTATAATTAAATGCTGTTACCACTAACCGTAAGCATTAGGATGGGGAGGCAAGGGAAAACATGACAAATACAAAACCTGACTTCTTAAAGTAGCAAAACACTGGATTTCTAATACCTGCTACAGTAGGCTGTCTTTAACACTTAAACAGCATGTTTTCCAGGATACTGCGTTATGATATACTTGTTCTTAACATACCATCTCTTTCATCAGCACTCTCCAGGTAGCATACAATAGTATATAGTTGTTTTCCTTTACAGACTTCCTCTGGAGGTCTGATCAGAGGATTTCCATCAAAATTTATATCCTTCAGTGACTGAAGATGTTGGAGCCCACTCGGCAAACATATTAATTGATTTCCTGACAAAATACAAATAGTTAATTATATTTGTATTCTATTAATCTAAAGAATTTCAGTACATGAGTAACAAAGCAATGAAATTCCTTTAAAATTATTTGTTGATTCTGATAATAAGTTCAGCCATGCACAGAGTCCCTGCCTCAAGATGTTTGCAATATAGGGAATCTTTCCATTGACTTTAATAGGCTTTGAATCAAGTTCATAATGCAGGTATAAATTAGAAAGGTCCAGACACAAATAATAGATCAGGTGCTTGTAAAAGTTTGAAATAGAGTTGGGATCTTACAGAAGTCATTGTTAGAACTTATGGAGGAAGTGTGTCTTCAGGAGACATTGAAGGAAGAGATGGAGATCCATTAGTAGAGGCACAAGAAAAAGGAGACTGCTCCAATGAAAGAAGAGGAGTGAAGACAAGAGTGAATAATACAAAGGAATCACGAGGAGCAGAGAAAGAGATAGGAGGCTTGGAAAATGAGGAATAGAGGGGAACAATAATGAAAGCAGAAAAGCAAATAGGAGAGAAGTTGAGCAGGGCCTTGAGGGTGAGAAGAAACTTGAACTCAGTGCAGAAGGATAGGGAATGCCAGCGAAGAGACTTGAAGAGAAGAGTAACATGATCAGAGTAACAAAAGAGAAAGAAATTCTGAATTGGTTATTCCTGAGTTCACTGGTGTAAGTAAAAGGAAAATCATTTACATAATGCTAATCAGGGAACATTTAAATAACTTCCAAATCAGGACTTCTAAGCAGCCCAGCTGACTGTAAAGCACAGTGGATGAGCACGAAGAGATGCACAACCTTCACTCAATTGGGACACTGGGGGAGAGAACTTCAAAGCAAACTGCCATATTCCTTTACAATCCCAACTACAGCACACTGCAGGTGACTGAGATTTTTGAGGTTTTACGTTCAACAGAAAAATAAATTGGTAGTAGGTTTCCCCTCAAGCATATAAAAGTAAACTTATATTTAAAAACATATTCTATACCCTTTCAGAATCGTCAAAATAAAATATTTCAGAAGTGGTACAGCACTAGAGTTTGGCTTCAATAGAACTTAACTCTCAGCTGGACTGTCATCTGATTTTAAGACAAAATGTCTATTTATATATGCTCTACACTAAAGAAAATTACGGATTAAATTTTCCTTAAAGAAAACAATTACCAATTCACAAATTTTGAATAATCTGTTGTTGTTATAAAGCACTGAACTATGAAGGGGATTAGGGGCTTGGAGTGTGAGAGGGGACTCCAGGCAGGGGTTTGGGGTGCGGGGTCCCGGCGGCACTTACCGCAGCTCAGAGGAAGCGACCACCAGATCCCTGCGGCCTCTAGGCGCATGAATGGTGAGGCGGCTCTGCGCGGTGCATGCTGCNGGCCCCCCCCCCCCCCCCCCCCCCCCCCCGCAGCTCCCATTCGTCGCAGTTCCTGGCCAATGGGAGCTGCAGAAACTCCAGTGCCTAAGGGTTGCAGGGACCTGGCAGCCGCTTCCGGGAGCTGCACGGAGCTAGGGCAGGCAGGGAGCCTGCCTTAGCCCCGGGCTCCCACTGCACTGCCGACCGGACTTTTTTCAACCAGGCATTCCAGTCGAAAACCAGATGCCTGGCAACCCTATCTGTTAGGCACCCTCTGAGCACACTTACCAGATCTAGGCCCATTCAAAATCCAGCCAGAGGAGGTGGTGGTGCCCACCTTACACATTTTAGCCCAGGATTAGGGGGCGTTTTAACAGCTGAACTAGAGTCATTCTCTCTCCCTCTTTCGCTCTGTCCCAGTGACTGTTCTACTGTGGATAAATACTTAAAGCGTCATTGGGTTAGAGACAGCAAGTGAGATAGACACTCTGTAATTCAGTGGTCAGACTACCCTCCTGAGAGGTGGGAGACCCCCTAGTTCCAGTCCCCCTGTTCCAATCACTCTTCTGTAATTTATCCACAGCAGAACCGCTTCAACAGGAGAGAATGAGCATGAAGGGGCATGCGAATTTTTAGCATATCTGGCACATAAATACCTCGTTAAAAGGTATTTGCGAGCTTATTTTTTTAACAATATGCACTTAAATGTGTGTTTTAACTATGTTATCCTCAAAAGGAGAATAAAAATATATACAGAGAGATGGTTTTAAACTTCATCTATGGCAGCTCACTGGTGCAACATTTATTCACAGAAAATCAATAGGAAAAAAACTAAGCCAATACATAAATAAACTAATAATACTAATAATAACAACAATAATAATAATAAATGCAAGCATCTGGAAAAAATACTGGTTAGCTAATACTAATAGCTAATTACTTTAAATCAGAGAATATACTCTATTATATTTTAAAATTAGCCATTTGCACATGGGAAAGTAGATATTTGGAAGATTTGAAGACTCAGCCATAATACAAAAACTCACATTGTTGTCAATCTGGAGCCCGGGGCCTCAGTGCTAGAGAGCAAGAGAGGGTTAAATGAGCACAGGTACTGTAGGAAGCATTACTCAGACTCCTTGTGCTCTGTCCTCCATCCTTAGTGGCACCTGGAGGAGGCAGTGGGCTGGAAGGGGGATGGATGCTGGGTCTGTGCAGCTCCTGGGCCCCAGCCAGTTTGCAAACCTAAGTGTTGTCAGCCTTGTCCAGAGCATGTGCAGCTGCAGCAGGCAGCCACACGCTGGGGATGTGAACCAGGCAGGGAGAAGCAGGGGTGCCATTTCAGATTTGGGTCAGGGCAACTTTAACTGTAATTCCAGGGACTACTTAGGCACCTGAAAACGCGAGTTTTTGTGCAGATAATAACTTAGAAATTAGCTGAGAGAAGCACTGTATTTAATTTGTATATAAAGAAAGAAAAATATATATAAACACCAATTAAAGTCATATTTTAAATTTATATGTAAATTTAGAACAATCAGGAGATAATACAGCAAGATATTCCCAATCCCAAGCCTTGAGGTATCAGTTTTGGAGCCTTAACACAGCTATCAGAAACACGAGCTTGATACTGTGTACATTATCTTTAGTAGAGATAAATAAATATAATAAAATCTTCTTTCTGTGTTACTGCCATTATCTATTCTATTTTAGTCAACTGTTTTTCACTCCACTAAAAACATATTTACTTAATTTTAACATAGATGATTAATCTTTCTTTTATTAAGAATGTGATTTTATTTTTCTAATTATTTTGCCATTTATGTTTACCAATCACAATCATGTACGTGACTCAATAACATTTGACTCCATCATTTCTATTGGTATCACACTTGGAACCACATTTAATTTAGTAAAAATTTTAAGTTATTTTATAGATATAATTAAAAATACAATTTGAAAATAAGTAGAGCTGTCAAGCAATTAAAAAAAATTAATCGCGCGATAAAAACAATTAATTATGATTAATCGCACTGTTAATAATACAATTTATTTAAATATTTTTGGATGTTTTCTTCATTTTCAAATATATTGATTTCAATTACAACACAGAATACAAAGTGTACAGTACTCACTTTATATTTATTTTTATTACAAATATTTGCACTGTAAAAAACAAAACAAATTGTATTTTTCAATTCACCTAATACAAGAACTCTAGTGCAATCTCTTTATTGTGAAAGTTGAACTTACAAATGTAGAATTATGTACAAAACAACTGCATTCAAAAATAAAACAATGTAAAACTTTAGCGCCTACAAGTCCTACTTCAGCCAATTGCTCAAACAAACAAGTTTGGTTACAATTTGTCAGAGATAATGCTGCCCACTTCTTGTTTACAATGTCACCTGAAAGTGAGAACAGGCGTTCGCATGGCACTGTTGTAGCCGGGGTTGCAAGATATTTATGTGCCAGATGCACTAAAGATTCATATGTCCCTTCATGCTTCAACCACCATTCCAGAGGATATGCGTCCATGCTGATGACGGGTTCTGCTCGATAATGATCCAAAGCAGAGTGGACCGACCCATATT
Source organism: Platysternon megacephalum (assembly GCA_003942145.1). NCBI lineage: Eukaryota > Metazoa > Chordata > Testudines > Platysternidae > Platysternon > Platysternon megacephalum. The sequence continues at coordinate 1,984,407 of QXTE01000081.1, read as the reverse complement.
AATTTTCATAATCTGAGTCAGATGCCACCAGCAGAAGGTTGATTTTCTTTTTTGGTGGTTCAGCTACTGTAGTTTCCGCATCAGATTGTTGCTCTTTTAAGACTTTTGAAAGCATGCTCCACACTTCGTCCCTCTCAGATTTTGGACAGCACTTCAGATTCTTAAACCTTGGGTCAAGTGCTGTAGTTATCTTTAGAAATCTCACATTGGTATCTTTGTTGTGTTTTGTCAAATCTGCAGTGAAAGTGTTCTTAAAAAGGAACAACGTGTGCTGAATCATCATCCGAGACTGCTATAACACAAAATATATGGCAGAATGCAGGTAAAACAGAGCAGGAGACATAAAATTCTTCCCCAAGGAGTTCAGTCACAAATTTAATTAACGCAAATTTTTTTTAACCAGCATTAAAACCTTTTAACATAAATACCTTGCAATGCCACCTACAAAAGTGCCATGCAAATGCCTGTTCTCACTTTCTGGTGACATTGTAAATAAGAAGAGTGCAGCATTATCTCCTGTAAATGTAAACAAACTTGTTTGTCTTAGTGAGTGGCTGAACAAGAAGTAGGACTGAGTGGACTTGTAGGCGCTGAAGTTTTACATTGTTTTGTTTTTGAGTGCAGTTATGTAACAAAAAAAATCTACGTTTGTAAGTTATACTTTAAGGACAAAAAGATTGCACTAAAGTACTTGTGTGAGGTGAACTGAAAAATACAATTTCTTTTATCATTTTTACAGTGCAAATATTTGTAATAAAAATATACTTTGATTTCAATTATAACACAGAATACAATATATATGAAAATGTAGAAAAATGTCAAAAAATATTTAATAAATTTCAATTGGTATTCTATTGTTTAACAGTGCAATTAAAACTGTGATTAATCATGATTCATTTTTTATTCGCAATTATTTTTTTGAGTTAATCGCCTGAGTTAACTGCGATTAATCGACAGCCCTACTTTATAAGTTAAAAGAAACACCCATTCAGAAACCAATAGATGTCTAGTACATGGCATAGGTGCAACTTATTCATGGGATTAAATTCTACTTACATTTGTGCAGCCAGTCTTCATTAGCTTCAGCTTCCCCATGGTCTTAATATGTACCACAGAGCACATTACAGTAGCCTGGTCTTTAGGTGACAAATGTATGGAAAACTTTAGTGAAAGCCCACAACCAAATTAGATGGTTACAGTCATCTCACCAGGTGCAAATGAAAAGAACTGATTTTGTCCACAGCTGTTAACTGAGCAAGCACCATATTGTGAAACTCTGTTATAAATAGCAGCACCAAAGTACTTCTTTTCTTTGCTTCCCCATAACCTATTGGCAATTACTTCAATTTTGTCTGGAATTATCCTCATCCAATCTCATACAGAAACTGTTTGAGTCTCAGAAATGATGGAGATGTAGAGCTGGGTATCATCAGTATTCTGAAACCAGTGTAGACCATGTCTCCTAAATAACCCTAATAATGACCTGAAATACAAGTTGTACAGGAGGGCTGACAGAGTAAATCCTGTTGTACCACACATGAGACCAACCTGGAAGCAAATAAGCAATTTGTTCCAAACTATCCTCAGGGTCCTCTTAAAAAAAAAAAAAAAAAGCAGAGACACTTAAGAGTTAATATATATAATCTTGCTAGGAAAAAAGCACAGACACTTAAGAGTTAATATATATAATCTTGCTAGGAACTAGAGTTGTGTCAACAACACCTCTTGGCAAATCGTATCAAAGGCAGCAGGTAGATCTAAAAGATTTAGGATGGACACTCCTCATCTACTATTAGGAGGAGACCACCAGCATCAGAGTTTCTGTCTCAGACCCAAGTTTAGAACTCGATTGACTGGAGACAAGGAAATCTGAGGACTCCAGTGACCACCATCATTGCCCCATTACCATCTCAGTCAATGTTTCCATGAAGGGAAGACTGTGGGCAGGTCAATAGTTAGTGAGACTGTCAACATCAAAAGGTGATTTCTTGAGATGAGACCTTAAAATAGCATCTACTAGCACTTGCCCTCAAGGGAGATGCTGAGAATCTCTACCAACAACAGAACCAGTTCTTCCCAAACAACCAAGAATAGGTCCTATTCATAGACTTTGGCTCTGATAGTCCTAAGTGCTTCCAGAAACTTAGGCCTGAATCCACAAAAGGACTTAGGCATTGTGACACTGAACTTTTAGTTGTCTAGAAAACCACAGAAACAGCACTGTGATCTATAAAGCCTGAGTTAGTCAGAGCAGGAACTTGAACTGGTGGTGTCCTATATCCCAAGTTGAATACCCTAACCACTGGGTTAAAGGGAAAGACACACACACACGTTTTGTGTAGATCTAGTGGCCTCTGAGCATGCTTACTAGCTCAGGCCCTGCACATGACTTAGGCAGGGGATAGCCAATCTTTCCCAAGTCATGGATTGCCCTGGGGCTTAGATGAGAGATAGGTGTTCCAGATGCCTAGAATAGGGCAGGAATATGTATGCCCAGAGGCAGAAACATAGGCACCTAGGAAACTTTTATTGCAAAAACTTATATGCCAATGAGGTTAAGTGGCAGCCAAACAGGAGTCTGGTGGATCGCAGTGGTGCCTATAAATGGGACTTAAGCCCCTAAAGCCTGAGGACTAAGTGCCTTGTGGATACAGGTCTCAGTGAGCAAGAACAGTTGAATCTCAAGTAAATGTTTGTCCCCACAAGATATTATACTGTGAGTGTAAAGGCAGATAGCTCAGTTTGGAACCAAGTAATATTATCCACAAAATAATAGGAATTCCTCCCACCAAAAAAACAACAATCAACTCTGTAACTGACTGGAAGCCACCTAGAATAACTATTAATACTTAATATCTGCCATCTCACATGTGTCTCATGCCTTTAATAGTCTCACATTCATATGATAGTAAAATCAGAGCATGTGTGCAATTCCACAGTTAGGTCCTGCAACAGACATGCTAGGAGATGCTAAACTTGAGAGAGGTTCTATAGTATGAAGACACCAAAGATACTGCAGCATACATGAAAAATGGGAAGTTGTATTTTCCTCTCTCCCTCAACCTGTTTGCTTAATTAATATATTTATAGACTCCGCTGGCTCAATATTTTTATGCTCACATTCAATAACGGATGGGGCACTTGATACGTACCACTCAGATTAAGTTGTTGTAGATCACTCAATGATGTAACAGATTTTGGAAGCTGACTAATGTAATTATTATTTGCAGTTAAGCTGACCAAGTGTTTCAGTTCCCCTATGCCTTCTGGAATGTCTTTTAATGCATTGTGAGATATATCCAGCTCTCTTAGGCAAGTCAGTTTAGACAGCTCCTCTGGAAGTTTAGTTAACTGGGAAATAGATAAAATAATTGCTATATTTACTCATTTATTTAGTAAATGACAGTATTTTCTTGCATAAAAAGCTGAAAAGGTAATTTTTCCTACTTATAAAATGATGTTCTGTAATTCAGTTCCACCAATAAAAACTCAGTCTTCCATTCTGATGGATAATGATTTGTTTTCCAATAAGAATTTTGGTGATAGGCAGGGCCGGCTCAGGCTTTTTTGCCGCACTTCGGCGGCAGCTGCTCTACCACGCCGCTTCATTCCTTGGCGGCAATTTGGTGGTGGGTCCTTCACTCCGAGAGGGACCCGCCACCGAATTGCCGTCAAAGATCCAGATGTGCCGCCCCTTCCCATTGGCCGCCCCAAGCACCTGCTTCGTTCGCTGGTGCCTGGAGCTGGCCCTGGTGATAGGCATAGAATCGGCAGAAGAATTTTCTCTAGATAAAATAAAATAGTATTTCTATCAATGCTGATAACAATTGTATTATGGATAGTGTCTGCATTGTTGGAACTGGGGGAGGGGAATCTTTTGATTAATTATTTGATTAATAAATGTGACTAAAGAAGTGATTTTGTCCTCTTTGAAGAAACTGAAGAACAATCACATTTTCTCTCCTTTGTTTTGTAGTCAGAATGAAAAGAAATATTTATTCTCTTCTATGCTTTTCCTTTTACAGCAGTGGGACAGTAAAATGGAATGAATTTTCTTTTTATTTTTTTCTCTGACAGGGATAATTGCTCTCAGTAAAGTACAGTGAATAGGATTACCATACTAATTGGAGATGGAACAGAACTGTTAGATCACCAAGTCTATTCCCCTGCAAGTGAAGGATGTAGTACCCTTATAGAAATCATATATACATATATACAAAAGAAAGGAGAGCCCTGTAAGAAACCAGATGTTGAAATGCCGATTCAGCAAGTTTTGGTGACAAGAGAGATTAAAATAGCCAATATTCTTTTATGAGTGAGCTCCAGCAGTTTTTCAGCAAAGGATTGTGTGTCCTTACACTTTAAATTTATAAGTGCTGGGTTATGAGAAGGAAGGGCTTGTTTCAGAAACAATAACAGTGTTTGCTTCAATTTCCATTGGTGGTAGAGTGTCACAATGCTAACTTCTCTCCATGACAACTACTCATCTGCTATTTTAGTCTGAAGAGGAGGTAGACAGATTTTTTTAGTGGAGAATTTCTTAGTTCTGCTCCTTAGCACAAAAGAAACAAGCAGTCCAGAAAATTAGACTTTAGAAGTCTGAGGCAATTTTCTCTATTATAAGTAAAATATCCTGTGTAACCATCTGTGCTGAAATGAGTGAGACTGCAGTGATAAATATTGTGGTTGTCTAAATCTTGTTTCAACACACAGAATAGAAATTGTAAGGTTTTATTCCTTTCACACAGAAGATTCCTAGAAGTGGGATTATTTGCATAATTCTGATTGGTCATTTTGCTTGTCAATATTCATCAGAATAGGAGGCCCGAGTCCACACTGCAGGTGCAACTGGAATAGAATATACTTAGATTATTGCTGATCAACCTGATTCAGTTTTTATCAAAATGACAAACTGAGAGATTCCTGAGTTACATAAATGAGAGGTCAGAATCAGACCTACATTACTGAGAATATTTTAATCAATTCATAACCAAAATATTACAAAAGACATTTTCAGTCAGTGGCCAATTACATTTATGTTACATTTTAGCCCCTTTACAAACTGTTCCTGTTCTTTGCTAACTGTAGGTGCATTACAAAAACCCTTAGAAGAAATTCTACTATTAATAATTTTTCAGTACAGCCATTTGTATGTATTTTTTTTGCCTAAAGAAAACAATGTTCTCTTACCTTCAACCCGTTTATTTGGCACAACTTGAGTTTCTCCAGTGATGAAAGATGACATATTTCAGATGGAAAAGATACTAACTGACTATTTGACAAATTTAAATCTTTGATCACTTGCAGATTACAAATATCTGAGGGAATGCACTGTATTTGATTCTCTGAAAGATCAAGTGTCTGTAAACTATTTAAAGCACACAGTTCCCTGGGAAATGAGACAAATTTGTTGTGGTATAAAAGAAGTACCTGGAGATACTTCATATTAGATACCTCTTTTGGAATGCTATTTATTTCATTTTCACTTAAATCTAAGTAAATTAGTTTTGTAAGTCTGCACAAGTGTTCAGAAAAAGAAGACAGTTTGTTTCTACTTAATTCTAGGTGCTCCAAATTTTCAATAAAAGAAATTTCAGTTATTATTTCTGAAATATAGTTTCCACTGAGGTTTAAGATTTTAAGAGCAACCAGTGCACACAATCCAACTGGAAACTGAGAAAGTTTGTTATAGCTCAAGTCGACTTTAATTATCTGCATGCAATTTTTTATTTCAACAGGAATGCACGTTAATGCATTTCCAGAAACTTCTATAATGGAGAGGTCTTTAATACGTGATATCTGTTCATCTAGGTTATCCATTTGATTTCTACTTATGCAAAGTTCCCTTAAATGTTTAAGTCTGTGCATCCTATTAGGAAGTTGTGTTAGCTGATTGCCATGAAGAATAAGACGTTCCAGCATTGTACAATTGCAAAGATTCTCCGAAATGTTTCTGAATAAATTGTTGGCAAGACTAAGAACTCTAAGTTTTTGCAAATTCTCAACTTTGTCTGAAAGAACTTCCAACTTGTTATCATCCAGCCTGAGTTTTTGTAGTTTTGCCAGTTGAAAAAGCTGCACAGGCAGAAATATAAGTTTGTTGTGATTCATTGAAAGTGCTTGTAATCTCCTGAGCTCTTTAATGTCCTTAGGTAAACTCTGAATCAGGTTCCCCGAAATGCTGAGTTTGATTAGATTTGGAAGGTAGCAGAGGACCTTTGGGAATATTAAGATCTGATTGGAATCAAGGTTGAGTACATTCAAATTTTTCATGCTAACCATGTTTTCTGGCAGTGTTTTTAAATTATTTATAGCAAGATCTAAAATTTCCAAGGTTTCAAGGCCTTCCAAGGCAGCTGGGAATTCTTCAATGTTATTGTGACTGACAAAAAGCTGCTTAATATTTACAAGCTTTGATAACTCTTTAGGGAGACATGATATCTGGTTGTGACTGATGTTCAAAACTCTCAGTTTGTGAAGTAGGGAAATTTCAGGTGGCAATTCTATCAATCCATTTCCTTCAATGGATAGTATTTCCAGGTTTGTCAGATTACCTAGATTTTTATGTAAAGTTTTGATTTCATTGTTGTTTAAATGCAAATATTTTAAAGTTTGTATTTCAAAAACTACTTGAGGGATTTCCCTTAGTCCTTTAGCATTTAGTTTAACCATAAATTCCCCATGTTTTACCTCATGCAATATATGTGTTGATACCTTTTCAGCTATTTCAGGATTCTCTTCTGATTGTAATTGATCTCTTTTAGCATCTCCTTCAACAACTTCTTGAGGGATTTGGTTTAGTTCTTCAGCATTTAGATCAGTTGTGATTTCATCATCCCCTGTTTCCTGTAACACACTTGTTGATAATTTTTGAAACACTTCAAGATTTTCTAGTGAGTGTAATGTGTCTTTTTCCACATCTCTTTCAGAGATCTTCTGAGAGATTTCCATCATCCCCTCAGCATTTAGATCAGCTGGGAATTCATCACTCTTTTTTTCAGGTAATACAGTTGTTGAGAATACTTCAGCTATTTCAAAGTTTTCCGCTGATTGTATTTTGTCTCTTTTGGTATCTGTTTCAAAAACTTCTTGGGGGAGTTCCATCATTCCATCATCACTACAATCAGCTATGTTTACATCATCTTCTTTTTCATTTGACATACTTGTTGATAATCCTTCAATAATTTGAAAACTCTCAAATGATTGTAAGATGTCTTTACTGGCATCTGCTTCAGTAACTTCATGTGGAATTTCATTCAGTCCTTCAGTATTTAGGCCAACTATGAGTTCATCTTTTTTTTCAAGAGACCTTGTTGATGATTTTCCAGCCACGTCAAGATTCTCTATTGATTGTAATGAGTCTTTCCTAGCATCACTTTCAGAAACCTCTTGAGGGCTTTTGTTCAGTCCTTCAGTATTTAGGCCAGCTGCGACTTCATCCTCATTCTTTTCCTTCCTGCTTGTTGATAAATTTTCAGACATTGTGGGATGAATGGATCGTTGATTCCTTTCCTGTTATCTCTTCAGAAACTGAAAAATTGTAAGTGTGGAAACCATATGAAGCAACACGTTGTTTAACATTAGGGGATTGAACTAGTGATTATAACAGAATTTTATAATAATCATGATTTTTTAATGTAAATATGCACCCATCCATTTACTTGGGCTGTTTACTGAAAACCGGATTTGGCTTTAATTCTGATGTTCATTATTTCTTTAGTATAGTCCTTTGTCATCTAGATTTTCTTGACTAGAATAACAGAAAAACACAGCATCACAAACAACTCTACATTTGTTCTGTGGATTTCCATGATGTCACCAAATCTTGGGATTAAGTTGAAAGGGAATTGAGATTTCCCTGTTTTTATAAAATAATTAGATTAACACATTCAGATTGACAAATAATATGAAAAGTAAAAAAGGCCTTTTTTTTTTTTAAATAGGAGGCTAATTTTAGGCTCCTTAATCCATATTTAAGCACTCAAGGGGCCTGATTTCAAAAATACTGTGCATTCAACAGGTCCTGTAAACTTATTAAGGTGTCTAAATATAAATTAAGCTGCTATTTTTGAAAATCTTGGCCAAAATGTTTACAATAAAAGCTCTAATCAGAATATCTTGATGTATGTTAGAAATTTCTTATGTACTATCCTTAATATTCATCTATATGGATGCATACAGATACATCACATAAAGTGATCTTCAAATAACTGAGGGTGGGATTTACAAAGGTACTTAGGCTCTTAGACCCCAGACTTAGGCACTTAAGTGTGGGGTATAGATTCCTAAATCCCAGTTTTAGGCTCCACTGCGATTCACAAAACTCCCACCAAATGCTGTAGGCACTTAAACTCACTCAGTATCTAACTTTTTAGGGTAAAAGGTTCCGTAGGTGCCTACATTTCTGCCTCTGAGTATGCATAATGCTGCCTCACTATATGCATTCAGATGCCTACCTCCTGCCAAAGCCCTAGAGCAGGGGGAGGCAACCTATGGCACTCGTGCCGAAGGCGGCACACGAGCTGATTTTCAGTGGCACTCACATTGCCTGGGTCCTGGGGGGCTATGCATTTTAATTTAATTTTAAATGAAGCTTCTTAAACATTTTAAAAACCTTATTTAATTTACATACAACAATAGTTTAGTTATATATTATAGACTTATAGAAAGAGACCTTCTAAAAACATTAAAATGTATTACTGGCACGTGAAACCTTAAATTAGAGTGAATAAATGAAGACTCGGCACACCACTTCTGAAAGGTTGCCGACCCCTG
>QXTE01000081.1:1923895-1973834 GCA_003942145.1 Platysternon megacephalum | reverse complement strand
GGGGGGGGGGGGGGGGGGGGGGGGGGGGGGGGGGGGGGGGAAGCATTCATTTCAGAAAGGGGACTGGACACGGGCTCTCCCACTCATCAGGCAGGTGCCCTAATCACCAGGCTACAGAATCATTCTCACTCTCATCTCACAGTATGAGTATTTATTCACAGTGGAAAAGCTTCAACAGAAGAGACTAAGAATATCCGTGTTAGAATATCCCATAGCTCAGTAGTTAGAGCATTCTCCTGGTAGACCTCTGTTCAAATTCCTTCCCCCCCCCCCATCCCCCCAATTAGAGGGGGCAACTGAACTTGTGTCTGCCACATCCCAGGTGGGTGCTCTAACCACTGGATTAAAAGTCATCAGGTCATCACTTCCACCTCCTCTGTGTGTAGAGCAAGGCAGAAACCTAACTAATTCTCACAAGAATCTACTTAGGTGCCTAAGCCACCTGACTATAGGAGAAGGGTTCCTGTTTGTGGATCACTAGCAGAGATAGGCACCTTCGATTTAGGTGCATAATTGAATAAGAGGAGAGAAGATAAGGACACACCCCTATTGTCAGCATCTCCCATTGGCTAGTTTAGGGGATGCCCAACCTAGTTGTGGATTAGGGTGACCAGACAGCAAGTGTGAAAAATCGGGACGGGGTGTGGGGTAATAGGAGTCTATATAAGAAAAAGCCCCAAATATCAGGACTGTCCCTAATCGGGACATCTGGTCACCCTATTGTGGATTGCTATCTAAAGTGCATTCTCTCCCCATTCATTGTATAGGAGTCTCGGTGCCTAACTCAGGCTTTGTGTATCGCAATGTTGTTCCTGTGATTTCCTAGGCACCTAATAGTAAGGCGTTGCATCACAATGCCTAAGTCCCTTTGTGAATCTAGCTCTGAGAACATTTAGATATAACTCATGACTCCTGACAATAAATTGGTTTTAAAATTAGTCTGGTCCTATTCTCCTAATGAAGTCAAAACTCCCATAAGAGCAGCTGCTAGATGAATCACAGTTCTCTAGTTAATATCTTACTTGATTTACATTTTTATGATAAATGGGGTATAGTTTTGGAAAGGGCTGATTTATTCCAGTATTTAGTGCTTTACACTAAGCTTTCATGAGCACACAGAAGTACAATATTCTCGTGAGGGCCATGTGCCACCCTCATTCCACAGGTGATGCTCCCATTGAGTCACACAAATTAGACATCCAGGGAGTCTATTTGGTCATCTAGTAAATTTGGTGGAGGTCAGCACAGGCTTGTTCCCCAAATTAACTATCCAAAGGCTTTGTTGGGTCTAGCACTGAGTTACCAGGGGAGAGGCCATAAGCACCAACTTATTCAGATCCTGGGGAGTGCTTAACCCCCGCTGTGCCCCAGGCCTGCCCCCATTCCACCAAGCCTCTACCCCTGCCCCCCCTTTTCCCGCCCCCCCCACCTCTTTCCACCCCTCCCCCGCCTCTTCCTGACCCTGCTCTTCCTCCTACCCCCAGCTCCTGCACGCCGCGGAACAGCTGATCGCGGCAGGCGTGAGGTGCTGGGAGGGGGAGGAGCCGACCCCCAGGGCCGCTGGCAAACGGGCGGCACTGGGGTGGAGGTGCTGACCCTCAAGGCTGCCAGTGATGCTGGGCACCCTTTTTTTTCCACTCTTGGAGCACCCACAAAGTCGGCTCTTCCACAGCCGGACAGTGCTCCTTGCAGGGGTGCAGGAACAATTTGTATAGTGGGGGTGCTGAGACCCATTTAGCCAAACTGTATGGAGACCCCTTCAAGCCAGGCGGTCGCCCCTAGTTCCAGCACCTGGCTCCCTGTCCGCCGCCGCGCCTGCTTTACCCTACAAACTCCCTTTTCAAGTCACTTCATCCCACACCGCTCCTAGTGCTGCCTCCTGTCCCGCCCCCGCCAGCAGACGGCGCCCAACGCTCCCTCGTCGCCCCGCCACGGACTACGGGCCACGGCTCTGCCCCTGCCACGCGTGGGGCCGTTCAGCAGCCCGTCTCCAACACCTGGCGCGGCCCCCAACCAGGCGGACGAGAGGCGACGCCTCGGCCCCGCTAGCCCAGGCCGCGCGGCCTGAGGGGCGAGGAAGGGGTGGGCGGCGCGCCGCTGGGGACACACCCGCCTCCGGCGGCGGCTGCTCAGACGCGGCATCCAGTTGCCATGACAACAGGAAAAGACGCTCGCTGGAGAAGGGAAAGACGGTACTGCGCAGACGAGTCTAGCGCATGCGCACAGCGGCGCTGCTGAACTTCAGCCTGCAGGCCCGGGGCTCGCGGCGGGGGGAAGGGGAGAGGAACCAAGCAGAGGCGAGCACAAAAGCGGGGAGGCGGGCGGGTGCCTCCAAGGCTTCCCTCTGACATGAGCCGCTGTATGGAAGTCGGGGGAGGGATTGACTCGCCACAAAGCAAAATCCAGCCACTTTGTATTGATATTTTGCAGACTTTGGGGTGGGAACCAAAAGGAGAAATCTACATCTCAAATTACACTGCGGCGCCGGCCGTTTTGCGGGGTGAGAGTGGATACTTTTTGAAAGGGCCCCTGTATTGCCAGCTCTGCGTGAAATGAAGCAGGAAGCAAGGACAGAGCCACTTTTAGCAAAGAAAATCCTTGTGGGCTGTCTGCGCACAAACATAGAATCATAGAAGATCAGGGTTGGAAGAGACCTCAGGACATCATCTAGTCCAACCCCCTGCTCAAAGCAGGATCAACACCAACTAAATCATCCCAGCCAGGGCTTTGTCAAGCCGGGCCTTAAACCTCCAAGGATGGAGATTCTACCACCTCCCTAGGTAACCCATTCCAGTGCTTCACCACCCTCCTAGTGAAATAGTTTTTCCTAATATCCAACCTAGACCTCCCCCACTGCAACTTGAGACCATTGCTCCTTGTTCTGTCATCTGCCACCACTGAGAACAGCCTAACTCCATCCTCTTTGGAACCCCCTTAAGGTAGTTGAAGGCTGCTATCAAATCCCCCCTCACTCTTCTCTTCTGCAGACTAAATAAGCCCAGTTCCCTCAGCCTCTCCTCGTAAATCATGTGCCCCAGCCCCCTAATAATTTTCATTGCCCTCCGCTGTACTCTCTCCAATTTGTCCACATCCCTTCTGTAGTGGGGGGAACCAAAACTGGATACAGTACTCCAGGTGTGGTCTCACCAGTGCCGAATAGAGGGGAATAATCACTTCCCTCGAGCTGCTGGCAATGCTCCTACTAATACAGCCCAATATGCTGTTGGCCTTCTTGGCAACGAGGGCACACTGCTGACTCATATCCAGCTTCTCATCCACTGTACTCCCCAGGTCCTTTTCTGCAGAACTGCTGCTTAGCCAGTCAGTCGCCAGCCTGTAGCGGTGCATGGGATTCTTCCTAAGTGCAGGACTCTGCACTTGTGCTTGTTGAACCTCATCAGATTTCTTTTGGCCCAATCCTTCAATTTGTCTAGGTCACTCTGGACCCTATCCCTACCCTCCAGCGTATCTACCTCTCCCCCCAGCTTAGTGTCATCTGCGATCCTACTGATGATGCAATTAATCCCATCATCCAGATCATTAATAAAGATGTTGAACAAAACCGGTCCCAGGACCAACCCCTGGGGCACTCTGCTTGATACCAGCTGCTAACTAGACATCAAGCCGTTGTTCACTACCCGTTGAGCCCGAAAAACTAGCCAGCTTTCTATCCACCTTATAGTACATTCATCCAATCCATACTTTTTTAACTTGCTGGCAAGAATACTGTGGGAGACCGTATCAAAAGCTTTGCTAAAGTCAAGATATATCACATCCACCGCTTTCCCCATATCCACAGAGCCAGTTATCTCTTCATAGAAGGCAATCAGGTTGGTCAGGGATGACTTGCCCTTGGTGAATCCATGTTGACTGTTCCTGCCACCTTAATTTCCTCCAAGTGCTTCAGAATGGATTCCTTGAGGACCTGCTCCATGATTTTGCCAGGGACTGAAGTGATGCTGACCGGTCTGTAGTTCCCCGGGTTCTCTTTCTTCCCTTTTTTAAATATAGGCACTATATTTGCCTTTTTCCAATTGTCTGGGACCTCCCCCAATTGCCACGAATTTTCAAAGATAATGACTAATGGCTCTGCAATCACATCAGCCAACTCCCTCAGCACCCTTGGATGCATTAGATCTGGACCCATGGACTTGTGCACGTCCAGCTTTTCTAAATAGTCCTTAACCTGTTCTTTACTACTGAGGGCTGCTCACCTCCTCCCCATACTGTGTTGCCCAGTACAGCAGTCTGGAAGCTGACCTTGTCTGTGAAGACCAAGGCAAAAAAAGCATTGAGTACTTCAGCTTTTTCCACATCATCTGTCACTATGTTGCCTCCGCCATTCAGTAAGGGTCCCACACTTTACCTGACCTTCTTCTTGTTGCTAACATACCTGTAGAAACCCTTCTTGTTACCCTTCGCATCCCTTGCTAGCTGCAATTCCAATTGTGCCTTGGCCTTCCTAATTACACCCATGCTCTAGCAATATTTTTATCCTCCCTAGTCATCTGTCCAAATTTCCACTTCTTGTAAGCTTCCTTATTGAGTTTAAGCTCACTGAATATTTCACTTTTAAGCCAAGCTGGTTGCCTGCCATATTTGCTATTCTTTCTGCACTTCGGGATGGTTTGTTCCTTCGCCCTCATTAAGGCTTCTTTAAAATACAGCTAGCTCTCTTGGACTCCTTGCCCCCTCATATTAGCTTCCCAGGGGATCCTGCCCATCCGGTCCCTAAGGGAGTCAAAGTCTGCTTTTCTGAAGTCCAGGGTCCGTATTTTGCTACTCTCCTTTCTTCCTTTTGTCAGGATCCTGAACTCAACCATCTCATGGTCACTGCTGCCTAGGTTGCCACCCACTTCTACTTCCCCTACCAATTCTTTCCTGTTTGTAAGCAGCAGGTCAAGAGGAGCATGACCCCTAGTTGGTTCCTCCGACACTTGTACCAGGAAGTTGTCCCCAACACTCTCCAAAAACTTCCTGGATTGTGTGTGCATTGCTGTATTGCTCTCCCAGCAAATGTCAGGGTGATTGAAGTCCCCCATTAGAACCAGGGCCTGTGATCTGGAAACTTCAGATAGTTGTCCGAAGAAAGCCTCGTCTACCTCATCCTTCTGATCCGGTGGTCTATAGCACACTCCCACCACGACATCACCCTGTTGCTCTCGCCTCTAAACTTAACCCAAAGACTCTCTCAACAGGCTTTTCTCCAGTTTCAAACTGGAGCTCTGAGCAATCATACCACTCTCTTACATACAATGCAACTCCTCCACCTTTTCTCCCATACCTGTCCTTCCTGATCAGTTTATACCCATCCATGACAGTGCTCCAGTCATGTGAACTGCCCCACCAAGTTTCTGTTATTCCAATTACATCATAGTTCCTTGATTGTGCCAGGACTTCCAATCCTTCCTGCTTGTTTCCCAGGCTTCTTGCGTTCATGTACATGCACGAACAGGGGATTCAGAACTTTGCCAAGTGAAAGCCAATGAAGTAGGACGTGGAAGAGAAGTTGCTGAAGTAGAGATCTAATTTCTTAATGTAAAATAGTGAAGAGACATGCATTTAAAAGTATTCGAGTATTTCCTTTTTCAGTTCCACTGGCATCCTCTTTCTCACCAGAGCTTCCTCCTACAGCCGGTTGAAAAAAAAAGGTGATATTCACAGGTCTTTTGTCCATTTTTTCCCCTGAAAGTTGCAAAATTATTTTTTTCCACCCAGCTTCCTCTTGCGTTACTGCTCACAGCAGATGAGCAGTGAACTGCTAAGAAGGAAATTGAAATTCTTGTGGATTTGGTAGTTAGAACATTCAAAATATTTCACAATACTGCTGCAAGTTCCCAGGATTTTTTCAGTAAATGCTGCTTTGTTTGCAATTCCGTAGTTACTAACATACATAGTCTCCATAAGGTGTTGCCACAAGGCTAGTTAATGTCAACAGCCATAAGTGGCATGCATAGTCTTGTAAATAACACAATATAAATATACAGAGGCTCATAAGGCACACAAAACCCACCACACTAATGGAGAAAAGAGTTATATCTGTCTATGGTTCAATTAAAATCCCTGGAGGAATTAAAACTGATTTGAGGTAAAATTTTGTGTTTCTGTTATATTAATATTTATAGTGTTATCCTTACTGAAATAATCATCCAGTCTTATTTCAGCATTGCATATGACGTTACTGGAGATGCCCACATGATAGCAACCAGCCAGAAACAGTTCACATAAACTGCAGTACATTTCCAGCCTGATAAATCAATGGTTTTCTCTTGCTCATGTATAACTGGGGCCAGATCCAAATACTATTTAAATAAATGGAAAACCTCCCACTGACTTTAGTGCAAATTGGATTGGGCATTAGGTTTGTTATAGCTCCCAGATAGATTTAATTTGAAACGGGCATGCACAGGATTAACATTTGGTGGCTTTTGGAGGGGCACTATCTGTGCCCCCTGTGGCCAGAGGAGCTGGTTCTTCCTTCCCTCCCCTTCAGCCAGAGGAGCTAGATCTCCCCCGTCAGCCCCAGAGCCAGAGGAGCTACCATCTGCCACCCTGGCCAGGGAGGAGTTATGTGCCTCCACTGACTGGAGGGGCCAGTGCCCCTGCTTGCCCCCCCCACCCCGCGCACACGCCTGATTTGAAAGTAAGGTCATGTGGAAATAGCCAATTATCTTTCCAATAACACCTTGTCTGCCCACTGTGAATATTAGGACTAATGCCTATTGCATTGTGTTTACACAGCAAATGGTATTGTATAGCATATGAATATGAATGGTATACATTGATGATCTGAACATTAAAGTGTCAGTTAATTTTTTTCCCCAGATATCTGATATCCTCATGTAATGGTTTGTAGGGTCCAAACACCATGTTTAATATAGACCTTTAATGGGTTGCTGGCTTTTGTCAGAGATCCTCAAATTAAGTGTGTGTTGAATATGCCGATGATGAACGTCAATCTCTTAATGTGCTATTTATTATGTTTAACATACTTAGAATAATATTGTAATAAAGCATATATCTATAATTCTCAAATGTGCTTTTACATGCATCAATAGCAGCAGATTTAAGTCCGACAACCAGCAGATAGAACACCTAATACTGTAAGGAATATACAGTAGAACGTCAAAGATATAAACACCAGAGTTATGGACTGACCGGTCAACCAGATACCAAGCGAAACTGGAAATAACCAATTAGGCAGCAGCAGAGAGCTCCCATCCCCCAAAAAGCAAATACTGTACTGTGCCTGTATTGCATCTTAAAGGTAGGCACATCTGGGCTGTCTGTCCCCACACCTCCACTGCCACCCCGACGCACGGGGCAGCCACTTACAGCAAGATGCTGGGGCTGCCAGCCCAAGGCAGTCAGAGCAGGAGCAGCGCTTGGGTCTACACCGCTTTCACCCCTCCCCCACCCAGAGGGGATGCACTGTTTTTACCCCCCTTCCTTGGGAAGGGAACATGCTGTTTTCTCTCTACCTGGCCTGGAGTGTCAGCTGCTGGATCTGGAGCCCAAACTGCACTTTGTTCAGAGTTACCAACATTTCAGAGTTATGGAAAACCTCCATTCCCGAGGTGTCCATAACTCTGAGGTTCTACTGTAGCCAACAATAAGGTAGCATTGAAGGGAACACTTCAAAATTCACACAAAACCCAATATAATCACCTAGGAATCATCTACAAAAAGGTAACAAGACAGCAATTTGTCATTCAGATATATGTAGTGTAACTGCATCAATAGATACTTCAGTTTTCATTTTGCTTATACCATTATAGTTTCCTTACAATGTCTATGTTTATATTGATAATGCCTTTGTACCCATTTTCTTTTAATGGTACCTACAGAGCTTCCTTGCAGTCCTCTTGCTAACTTTGTAAATATGGGAACTAGCCCAACCTTTCTTACAAGAAAAACTGATCAGCAGAATATTCCATCAATTGCAAATGAAGATTTTAGATCAATAAATAACAACTTAACCCACCACAACTGTTTAATGTTGCTAGGAATTTGATTAATTACATTCTTCATGATGTCAAGTATCAGAGGGGTAGCCGTGTTAGTCTGGATCTGTAAAAGCAGCAAAGAATCCTGTGGCACCTTATAGACTAACAGACGTTTTGCAGCATGAGCTTTCGTGGGTGAATACTCACTTCTTCGGATGCAAGACTTGCATCCGAAGAAGTGGGTATTCACCCACGAAAGCTCATGCTGCAAAACGTCTGTTAGGGTACGTCTACACTACCTGCCCGGATCGGCGGGTAGAAATTGATATAGCGGGGATCGATGTATCGCGTCTCGTCTGGACGCGATACATCGGTCCCCGAACGCGCTCCCATCGACTCCGTAACTCCAGCAGGGCGAGCGGAATTAGCGGAGTCGACGGGGGAGCCGCGGCCGTCGATCCCGCGCTGTGAGGACGCGAGGTAAGCACGGGTAATTCGAAATAGGATACTTCGACTTCAGCTACGCTATTCTCGTAGCTGAAGTCGCGTATCTTATTTCGATCCCCGCCCCTAGTGTGGACCAGGCCTTAGTCTATAAGGTGCCACAGGATTCTTTGCTGATTCTTCATGATGCTATAATTATGTCTGATTCAGAGTTTACAGTGCATTCAATTAATTTTCAGTCAAGAGAGCTTGACAAAAGCTTAGAATCAAAAGAGCAGTTACAATCTGACACACATTTCTCTAATGGGGTTATAAGTCCAATGTTTAATGCTGGCACTAAAATTTTAGGCCAGATTTTTAAAAATAGGAGCCTAAAGTAAAGTCCCATAGATATTAATGGGAGCTGTCGGGTGCTTAGCTCTTAAAATCACAAAGGAACTCAGGCCCGGATCCATAAAGGAGCTTAGGTGTCATGACACTCAGCACCACAACGCCTAAGTTTTAGGCACTAGAAAATCACTGGAACAACACTGCAATCCATAATGCCTGAGTTAGCAGCCTAGGCTTCCTATACAATGCATGAGGAGAGACAGGCACCTTAAAATGAGGTCCACAAAAGCCAGCATTCTAGGTGAAGCTAGCCAATAGTAGATGCTGATGAGAGGAGTGTGCCCTAAGTTCTTCCTCTCTCTCAGACTTAGACACATAAAGCTGGGCTGCAGGGAGGGACCTCTCTCTCTGCTAGCAATCCAAAATTGGGAACCCATCTCCCAGGCTGAGGCAGCTTGGGCTCTTAAGTTGTTTTTTGAGAGAATAAGTTAGGCACCTATGATTGCCCCAAACAAAGTAGCCAGAGGAGGAGAGGTGAAAGCAGTGCAGATCCCAGCACTGCTCCTGCTCTGGCCACCTTGGGCTGGCAGGAAGCATCTTGCTGTAACTGGCTGCCATGCATGTGAAGATGAGGTTGGGGACAGGCAGCCCAGATGTGCCTACCCTTAAGAGGCAATACAGGCACAGTTCAATATTTTTTTTTTTTGGTCTCTGCTGCTGCCTGATTGGTTACTTCTGGTTTCATTTGTTGTCCAGTTGACCGGTCAGTCCGTAACACTGGTGTTTGTATTTTTGAGGTTCTACTGTATGCTCTATCACAAGCGGAAGTTATCTTTCAGAAAGACATCCAATTTTGATTTCAAGGGTGAAGGCTTGACTACATTGCAGTCAATGGAAATTTTGCCATTAACTTTAGTAAGGCCAGGATTTCACTCAAAGTGTTCAAATGATGGAGAATCCACCACATCTCTTGGTAAATTGTTCTAATGGTTAAAAATTTTACTCGTTAAAAATTTGCACCTTATTTCCAGTCTGAATTTGTCTTAGGTTCAATTTCCAGTATTGAATATTGTCTTTGTCTGCTAGACTATAAAGAGCCTTCTACCATTAAATCTTTACTTTATGTAAAAGCAGCAAAGAATCCTGTGGCACCTTATAGACTAACAGACGTTTTGCAGCATGAGCTTTCGTGGGTGAATACCGACTTCTTCGGATGCAAGTGTAGTTTATGTAGGTACTTATAGATTGTGATCAACTTCCCTGAACCTTATCTTGTATAAGGTACATAAATTGAGCTTCTTAAGTCTCTCAGTGTAAGGCATGTTTTCCAGACTTCAAATAATTCTCGTAACTCTTCAGAATCTTTTAAGTTTGTCTACATCCTTTTTGAAATGTGGATACAAGAACTGGCCACAGCATTCCTATAATAGTCTTACTAATGCTGTATGCAGAGGTAATACTACCACCTTATTTCTACTAGTCATTTCTCTGGTTACATATCCAAGGATTGCATTAGTCTTCCTGGCCACAGCTGTAAGGATAAGGCCTTTTCCTGTAGCCATATTGTTTGGTCTGAGGCATTTGTCTGAAGCCATGTTAGGAGAGCAGCAGCCATGAGCCAGGAAGCAGAGTCACATCCCATCTAAATTACATTAAAACAATGTACTATCGGGCTGTTAAGAAGGCGATCCTGTCCTAATAGTACCCATCACCACCAGATAAAGAAATAGATTTTAGGATGATTAAAGAAAACTTCGTTTGATGGCATTCTGTCTGGCAAGAAATCACTTATCAACAAGTTGTGGTTGTGAAATCCCTACTTCTTTATTGTTTATTGTTTTGCCTTTATGGTCCCTACTTCTCTATTGTTTACTTGTATGGTCTCTGTCTGGTTCTTTGTTTCGGTCTGTTGTAACTAATTTTGCTAGGTGTAAATCAATTAAGGTGTGGGGTATGATTGGTTAAAAATTTGTTTTATAAAATGTTAGCATTGGTTAGAAAGTTTAGTAAAATGATTGGTTATGGTACAGCTAAGCAGAACTCAAGTAAACTGTGGCTCAAAAGGAAGTTCTCTGGAACCAACTCCAGGACACAGCCCCAAGATCAGAGCTACCAGACCTCAACACTCTGCTAATGACACCATGCAGAAGCTGGAGTTCCCCAGCTGACCTGATCCTGACTGGCCATCAAGAAAAGTTCATCTGCCTTATTGGGAGTGGTGAGCGTTGTATGCTTAGAGTGTGCATTCTGTTTTGGTGATTGTTAATAAATAGAGGTTAAGTAGGATATTACTGTGTAAGGCTCTTTAACTGGTAAAAGACTCTGCAAACCCAGAGTGTGAGGTTATGCCCTGAGCCCTAGGAACAGGGTAAGGGTGGATGCCTAAATTAAGAGGGTTACGCCTTGAGCCCTAGGAACTGGGTAAAGATGGGTGCCCCTAGAGTGTGTGAATAATAGAGAATTTTGTGCAGGTAACGCAGCATTGTAGTTGGAGTTCATGTTCAGTTGGTTATCCATCATGACCCCTAGAGTCCTTTGCAGAGTCACTGCTTTCCAGGATACAGTTCCCCATCCTATAAGTGTAATCATCATTTTTTGTTCCGAGATGCATGATCTTGCATTTGACAGTATTAAAATATGTGTTTGAATAAGACCAGTTTACTATGTGATTAATTACTCTATCTGACCTCTCATTATTTACCTCTCCACCAATCTGATTCATCTGCAAACTTTACCAATAATTATATATTTCTTCCAGATCATTGATAAAGATATTGGATATCATTATTATTTATTATATGTACGTATTACCATAGTGCCTCGGAGACCTACTCATGGACCAGGACTCCACTGTGTTGTACAAATACAGAACAGAAAGATGTTTTTTGCCTCAAACAGCTTACAATCTAAGTATAAAACAAGACACAACAGATAAGATATAGATAGAAGGGGGAGCACTAGGAAACAATGAGACAATACTGGCCAGCATGATAAGCAGTGGTCTCTGCACACTAGCAATCTGATCAGAGGCAAGCATCGATAGCTTGACAGTGAATGAGAGATGATAGGTAGGGTGGGGATTAGCTGTAAAGGACCTTAAAAGTGAATACAAACAGCTTATATCTGATGCGATGCAGACAGGAAGCCAGTGGAACAATTCAAAGAGAGGGGTAACATAGTCAAAGCGATGGGCTAGAAAAGTGATCTTTGCAGCAGCATTCTAATTGGACATGAGAGAAGCAAGATTACACATTTGTCAAGGCTAGAGAGAAGGATGTTGCAGTAACTGAGATGCAAGATGGTGAGAGTTTTGACAAGAGTTTTAGCTGCATGCGTGGATGGAGTGGGGTCCCGCAGGGATGTTCTGGGTCCCGTTCTGTTCAATATCTTCATCAATGATTTAGATAAGGCATAGAGAGTACACTTATAAAATTTGTAGATGATACCAAGCTGGGAGGGGTTGCAAGTGTTTTGGAGGATAGGATTAAAATTCAAAATGATCTGGACAAACTGGAGAAATGGTCTGAAGTACATAGGATGAAATTAAGTAAGGACAAATGCAAAATACTCCACTTAGGAAGGAACAATCAGTTGCACACATACAAAATGGAAAATGACTGCCTAGCAACGAGTACTGCACAAAGGGAACTGGGGGTCATAGTGGATCACAAGCTAAATATGAGTCAACAGTGTAACACTGTTGCAAAAAAAAAAGCAAACACCATTCTGGGATGTATTAGCAGGAGTGCTGTAAGCAAGACGCGAGAAGTAATTCTTCCACTCGACCCCATGCTGATTAGGTCTCAGCTGGAGTATTGTGTCCAGTGCTGGGTGCCATATTTCAGGAAAGATGTGGACAAATTGGAAAAAATCTAGAGGAGAGCAACAAAAATGATTAAAGGTCTAGAAAACATTACCTATGAGGGAAGATTGAAAAAATTGGGTTTGTTTAGTCTGGAGAAGAGAAGACAGAGGGAACTTGATAACAGTTCTCAAGTACATAAAAGGTTGTTACAAGGAGGAAGGAGAAAAATTGTTCTCCTTAGTCTCTAAGGATAGGACAAGAAGCAATGGGCTTAAATTGCAGCAAGGGTGGTTTAGGTTGGACATTAGGAAAAACTTCCTGTCAGGGTGGTTAAGCACTGGAATAAATTGCCCAGGGAGATTTTTAAGAGCAGGTTAGACAAACACCTGTCAGGAATGGTCTAGATAATATTTAGTCCTGCCATGAGTGCAGGGGACTGGACTAGATGACTTCTCATTGTCCCTTCCAGTCCTATGATAGGAAATAGCATATAACTGCTATTCTGTTTATATAGTTACACTGTATTACAGATGACCAGAGGGAGGCTCCCAAACAACTTATGAATACGAGAAATAGTGGCAGAATCTAGTTCTCTGAAAAGAGCATGTGTTGTGTTAAGTTACTCAATATTTATTTAGAAAGAAAAATGCATCTTTCATATTGGCTGGGATATTTAAAAGGCCATTTTTGCAAACAAGCAATTTATTAGATAGTAATAATAAATAATATATAGCAGTAAGGTTTATTAATTTTATTGTTAAATATGCAACTATGACACTTATTTGTATATACAGTTTGTAACATTATACACTTCTAGTTTTCTAACAAGTGCTTGTTATAAAAAAAGATATTCTGATATTAAAGCCAAGTGATAGCTGTGTATTAATTTAGCATCTGCTGTACTATTCACTTCTGATAAAAGGCAATACAATCAATCTAGGAAGATTTACAATTAACTGCATGCCAATGAAGCTCACATAGTTTAGGTTCGGCTTTAAAGAAAATTCTATAGTACAGATTTTTTCCTGCATGCATTTTAAAAAATTGCCCACAGAGTACTTTATAATTTGTTAAAATGTACTGATTTGGGGATTCAGAGAAGTTTGAATGCAAAGATGAAAGTACTGCAAAGTGCTACAGTGCCTGGCAATGAATTGTTTAACTTTCATTTTAGAGGCAAGTGCAAATATTTAACTTTACCACAAAATATTGCACATGGTTTTAGCCACACAATTCCCATTAAAGTCAGTGGGAGCTGAAGTTAAAACCCTATAGCACCCCCTTGAAAGTTCAGAGGTTAGTATAACAGGGTGGTAGTTTGTGGTATAAAGATATATCTCAGACTCCATTTGATGATTTAAAATGTTCATACCATACTGCTCATAAAAATAAACCTAATTAATATACAATAGGAAGATTAAAATATGTAGCAGTTTTACTTTAATTACTGTCACGTTAAGCAAATGTACATTTGCTTGTTTAGGGCACATTCTGACAGCCTCAAAGGCTGTCAGAATCTGTCCCTAAGTCTCTTTAAAATTATACAGTTTCCAGGCTTCTTAAATATTTGAAATGAAAACAATTATTCCATCATATTATATTAACAAGATCATATTAGAGCCTCCTCCTGCTCCCACTGACACTAATGAGAGCAGAATCGAATCCTCAGTAAACAGCTCTATGGATGTCCAGTTTCTATCTCTACACTGTAAATCCCCAATCCTGCAAATCCTCCACTCTATGGAGTCCCAACAAAGTCATGTAAGACATGAACACGAAAACTCAATTAATGGAAACAACTCAAGTCCCTACTGCACAAAGTATTACTCAGTCAAACCTGTTGCAATCCAGTAATTAAACTTAATATAAATTTGTTGGAATCCAGTAATTATTACATAAACAGTAATTATGTAAGCAGGGTATTGCATTGCAAAGTAATAATCCACTAGTTTCAAAACATTAAATATGCTAAACATTTAATCTGATACTGAAAAGATTTAAAACGGTATTTCCTGATAGCTGTTCTGAGGCAATATTCTAAAATAATACTGGTACATAAGAAAAAAAAAATTTAAACTTGAAATTAAATCAAGTCTTTAAAATGTATTGAACATCAAATTAAAAACACACAGGGAAACTGACAAGATCATTCACGGGATCCTTCTAATTGAAGCGGAGAAGAATTTTACTCAATATATCTGGGAATACCTTTGGCAGTCTCTTAAGAGAGCAGGTTGCCTATTAAAGGTTGTTATTTGTATAGGTTTCACTGAATTCTACAGTATCACAAGTAGATTAATAACAGATATATTAGGGATTGGTTTAAGGCACTTTGAATCCTCCATAATCTGTTAGGAACAAGAGCACACTTTATTTTACATTTTAATCTCAATATCTTTCTTCTTGTGGTTTAGCTCAAAAATTAGAATAGCTTATATTGAAGAAAATCTCTTTATAAAAATAGATATGTTATATACTTTTTAAAAAAATAACCCATGCAGCTTCTGTACAAAATCTATACAAATTTCACAACATATTTCATTCTGAGAAACTTTCATGCACATGAAAGGCTTCTATTTTAATTAAAACAAAATTACTTCTGTTTAATCACAAAACACTGTTGCATAATCACTGTCCATCGCTGTCATTCATTTCGTTCAGTAGACATTAACTGGCTGTTTAATTTCATCAGCAGTTTTACGACAAGACCTGCCTACATATAGGGGGGGGAAAATGAAAAAGTTATATCAAGGATTTCCAGTTATCATATAAAACCCCCACAGCCTACTTAAATATATGGTAAACAAATTTATTCACCTCTGTTGCTAACACTTTAGATGATTAAAATTGAATTTTAGAAATCCAGTTCACTTGCAACTATTTATGCTGTTTGTCTTTTATTTCTCTCAGTGAAAAGAAAATCACCTTTACTTTAGCTCTTTTCACTTTCAGTCTTTTTTGCTTTCAGGTTACCAATGGGACAGTGTTTGAGTTGCAAACAAAGTACAGAGAAATATTTTAAAAACAGCAATTTATACTGGAATTTAAAATTAACACAGAAACATTTGTATTGCTATTATGTTTTGCAAAGAGCTATTTTTTCTGGATCAAGTGTGACTTATAGTCACCTTCTAATATTATCAGTATAAGTTTTCTCAAGATTAGTGGCACCAGCTTGAATACCACAGTAGGTTGGTGTGACTGCAACAACAAATTATTTTATAGCATAGATATATCATTTTAGGCAATGAGAGAGAAAAAGAACTGTAATTATTCCTAGCCCTCAACCTTTCTCTTGCATCTTAAGAGGCACCTATTTTCAAGTACTGCATCAACCTTTTTCTCCTCCCAGTAATATTAGATATGCAAAGGGCTGAAGCATGTAAGACACCAAAATGTGTAATTTCCTCACAAAATTCTCTAACGTAGCTGTATGTGGTCAAGCAAGTATTCCCAAACTGACTCCAGCCAAAGCGTTACTCAATAACAGCACTATAGCACAGAGTTAATTTATTCCATCAATTGCTACACAGTAACTTTGTAACATTGCTTTCAAAGCTCTTTATTTCACCCATCCCCAAACTCTGCTACTTTTACTAATGCAATTACCAGCTCTCGTGATTTTATTGTGGGTCTTATGGTACTTAATATTTTTATTAAAACCACAACTCTTGGATTCATGTGATTAGGTGAGATACTAAGTTTAAAACTTTCATTTTAAATTTGTTTCTAACCCTCATAGTTGCAGAGAAACTTTAGATAACATGAACCCTAAAGGCTCAAATACCAGAAAGTAAATAAGAATCACCCACATTTCTCATTATAAAATAATCTCATGATTTTTAATTCAAACATGATTTAGGGGGCCTGACACATGATGGATGAATACTTATAGAATCATAGAAATGTAGGGCTGGAGAGACCTGAAGAAGTCATTAAGTCCAGCCTTCTGTGCTGAGGTAGGCCCTAGTAAACCTAGACCCTCCCTGGCAGGTGTTTATCCAATCTGTTCTTAAAAACCTCCAACTATGGGGATTCCCAACTTTCCTTAGAAGCCTATTCCAGTGGTTTACTGTCTTTATAGTTAGAAATATTTTTCTAATACCTAACCTAAATCTCCCTTGCTGCAGATTAAGCCAATGAATTCTTGTCTTAATTTCAATGGACATGGAAAACAATTTATAACAGTCCTCTTTATAACAGACTTCAAATGTGTTAAGTGCTGGTATTAGGTGCCTCCCTCAATCTTCTTTTCTCAAGACTAAACATGCCCAGTTTTTTTAACCTCTGTTCACAAATCAGGTCTTCTAAACCTTTTATCATTTTTGTGGCTTTCCTCTGGACTCTCTCCAACTTGTCCACATCTTTCCTAAACTGTGGTGCCCAGAACGGGACACAGTACTCCAGCTGAGGCCTCACAAGTGCCAAGTAGAGCAGGACAATTGCCTTACATATGATACTCCTGTTAATACACCCCAGAATGATATAAGCCTTTTTTGCAACTGCACCATACTGTTGACTCTCATTCAGTTTGTAATCCACTATAGCCACCAGATCCTTTTCAGCAGTACTACCACTTAGCCAGTTATACCATATTTTGTAGCTGTGCATTCAATTTTTCCTTCCTAAGTGAAGTACTTTGCACTTATCTTCACCAAATTTCATCTTGTTGAATTCTCTAACTTGTCAAGGCTGTTTAAAATTCTAATCTTGTCCTCCAAAGTTCTTGAACAACCCACCCTCCCCACCCTGGTGTCATCTGCAAATTTTATATGCATACTCTCCACTCCATTATCCAAGTCATTAAGAAAATATTGAATAGTACCAGACCTAAGACAGACCTCTGTAGGACCCCACTAGACACACTTTCCCAGTCTGACAGTGAATCACTGATGATTACTCTTAGAGTATGGTCTTTCAACCAATTGTGCATTCACTTTATAGTAATTTCATCTAGACAGCATTTCTCTAGTTTGCTTATGAGAATGTCACGTGGGACTGTGTCAAAAGCCTTATTGAAAATCAAGATAGATCATGTATACTGCTAACCTTCCTATCTGCTATGCTAGTAAGCCTGTCAAAGAAGGAAATTAGGTAGGTCTGGCATGATCTGTTCTTGACAAATCCATGGTGGCTGTTCCTTATAACCCTATTATGCTCTAGGTGCTTACACACTGATTAATAATTTGTTCTAGTATTTTTCCAGTTACTGAAGTTAGGCTGATTGGTCTATAATTCCCTGGGTCCTCTTTGGTCCCCTATTTAAAGATAGGTACTATAGTCGTCTGGGACCTCACCCATCCTCCATGAGTTCTCAAAGATAATTATGGTTTGACTTGTGGTTGTACTGGTCCTCCAATATTGTAATTGGTCTTCCAATAAGGAGGAAATTAAGAGTCTCTATGAGGCATAAGAAGTCAGGGCAGTATTTTGAAATAGGGGCTCTCTTCAAGAGGAAAGCCTTTACTGTAAGTATATAAAAGGGATAAGTATAGCTCTGCATGGATACCCATTTATATATCCGTGGATGCGGATATCCGCTGCACCACAGGTCTGTCCCGAGAACCGAATCGACAAAAGGAGAAGAACGTGGGGCCATAATTCCCAGGAGCCAGCGTCCTGTGCAGGCAGCTCCTCCTGTGTGGCTGTGCCACCCCCAGCCTTGCCCTCCGGCGCGGCTGTACAGACACCAGACAGGAGATGCAGTCACGCAGAGTGCTGCGTGGAAGGGATGGGGTTGGGGACGGTACAGCTTTTTTCCACGTTTTGCTCTTTTCACCGCTGCGGTTCCCGGGAGAGCCCTGCAGTTCAGTGGATACCGATTTCTATTTGTGGATATCCACAGCCACGGATATGAATTTGTATCTGCGCAGGGCTCTAGGGATAAGCCTATCTAAGAAAGAAATGTAACCATGGATAAAAAAGGACAAATGATCAATTGTGTGCCAATAAGAAAGCTACACATATAGTAAGGATCTAGCTGACAAATAGGATTTTATAGAGATCTTGTCTGCTTAGGCTTCGTGATCTATAAAGTACATTTTTCAAAATAAAAAAAAATAATCCTAGATTGAAGTCAGCAATAAAACATTCAACCAAACTTATCTTTTCCCCTCCTTAGAGTTCAATTTACACTTATTTTAACTGGATTCAGGAAGGATTACAGTTTGCTTCTGATACTGCAAGCTTTACATAAGAACATAAAAATGACTATACTGGCTCAAATCAATGGTCCACTTAGCCCTGATTTACAATAGAGGCCAGTGCCAGATGCTTCAGTGGGAATGAACGGAACAGGGCAATCTATAGAATGATCCATCCCCTGTCATCCACTCCCAGCTTTTGGCAGTCAGAGGTTCAGGGACACCCAGAGGATGAGGCTGCACCTATCCTGCATGGACTCATCTAATTTTTTTTAACCCAGTTATAATGTTGGCCTTCACAACATCCCCTGGCAATGACTTCCACAGGTTGATTGTGTGTTGTGTGAAGAAGTACTTCCTTATGTTTGTTTAAAACCTGATGCTTATTAATTTCATTGAGTGACCCCTGGTTCTTGTGTTATGTGAAGGGATAAATAACACTTCTTTATTTCTCCACACCATTCATGATTTTGTAGACCTCTATTATATCTCCCCCCCCTTAGTCATCTTTTTTCCAAGCTGAACAGTCAGAGTCTTTTAATCTCTCCTCATATGGAAGCTGTTCCATACTTCTAATATTTTTTGTTGCCCTTCTCTGTACTTTTTCCAATTCTAATACATCTTTTTGAGATGGGGTGACCAGAACTGCATGCAGTATTCAAGATGTGGGCATACCATGGATTTATATAATGGCATTATGATATTTTTTGTCTTATTATCTATCCCTTTCCTAATGGTTCCTGACATTTTTGACTACCACTGCATGTTGAGGAGATATTTTCATAGAACTATCCACAACACCTCCAAGATGTCTTTCTTGAATGGTAACAGCTAATTTAGACCCCATCATTTTGTGGGTATACTTGGGATTATGTTTTTCAGTGTGCATTACTTTGCATTTATCATCACTGAATTTTATCTGACATGTTGTTGCCCAGTCACCAAATTTTGTGGGATCCCTTTGCAACACGTTGCAGTCTTTTGATTTAACTATCTTGAGTAATTTAAGGTAGGTCTAGTCTACCAATCCACACCCCTGACAGTTATACTGACCTAACACCCGGTGCAGACAGCACTACGTAAACGGGAAGGCTTCTCCAGTCAAAATAGGTACTGGTGGAGTACCTATGTCAGTGGGAGAAGCTGTCCTATTGGCATAGATAGCATCTTCACTAAGCTCTACAGTGCTCTAAGTGTAAACCAGGGTTTCTCAAACTGGGGATTGTGACCCCTCAGGAGGTTGCAAGTTTATTACGTGGGGGTTGCGAGCTGTCAGCCTTCACACCCAAACCCTGCTTCGCCTCCAGCATTTATAATAGTGTTTAATATAAATTAAAAACAATTTTTTTATAAGGGGGATAGTACTCAGAGGCTTGCTGTGTGAAAGGGGTCACCAATACAAAAGTTTGAGAACCACTGGCATAGACAATCCCTTAGTACAGGGGTCCCCAACACGGTGCCCGCGGGCGCCATTGCGCCCGCTGGGGGGTGTAAGTGCGCCCGCGGAGCCCTCAGGGTTTTTTTTTTTTTTTTGCTCCGCCGGCAGCGCTCGGGGTGGGTTGTTTTTTGTTTTTTTTTGCTCCGCCGGCAGCGCTTGGCGCCCGCTGGCAGTGCTCGGGGTGTTTTTTTTGTTTTTGCTCCACCGGCAGCGCTCGGGTTTTTGGGTTTTTTTTGGCGCCCGCCGGCAGTGCTCGTTTTTTTTGTTTTTGTTTTTGGCGCCCGCCAGAAGGAAAAGGTTGGGGACCACTGCCTTAGTATCATATGCAAACTTTGCCACCTCACTGTTTACTCCTTTTTCCAGATCATTTATGAATATGTTGAATAGCACTGGTCCCAATACAGCTCCTTGGGTAACCCTGCTATTTACCTCTCTCCATTATGAAAACTGACCATTTATTCCTACCCTTTGTTTCCTATCTTTTAACTAGTCATTGATCCATGAGAGGACCTTCTCTCTTATTCCATGTGTGATGCTGTGTAAAAAGGAAGATAACTAGCTATACTGATACAGTCACCACTGTTACAAAATTGCAATAAATCTTGTACAAAGTATGTTATGTACGATATCAATGGAAAGTTAGACTGATAAATATTACTATCCTGTTTAAATCCATGTATCATTTTTGTAGATGAAGTTATGAATATTTGCTTTGTGTTTGTGTCTCAAACATGTTTTCTTGGGTGACGCCCACGACAGATTTGCATCTAGACTAGCCAGCCTGCTTAATGGCCTATTAAGGACAATCAGCTCGCCCACTGAGCCCCTCCTGGAGATGTTTCAGAGAGCACAGAGGCAATGGCTGCCCCATGATTCAGCAAGGCATATAAGGACATGTGATCTAAGACTCCATCTTTTGCCAGTAACTTTCCATGCACTTGGGCTGAAAGTATAAAAGGAGACTGTGACATTGCTTCTTTGTCTTCATTCCTGCTCCACATCTCTGGACAGGATTTCTAACAAAGGAGAGCTTCGCACAAAGGACTGATGACCCCCAATCTAATGGGTGAACTAGAAAGACATATTACAAACTAGCAGATTTAGCTATGAACTTGATCTATAGACTTTGAAAGCACTTGTATAGGATTCCTTTGAGCATTTAATAACTCTCCTTTTTTATTTTTATTAATAAACCTTTATTTTTTAATTACTAAAGGATTGGCTACAAGCGGGTATTTGGTAAGATCTAAAGTATATATATTGACCTGGGGGAGTGGCTGATGCTTTTGGATTAGACGAATTTTACGTATGATGAATCTGGTTTTCAGTAACCTCTCATCATAAAGACCAGATGTCCGGGTGGTGATAGGGGGTGGATTACCTAAAAGGAATGTGTTTTGGCTTCTTGTTAATCCAAGTAGAGATACAGGAGCTCACTTTTGTTACTGGCTTGGTGAACTCTAAAGTTAGAATAACCACCAGTTTTGGGGCGTGACTGCTCTGTTTTTTTAATCAGTCTGTCCTTAATGTGGCATTCACAGGCCCCGTCTACACTACCCGCCGAAATCGGCGGGTAGCCATCGAAGTATCGGGGATCGAATTATCGCGTCTTGTCTGGACGCGATAAGTCGATCCCCGAACGCGCTACTTCGAACTCCGGTACTCCTGCAGGGCGAGCGGAGTTACCGGAGTCGACGTGGGAGCCGCGAACTTCGATCGCGGCGCCGCGCGGACGCGAGGTAAGCGCGCCAAATTCGAACTAAGGTACTTCGACTTCAGCTACGCGAATAGCGTAGCTGAAGTCGAAGTACCTTAGTTCGATCCCGCCCCTAGTGTGGACCAGCCCTCAGCTGTGACCGACACCAGGCACAGTCACATCATAAATGCTTACTTTGCTTAAGAGCCATAGATGAGGGACTTTGTGAAAGGCTTTCTTAAAGTCCAAGTACACTATATCCACTGAATAAGTCTTACCCATGTTTGTTGACTCCCTCTAGAATTCTAATAGAACTGCAGTATTTAACTACATTTTTTCAATGCTTACCTGTTTGGTATGCACTATGAAGCTCATTTTGTTTTCCAGACTATGGATTTGAAAACAGGTATCTGCATCTCCTAACTGCCACATAAAGCAACCATACTTTAGACTGATGAGCAAACCCTGCAGTGAAAAGTACAAAATGTTAAGAATATTTTCTGAACTATAAGGTGAACCTTCCCCACTATGTCTAAATAAGGTTCTGGTATGCAGTTAAGGGTACAGCATATACAATACTGAATTTTAAATGATCATCTGCCATAATATTAGGATTTCAATTTCCAAGAATTTAAAGCTGAAATTCCATATTTTTTAAGTTTTTAAACTTCACATATTGATTGTAAATGCATACAAGATTTTAATTCAATGCTCAGATGTGAAATAAATCACTAGCACTTAGTAAACTCCCAAGGCTCTTAACTTCTATGTAAACTGCCAGTAAAAACTGCTAACCCTCACCTTGGTTTCCATGTTGAGGAGATGCAGTCCTTTTACATTTACTCCTACGTACACTCGTATGACTTTATGACTGCTTGAACTGGCCTTGGTGAATACCTGTCCTGTGAAAAAAGCAGCTCCATAGGTAGGAATTTCCCAGCAATTCTGCAAGAACATGCGTTGCAGGTGATGCATCTCTTTACTTATACCTTCACTAGAGCTGAGACTCTAGAATTAAAAGAGCAAATAAGTGACAAAAGAAACTGTTTTAACAATGCACATTCTTCAAATAGGGCAAAGTGGGAGCTGGTTTTCTTGAAGGGCTTTTTCTGACAATCATCCTGAAATGATGCCACACCTGGAATAACAGCCTAATAGCAGTGTGATGGGATGTATCAAGCATTTGCTGCTCCCTGTTGGGAGGCCCTGCAGCCTTCATGCACCCCATCTGAAGAAGGTGTCCTTCTAGGGGAAAAGAGCAGTGAGTTCAGACCTAAGAGTGCGTAGAGAGGTCACCCAGGATCAGCTGCTGGTGGAACCAATGAGAATTGGTTCTCCAGCAGTGAGAAGGGCTGGGAGCAGGTAGAATCCAATCAGGGCCCATCAGGAAAGGAAAAAAGGACTGGCCATTTCCTCTAAGGTGCAGTTCTGAGTGAACCTAGGAAAAAAAGGAGGAATGATCTCCCTTGTCTTAATTCAAAAGCTCAGCCTGATCAGGGACCTAACTCTGACTACACCTTTTGATTGAGTCAACAAAAGACTGGTTTGTTTTACTTTGTGTAATTTAAAGCCCAGATGGCCATCTTGATTTAGCTATCAATTGACTTTGGTAAAATTAAAGGGAGCTCACTTCATGAGATGTGCCCTTGTTCAGATGAACCCATGACAAACAGTCTCAATTTGTCAGAAATTCAGAACTGTTGTTTTTTTTTAAAGCGTTGAAAACATTTCTATTAGGTTTAATAAACTTACACTCTTCTGACTTATACTTTATGCCTAAACTGAATTGACAGTGCCCCTTTAAGCACAGTTAGCTGGCTGGCATCAAAGTAAAAAAACAGATTATGACTTCAGTGACAATTTACTGACAAACAAATCAACTTTTAATTTTATAATCAGAAAAAATGTTCAGACAGCTCAGTACTAAGATATGTTGTTTCAAGGTACAGTATATTTTACTTGAATATAAAAAAATAAAAAATGGACTACTGAATCAGTAAAAAGAATGATTCACTATCAATTTTTAGCCTTCCTACATTTCTGGCTTTGTATATTACTATTGTTATAATGCAGAACAGTAACAGAAAAATAACTAAAGATTTTAAGACAGGATTTCCGGGACCTGGGGGATACTGTTAATGTTCTTACCTTGTATTCATGAAGTATCCTATTTGTCCAGTGAGGAGCCTTACTTTTTAGTTTGGTGATGGGTACTATGGATTTAAGATTTTCTTCACTAAAAAGAAAAAAGCCAAAATATTACCTAGTTTTCCATCACTGAGCAAAGTACTGGACACAAGGCAGTGTCTTCTAGCATGGCAATACTAATATCTTTAAGTATCAAATATTGGGATATCAGCCCCAATTCAAGCTGCTCTATTGTCATCTCAGCAGCTGAAAAGCTTTCCTAAAGGGGCGGCCAAGGTTTCCCACTGACCAAGTGGAATCCTTAGCTTGTGTACAAGCCAGTCTAGTTGACTCTACGCTACCTGTTTCTACCTACCCTGCACTGTGGGTGGTGCAGGGGTGAGAGATTCTAGGAGTGGGATGGCGCGCATGATGCTCTGCCTGATCCTAGCCCAGTACAGTGGTTCCCATTAGTAGCTCTAAATTATGATGGGGGCCATTTCAGCTTACAGTCAGCTTTTTCCCTCCCCATTTTTCTCAGTTGCATCAAGTGTAAACTCAGCACAGCTAAGAATTTGTCTCATTAACTTCCAATTGTTACAAATGACCTGAAATCAAGGGTATAGGTGCAAAAATCCATTGGTGCACATTAGTCACTTGGTTTACAAAAGAAAGCTCTTAATTTCTTTTTATGAACAATCAGTACAGGCAATATCATCAGTTTAGATGTAGTGTTCTTCTGTCCTGTAAAGTTTTTTCACCACCTGAAAATATTATGGTCTGAAAACAATGAAAAGAAAGCTTGGACAGTGCAGGATACCCAAATTTCAAAAACTGTTATCAAATCACCAATATTGAGGAAGGGAACATTATTAAAGTTACAGATTTGAAAGGACAGATCTTTTGCTAAATACATGCACTTGTTCTAAATCAAGTATAGCAAAACATAAAATATAAACAAAAATCATGATGTCTGTCTTGCAAGAATAAAAAGCGAACACAAAGTAAAGTGAAAATGAGTTTTCTCAAGAGTCAGAAAAAATGTTCCCTGTTTCCCTCACACCTAAGAACATATGAATGGCCATACTGGGTCAGACCAATGGTCCATCTAGCAGAGTATCCTGTCTTCCAACAGCGGCAAGGGCCAGATGCTTCAGAGGGAATGAACAGAACAGGGCAATTATTGAGTGATCAATACCCTGGCATCCAATCCCAACTTCTGGCAGTCGGAGGTTTAGGGACACCAAGAGCATGAGGTAGCATTCCTGACCATTTTGGCTAATAGCCATTGATGGACATATCCTCCATGAACTCATCTAATTCTTTTTTTGAACACAGTTATACTTTTGGACTTTGTAACATCCCCAGGCAACGAGTTCCACAGGTTGACTATGCATGGTGTGAAAAAATACTTCCTTAGTTTATTTTAAACCTGCTGCCTATTAATTTCACTGTGTGACCACTGCTTCTTGTGTTATGTAAAGGGGTAAATAACACTTCCTTATTCACTTTCTCCACACCATTCATGATTTTATAGACCTCTATCATATCCCCCCCTTAGTCGGCTCTTTTCTAAGATGAACAGTCCCAGTTTTTTTAGTCTCTTCTCATATGGAAGCTGTTCCACACCACGGTCATTTTTGTTGCCCCCTCTGTACATTTTTCAATTCTAATATATCTTTTTTGAGATACAACCAAAACTGCATGCAATATTCAAGGTGTAGGTATACCATGGGTTTATATAATGGTGTTATGATATCTTCTGTTTTATTATCTATTCCTTAATAATGGTTCCTAACATTCTGTTAGCTTTTTTGACTGCCGCTGCACATTGAACAGATGTTTTCAGAGAACTATCCACAATGCCTCCAAGATGTCTTGCTTGAGTGGTAACAGCTAATTTAGACCCCATCATTTTGTATGTATAAATTGGGATTATGTTTTCCCATGTGCATTACTTTGCATTTATTTAATTACTGCCATTTTGTTGCCCAGTCACCTAGTTTTGTGAGATCCTGTTGTAACTCTTCATAGTCAGCTTTACTAACTAACTTGAGTACATTTATATTGTTTGGAAACTTTGCCACCTCACTGTTTACCCCTTTTTCCAGATCATTTATGAAAATGTTGAACAGCACTAGTCCCAGTACAGATCGTTGGGGGACCCTGCTATTTACCTCTGTCCACTATGAAAACTGACCTTTTATTCTTACTGTTTGGTTCTTATATTTTAACCAGTTACCGATCCATGAGCTGACCTTCCCTTTTATCTGATAACAGCCTACTTTGCTTAAAAGTCATTGATGAGGGTCCTTGTCAAAGGCTTTCTGAAAGTCCAAGTACACTATATCCATTGGTCCAAATGTGTGTTGACCCTCTCAAAGAATTCTAATAGATTGGCGCGGCATGATTTCCCTTTACAAAAGCTGGATAGACTCTTACCCAACATATTATGTTCATCTAAGTGTCTGATAATTCTATTGTTTACTATCATTTCAACCAATTTATCTGGTACTTAAGTTAGGCTTACTGGCCTGTAATTGCCAGGATTGCCTCTGAAGACTTTTTTAAAAAAAAAAATCGGTGTTACATTAGTTATTCACCAGCCAGTTGGTACAGAGGTTTATTTAAGCAACAGGTTACATACCAGTTAGTAAATTCTACAATTTCATATTTGAATTCCTTCAGAACTCTTGGGTGAATACCGTCTGGTCCTGGTGATTTATTGCTGTTTAATTGATCAATTTCTTCCAAAACCTCCTCTATTGACACCTCAATCTGGGACAGTTCCTCATATTTGTCACCTAAAAAGAACGGCTCAGATGTGGGAATTTCCCTCACATCCTCTACAATGAAGACCGATGCAAAGAATTCATTTAACTTCTCCGTAACAGCCATATATCTTCCTTGAGTGCTCCTGTAGCACCTTGATCGTCCAGTCGCTCCCCTGATTATTTGGCAGGCTTCCCGCTTCTGATGTACTTTAAAAAAAATTGCTGGTTTTCTGGTGTCTTTTGATAGTTGCTCTTCAAATTCTTTTTTGGCCTGTCTCATTATACTTTACACTTGACTTGCCAGAGTTTACGTTCCTTGCTATCTTCATCAGTAGGATGTGCCTTCCAATTTTTAAAAGACATCTAAAACCCGTATTCAAACTTCTTTGCATAATCTGTATAGATAGCATACAGCAATGGGTTTCTTTTTTTGCATATTCTAAACAATTTTGTTCAAAAAGGTGGTATTCTTAGGTCCTAATCCTGTAAACTCTTATTCCTGTGTGGAACCCTGACACATGCAAGTAAGTAGTCCTAGTCACTTCAGTAGCACTATTCACATGAATAAGGATTTGCAGGATCAGGCCCTCACCCCCTTGGTAATGTATACATCGGAAGTTGCCATAGTCAATATGAATGGGAAATCAGTTTCTTGTATAATGGGTTATACAATAACTGCCTCATCACCCCTCTAAAACCACAGCTCAAGGTTACAAGAACATGATACTGTTTAGCACCAAATAATAAAATTGACTAAAATTTTTGTTCTTTTAAATTATAACATACCCACTGAAAAACACTAAGTCCTCTAGCCCTTAAATTTTGCAAACTAGTCACATAGGATACACTTTTAGTCCCAGACGCAGGGGATTTGATGCACAGCTCACATTATTGATATGGGAATTAAGTGGCTAGACCAATATGCACAGTTCTGAAGCTGTACTCCACATACTGGAAGTCAATGATAGTGTTTAATTTCTAGTTAATACAACATACCTGCAGTTTACTTGGAAATAGTTGAAACAGTTTATATTAAACATTTCATATTAAAAACAAAACAATCTCAGTTTAAATACTCACTCACTTTAGGAAACCTTGTTTGTGTTTCTTACTCTCATAATTTCCATAGACTATTTGTAGCAGCAGACTTGCCAGTGTGATCAGTTTGGCATCAGGTGAAGTATAGAAGCCTTTCAGCAAATTATATCTGGCTTCATCAAACAGGATAAGAATAGCCAGTGGATCCTCAATCTGTTTAAAAATATAAATTTTAAACATTTTGATTAAAATGTTTAAATGTAATTTTCCTTTCACAAACTAAGTATAACTTTTTACTGATTCTATAGGAGACAAAGATATGATCTTGTTTAACTGAAATGTGTATTTTATTTGGTCTAGAAGAAGAATAAATGCTATGATTCATAAATATTGATATGCAAGTATTTCCATTTTCTGAATTACACATTCATACTGATCTAACATACATAAATTACAACTGAATACCTCACTATGCCAAATCAAAATCACATCACATCAAACCCATAAAACATTTTAAACTGTTGACAAAAAAAATCTATTTTCTCACTCTATACTATCTATTTATGACCAGTTTTTACCACCCTTACTCTTGCCAAGTAGTATCACCTTTCTCTGAGAGTAATCTCACAGATATCAATGAACTATTTGTAAGAAGAAAATTACTGAGAATGAGTAAGGGTGCCAGAATCTGGCCACTAGAAAGTGGGCAGGACTGGAGGAAAATCTGATTGGCTTAACTAAGGTTCCAATCCATAAACAATATTGGCTATTTTGTGATTAAGTTTAATTGCTTAGGAGTATACTCTGACAAGTCTTTATTCTATTGGAAGAATAGCATTTATGAGAAATTGCTGTTTATAGGAGCTCGATTAGTACTATTTTATTATTATTATTGACAATACATTTGTTTGGAATGTAAGTGATTTTCTGCAATTTCAATAAATAACAGGAGAATAAACCTTAGAATTGTAAAAAGTCAGAGGCCTATTCTACCATTGTCCTGTCCCACAATTATTAACAGGAATTACACGCTTGATCTAAGTCCTATCAAAATCAACTGGACTCTTTCCTTAATCTTCAGTGGGAGTTGGATTAGGCCCTACATGCACACAGGCAGAAGAACAAATCACTTTAATTGACAGTTACTCTTAGACCTACTAATGTTTTCTAACAGGTTTAAATATGATCTAAAGTCATGGGTTCTGAACCTGTAGTTTGCAACTTCTTTCCCTTTCTTATTGGTCAGATGGGAAGGGGGTCCCAACATTTATTAAAGTTCTAAAACAGACTAACGGATTGACATTCTAATTAACATACTCCTGGCTGATAAAGGTTTCTGTTTCTGCACCTGTATTTGATATTAGCATTTCTAATGCAGACCTTTTTTTCAACCTCCAAAGGAAGTCTCACATCCCTCCTCAGGAAAAGCTGTGGAGTTTCCCTTTGAGGATCCAAGTTTGTCAGTTCAGTGAGTATTTCAGGCCAGTCACGAACATGCTGCAAAGGTTTATGATATGGCTTCAGCTGGAGGCCTGGAAAATAACAACTTTTCATTTAAAATAATAAACAGGGGAATCAAGCACATAGATGCTCAAATGAATGCTATACCAAAATGTTAGAACTGATAATTCGCTTTTCTCAAAGAACTGTTTTCTTTTTACCATATATAAAAGGTCACAAACATGGTGACAAATTTATCACAGCAGAGGCCACACCAATAATTCAGCAAATGCATGCTTGAATTATGTTCAGCTTCTCAAAAGTGAACTGAAATTCTTAAAAAAAAAAAAAAAAAAGTAACTTTAAAAATTTAAGTTCGTAACAAAACATATTGGTGGACCTTAAAACTACAAGTAAAAGGCTGTGGTAAGGACTGCAAGATTGGGCCAAAACACCACATCAAATAAAACATTTAAAATAATTTCCTCTTATTGCTTCTGAATTGGTTCCTTCTGCAAGTGCCTGTGGAATCACGGATGTCTAATTCAGGATAAGGAACTACATTAACTACTACGCTTTAATGATTGTATTCGCTAGTGATTGTAGCAGTTATTTTAGGAGAAATAAGAGCCCAGAACTCAGGTCTTGACAGGAAAATATATCTTCGGTTTGTTTTAGAAACATTTTTGCCATTTTATAGACTGTAATTGTTTCAGGATAGAGGCTGTGCCCTTTCTATGGTCTGTAAAGCATCATGATCCCAACATGCTGTAACCATGCAGTTTTTCCTGCTTCCCTACTCTTATCGGGGCTGACCTATAGATCTAGATCCTTGTGCCAACCAGCACACAGCCGCAGCTACATTCAGGCAACCCATCTGCCTATCCTCCTTTCCCTCATGATCTCCCTACTGCTTACCTGTCTTCTAGCTCCCCACTACTCAACTCTCCCTCACTTCTCTGACTTCTGCACAGCTACTGCTCACTTAAAATCTTCTCCCACTTCTGATTTGTCCTTCCCACATTCAAAACCCTCTATAATTAAAAACATAATAACCTGTCATAGTTTTCTTGCTAGATTTTCATTATCTAACGTAAGATGACCATTAGTTGCTTAAATAGGCAAGCAGAAACTTAAGTTGATTTCTCAAAGTATTTTCACAGAGCATCTTGGTTTAAATCTGTACTATACAGTTAATTACATGGAGTCTTCATTTTTTGTTTTTGTTTTTAATTCAAATACTTAGTCTAATTTGGAAAATTATGAATGTTTCATAGAATTATTTGTTGGTAACAAAAACTTAACAAATCAGTAATATTTCCCTGTACAGAAAATAAAACATCTCAGTATTTTTGGCAAAATAAGACGGAACACACACTCGGAAGTTAAGGGGACTAGAGCTGGGTGATTTTTATTTTTTTTTATTTTTTTTTTATTTTTGGAAACTAGCTGTTCCACTTGGTATAAACAAACAAAGAGTCATTGGGCCAGAGAGAAAGAGCGAAATGACTCTATAGGTTGGTGATCAGCAATATCCCATAGCCCAGTGGCTAGGGGACTCTCCTATAGTGTAGGAGACCCAAGTTCAATTCCCTTCTCCACTTTAGGCAGAGGTGGGGGGACCTAAACTCAGGTGTCTCACATCCCAGGGGAATGCCCTAATCATTGAGCTAAAGCTCATTACAGAGGCACTACTACCTCCTTTTCCTCCCTTATTTTGTGAATCTAGCACTTTAATAATGCCTAGAAACACAATGTTTTGGGTTGAACTAAACACTTTGCTCAACCCAAAAGTGACTTTTTCAGTTTGCTGAAATTTTTTGAATTTTCAAATTTGGTTTAATCCAAACTGACATTTTCCCCACATTTTTTCAGAAATGCCAGAGAACCATAAAATCAGTTATTTGCCCTGCTCTAAAAGGGACACGAGCATCAAGACATCATCACTCAGCCAGGCTCCTTTCATCTCAAGGACTGCAGCTCTGCGTTTGTATGTCTGCTGGTGGGCCCATATAGTTTTCTACTGGTTGTTCATAAAGGGAAGTTAAGTAACAGTGGTGAAACTGGGAGAAAATGGTCAGACAGAAAAACTGAAGAAAAGCATTATTTAAAACAATTTCAACTAGAACACACACTCATCATATTTTAAATTACAGATATAAAAAGAAGAAAGCAGCACTGAAGTGTTGAATTCTTAATGCACAGCTTTTTTCCTTACACTACCACAAGCAGTGAATCTAACCCAATTTGAAGCAGTTGAAATCATAATGATAGTTTCTCACATTTAATTGGCATTACAAATGAGCCCCATAGCAACCTTGTCACAGTAATGCTGTTTACAACCTTTTCTGACAAGTAGGCATAATCATGACTGACTACAGCTTATGCATGTTTCTACCTATCTTTTTGAAATCTGGTTGGAAAGAGGTGGCATGAATGTTGCTAAAGAAAAAGAATTACAAAGATATATACTGTACATATGACTTTAACCCAAGAGGAGTCTTAAATTGTATGAAAAAGCTAGCAATAGGAATAAGGATGCTTTCTGTGCTAAATATAGCTGAGAACTTGTATAAAAATTTTTTAAAAAAGGTTACGCAACATTGACTACATGACTTTATTATACATATGAAATAAGTTGAGGTAATCAAATTTACCTTAGTACCCATTTAAGCAGACTAAATAGTCATAAAAAGTATCTCATAATACATAATGCTAGAATCAGGAAATAAAGTATGTACTAAGGAGTGTCACAGGGTGAGGAAGCCCTTTAAGGGGGATGGGGCTCAGCTGCACTCTGTGCCAGGCTCAGCTCACCTTCCCAGGTGATGGGAATAAAGTCCAGGGATCATATGATAGAAGACTGAAACTAAGTGCCAGGCCTGCTGGGATGCAAAGGGCAGCATGATTTCAGGTATCAAGACAAGAAGGGAGCAGATGGGCTCTCCTTAGCGCCCAAGCAGATGTTCTAGGAGTGCAACTCTGCAGGGAGGAAAGCTGCAGCAGAAGGGAGCAGACAGATTTGAATTAACACCCAGGCAGAGGACCTGAGAAAAGTGAGAGCTGCAGGGAATAATAGCTCCTACAAGAGACCACGGGCCAGGGGAAAGGACATGATTTACATCTGGAGATTACGTTAAGTTGTTTTATTTGAGAGAAATAAAAAATTTAGTGTCTGGAAAAAAAAAAAAAGGTATTGAAATCCTGTGGCTGCTGAGAGTTCTTTTGATGCACGGTGAGATGGCCCACTGGCTTACAGGGATAAACTAGAATGCTTTAAAAATTACAAACTGTTTATGATCTCAAATAATTAATGCAACATATGCATAGATAACATAAGTCCAGTCCTTTAATTATTACTCATATGAATAATTCCACTGAAGTTGAATAAGTTGCATATATGAGTATGGCTCATTTATGTGAGCAAGGTTTGAAGGATTTGGCCCTATAGTTGCAGGCAAAGATTTTAAGAGTGGGTGCTTAAAACCAGGCTGCAAAGTCCATACTTAAGCACCTTAATAAGTGATATGATTGTCAAAAGCATTAGGCATCCAGCAGCTCCCACAGAAGTCCTGTGTTGTCTCTTCAGGCATCTACATCTAGTTCTCTTTGTGGAGGGTGGCCAGGCAGACTACTGCAGCAGCTCCACTGATCTCAATGGTTTAAAGTTCTAGAAGGCATTCAAGATGATTTTCTCACAGATGGTATTACAGAACTGTAAGATATTTCATGGTGCACAATCTTTTCCCTTCTTTCCAATGAGAAGCACTATTTTAAAAAACATACATGACAGGCACCAAATCTAAGCAACTGAAAAAAGTGTGTTTTTAAAGAAATTTTTTTCTAGGTGTTAAAAAAAACCCAGCAAACCCCCCAAACCCAACACTGCTCAGCTCCAAAGTCTCATCTAACTAACAGCCAACTCTTTATCAATCTAGTCATGTCTAGGTTTTTTGCAATTGCCTCTCTGCACTACAGTGAGCAAAAATTTTTTAAAGGTCTCAAGAATGACTCAGCAATGCAGAAAATGACGGGACAATGTGTATGACTAAAGAAAGCTGGTAAGATTATTGTTTAGTCTACCAGTCTTGCTCGTGTC
This sequence comes from Platysternon megacephalum, assembly GCA_003942145.1. Taxonomy (NCBI): domain Eukaryota; kingdom Metazoa; phylum Chordata; order Testudines; family Platysternidae; genus Platysternon; species Platysternon megacephalum. The sequence goes on along the minus strand of QXTE01000081.1, from coordinate 1,940,554 downwards.
CTTTTTCACTTTAGCAAGACATTTACAAAAATAAATGTGAAAAAGCAAAATCCAAAACAATAACTCCAACAATGTTATAAGTTCTCTAACTACTTACTAAGGTTCTCAGAACAAATCCAAATAGTGAAGTACTGTTGTGTTTCTTGAGACAGACGCATTCCTTCCATTATCTGCTGTACAGTAGTATTGTTTCCATGTTTCAACTCAACAGAACGATACGACCCATCCATTCGATAAATCCGTACCTTTTCATACTATGGCAAAAATATATAAAAAAATCATTAAAATAAATGGGAGACAAATTAATCATAAGTTAAAATCCCACTCTTCTATTGCTTTCATTTCCACAAACATCAATTTTTAATCCAATTTAGCAGCATTTACATTTTGAGAAAAATAATTTTGCAGAGTTCTTTTATATTTATCTTGGATCAGAACACCTTTCACAGATCTGTGAGGCCTCCGAGACCCATGTAGCATTGTCTCTCTCTACATTTCTATACCGTACCCATTACCACAGTAGCTAAGGTGCAGATTTTTAAAGGTATTTAGTTGTTGCAATGCTGAGCAGAGCAATGCATAAATACCTTAAAAAATCTGGGGCTAAATGCCTACATATATCCTGCCACATGCATTATGTGATTACTACTACTGATTGACTATGAATTATGCACACAACTAGTTTATATTAAAACATCTTATTGTTAACCTTTTCCTCCCTCCATCCCTCTAATTTGTTTCACTTATCCTTTAAGTCTTATCTTTTAGGCCATAAACTCTTTGGGGGCAAAGGCCTTAATTTATTATATGTTTGTACAGCTCCTAGCACAAGGTGACCCCCAATCTACTTGAGACCTTTAGGCACTACTACTAATAATAATTTTTACTCAAAACTTCCATTAACTTCAATGGATTGTGGGTGCAGAACATGTCTCACTACAGCCATGCTTTAAGTACGTGACTAACTTTATGTATGCCGTAAATAATCCCATTTAAATCAATGGGACTATTCATGTGCTTAAGTACCAAGCTGAACTGAGGGCTTAAACTTCTTATCTCCAGTTGTTTCAATGCTTTAGCTGTTTAAAAAAAAGTTGCAAAAATTTATTATAATAGCAGTGTATTTCCCCATCTCCCCTCTGCTCAGTCTTTCCTCAAAAAATTCAGAGACCAAGCCTGGAAACTTTTAGCCAGAAAGGTGAATGTCTTGGAAAATTATGATTGACTGAAAATGAGGTTAGAATGGAAAACATTTTGCAATCTTAACTATAGCACTTGCTCCCACTTCTACTGTAGTAACTTCAGTTCCCAAATATTTAGTTTTACTATATTAATCTGATTATATTAGAAGGCAATAACATCTGTTATGCTCAGAGCTTAGAACAACTGCTTTATAAGGCAAAATGAGAGGGATCAGTTCCTTTTTCAGTGAAAGTCAAATGAAAATGCGCTTAAAAACAACATATCAGCAGACTGTACCAATATATAAAACACTGGTATACATACAAAAGAAAACAGTGGTAGAATGATCAGTAGTGGCAGTAGAATTTGTGCTATTTTATACTTCCAGAAATCAAAATATTACATTTTAAAATCTTGCACACAGCTGTAGAGCCATAGGTACAAGATACAAACATTTAAAATGACAAACGTTCATTACACACCAAAAATCCAAATACATGCAGAGTATGTGTCCTGTAGACTGTCGTTGCTATATGTGGACCTATCACATGCCTTGGTTTTCCACTCTGTATACATTTTCTAAGACTTTAAAATATGACTACTAAACTGTTTAAAAGGTGAACACATACAGGTTTATTTATGGCTTCCTTCAGTAGTTTTGCTGTTTCTTCCCAATCATTTTGTTTGCTCTCTTCGCAGACATTCAATGGGGATCTTCCTTGTTGATCAGTAATATGCTACAAATATGAACAGAAAGCCTGGCATAAATATAGTTTTCAATCTAGAAAGGTAAACGTTAACAAGTTTTGAAGATAACTAAAATATCTGGGATTTTCAATAATATTAATTAAAATCCTCCCTTGTTCATAGAGTTCAGAAGTTTGATTGTTTAAATACTTTTCAATAATTGTACTTCTCTGTTTATTTTGTCTGTTTCTGGCAGCCTCTCCACAGGAAATCTCTGGGATAAGAAGAGCAGGTGTGTTTCCAGGCCAAGATTGAGGTGTGTTGGCAGAGTTGTATGAAAAACCTTGCATAGAGCTTGCTCACATTAAATCTTATTCTAGTCAGCGCTGTCAGTCGTTTATTACATAAGCACCAATTTGACTCCATTTAAAATAGAATTTTAATATTCTAATTTTGTGCTACTGTGCATTCTGACATATATTCTACATATAGAGTAAAATGCATAGTCATAGATCTTCTGTGGTTGTGCTGGTGGTGGAGAGGGGGGTTTGAAGTTCTCATATATAAGAACATAAGAATGGCTCTACTGGGTCAGACCAAAGGTCCATCTAGCTAAGTATCCTGTCTTCCGACAGTGGCCAGTGCCAGGTGCCCCAGAGGGAATGAACAGAACAGATAATCATCAAGTGATCCATCCCGTCGCTCATTCCCAGCTTCTGGCAAACACAGGCTAGGGACACCATTCCTGCTCATCCTGGCTAATAGCCATTGATGGACCTATCCTCCAAGAATTTATATAGTTCTTTTTTGAACCCTGTTATGGTCTTGGCCTTCACAACATCTNAATAGCCATTGATGGACCTATCCTCCAAGAATTTATCTAGTTCTTTTTTGAACCCTGTTATGGTCTTTGCCTTCACAACATCCTCNATTAAAAAAAAAAAAAAAAAAAAAAAAAAAAAAAAACTAGATAAGTAATAGAAATGTGCAATTCAAGCAAAACCCAGAGACTGAGGAATTTACTTCTTCATAATTAATAGGAATTTTACAAAAAGATAGTGAGAGTTTAGACTAAAATCTCTAGTAAAATCCAGTTAAAGTACAGTTGACAAAGGGGGCAAATATAAATCAGTCTGTATGTTTGGGCAGATTAAGTTTTAAGATGGCGTTTCCTATGATAATTGTACAACTGGAATTTGGGAGTTTAAAATGTATGCCCTTTTAAATTTAAGTTAAGAGACAATTAAGAACTGAAACTGCATTTATTTGTTTTTACCTTGGGAACTGGAGACATATCATATATGAGAGATCGTAAGTGTGTGCTGCAACTGTAGGTAAAAATCATTCCAATTACAAAGGTATCTTACTCTGTCAATTTCTAGATGGTTTAGAAGAATTTTCACAATTTCAACATGTCCTCCTCCAGCAGCAAAATGAAGAGGAGAGCTAAGTTGTCCATTCAGTAGGTTTGGATTACATTTCCCTTTCTCCAGCAACATTCGAGTGGCTTCAACTTTTCCATACCTACAGCAGAGATTAAAAGCAGAATGGCCACAACAAAGAACACAACAAGATTTTTACAAAAAAAACTATTTCAGATGCTTTCAGAGATATTCCTGAATGTTTTAGGACATATGGCATATTTAGAATAGGGAAATGTGGTCTGGATGCAATTACTATAATGTGGGTGTACAATTGGCTCAAAAATCATACTCAAAGAGTACTTATCAATGATTTTCTCTCAAACTGTGAGGATGTTTCTAGTGGGATCCCGTAGGGGTCTGTCGTGGGTCCAATACTATTCAATATTTTCATTAAATTACTTTAATAACTAAGTGGAGAATATGCTTATAAAATTTGCAGAAGACACACACCATGCTGGGAGGGGTTGCAAACACTTTGGAGGACAGGATTAGAATTCAAAATGATCTTGATAAATAGGAGAATTGGTCTGAAATTTAATGAAGACAAATGCAAATTACTACACTTAGGAAGGAAATACCAAATGCACAACTACAAAGTGAGGAATAACTGACTAAGCAGTAGTATTGCAGAAAAGCATCTGGGGATTATAGTGGATCACAAATTTAATATGAGCCAATGATGTGATTCAGTTGCGAAAAAAGAAAAATATCATTCTGGGATGTATTAGTAGGAGTGCCAGAAGCATGGTGTGGGAGGTAACTGTTCTGCTCTACTCTGTCTTCAAACATATTAAGGGATGTTACAATGAGAACAGTGATCAATTGTTCTCCATCACCACTGAAGGTAGGACAAGAAGTTGTCAATTTAGTTTGCAGCAAAGGAGATTTAGATTAGATATGAGGAAAAACTTTCTAACTATAATGATAGTTAAGTATTGGAATAGACTTCCAAGGGAAGTCATGGAATCCCTGTCATTGGAGACTTTTAAGACAAAACCCCAGTCAGGGACGGTCTAGGTATACTTGGGTCCTGCCTCAGCACAGGGAGGGTTGAGGTCCTTTCCAGACCTATATTTCTATGATACAAAGAATAAGAGCTGTCCTGTGAGCAATTTTAGTTCAGACTACAGGAATGCAGAGCAGAATTCTTCTTTTCTGGATAAACCTACTCCTCATTAAAGACTATTTGGTGGGAAGTGGATTTGAGCCATTTGAATTTTTGGTGAGCTAAAAACATTTTATAATGCTTTAAAAGAAGTGTAATTTCTTTCACTCTTCAATAATTCAAAAAATAGCTGAAGAATGTTTCCTCATTTTCCATAAAAATTTACCTCTGGGTTAAGAAAACATGTGAGGATAATTATCTAAAGGATGTATTTTCAGAATGTAAGGAACATGTGAAAAGAAGGGTTATAATGAAACTTCTGGTGTAATGTTATCTATAGTGGCCAGGTTACAACTATAAGACATTCTGTAGAAACACTGCATAGAACCAGACGTAAACACTGAAATAACAAAAATAAAGGAACATATTATTTAAAGTTCTTGCTCTCTGTGTACTTTCAAAATGGAATAATCAAGCCATTGTTTAATAATAATGCTCTTCACTTCTATACCACATTCTATCTAAGGGTTCCCACGCATGACATTAAAATCAAAAGATTTTAAAAATCCAGTTTATTTTGCATCATTTATGTGGTTAACTTTTTGCATTTGTCTCAGCATAGACAAAAATCAATGAAGTCAGTTTCACATTTGTTCATATGTCAGTTTCACTTTCAAATTCTCAGTACTGTAATATTTGCAGAAGAATGATTAATTTAAAGATAGAAATGTTTCAATATTTAATTCAATTGGTCTGAGGGTTTGTAATTGTTTTAATAAAATCAAAATTTTGGGCTACATAGGAATTGGTATTCTGGATCTGACCCATGGTCCATCTAGTCCAGTACACTCTCTCTGATAGGGGCCAGCACCAAATATTTCAGAGGAAGGTACAAGAAAAGTAGCATTAGGCTGACGTAGGAAAATGTCCCATTAGATCTCCACCTTCTAAATCCTTTAGTCAGAGATCAGCTTAAACCTTGAAGCATGAGGTTTAATTTCTCTTTCAACATTTTTTTTTATATATTAACTATAAGAACAAATGACAACTAAAATGCTAGAGAGTTTGGATTTCCTGGCATTTAATTACTATTTTAAAACCACACAAGTGCTTAGTGGTAGAGGTTTTCAGCCATAAATACCAGAAATACATTCACTTGGAAAGTTTTCAGAGTAGCAGCCGTGTTAGTCTGTATCAGCAAAAAGAACAGGAGTACTTGTGGCACCTTAGAGACTAACAAATTTAGTTGAGCATAAGCTTTCGTGGGCTACAGCCCACTTCATCAGATGCATAGAATGGAACATACAGTAAGAAGATATTTATACATACAGAGAACATGAAAAGGTGGAAGTACCCATACCAACTGTAAAAGGCTAATTAATTAAGAGAAGCTATTATCAGCAGGGGAGAAAAACTTTTGAAGTGATAATCAAGATGGCCCATTTCGGACAGTTGACACAAAGGTGTGAGGATACTTAAACATGGGGAAATAGATTCAATTAGTGTAATGACCGAGCCATTCCCAGTCTCTAATTGAATCTATTTCCCCATGTTTAAGTATCCTCACACCTTTGTGTCAACTGTTCGAAATGGGCCATCTTGATTATCACTTCAAAAGTTTTTCTCCCCTGCTGATAATAGCTTCTCTTAATTAATTAGCCTTTTACAGTTGGTATGGGTACTTCCACCTTTTCATGTTCTCTGTATGTATAAATATCTTCTTACTGTATGTTCCATTCTATGCATCCGATGAAGTGGGCTGTAGCCCACGAAAGCTTATGCTCAACTAAATTTGTTAGTCTCTAAGGTGCCACAAGTACTCCTGTTCTATTCACTTGGAAAAAATACTCACCAGCACGCATAATGGATAGGTGCCCAATGGTCACTGTCTAACTGGTTGACTGAAAAGTTGTCATCTAGAAGGCGACTAAGTAATTCAGAGTCTCCTTCACAAGCACTGCGATGAAGAGGGAAATCATCTACCCATTGGCGCTCTCTAGTAATGAAAAGCAAAATATGAAGAAGATGCAACTCACTTATATTTCAACAATCAAACAAAGAAATATAAAAATGACAACTTATGGGTATCTAATGATGTGCACAAAGCACAAGCAGCTAAAATGCGTCAATGTTTATACAATTAGAACTTAGGTAGACAGATGGCCAGCCATGACTAATATTCATCATGCTAAGAAACACGCATTTTAGTGTTGCCTCATCCTCCAATTGTCCCCTCCCCCGCTCCACCTTACATTTGTTTGTTTCACCAATCTGTTGCGTTGTGCTGCAAACACTTTGGGGACTACTTTTTATATAAGTCTTTGTGCAGTCCCTAGGGCAATGGGGGCCCTGCTCCCTGAATGGGGCCTTAGATACTACTGTAATATGAATAAATAATATAAAACATAATTATATAAATGTAACACAGTACTTGTCTTCCGTGACACTGCTCATGCTGCGTTGCCACTTTTCTCGTTTTGGAATCTGAATCTTTGAATAGTCTGGAGCTCCAAGACCAAAGTATGGATTTATAACCACTTTATCAACCTAGGAAGACAACATAATATTAAAAAAAAAAAAAAAAAGGGCTGAAAAACTTCTCATTGAGACTTCAACAAACCAATCGCAATGACTTGTACGTTCTGTGGAACCAATGTAAACACAGTACAGTAACTCCTTGCTTAGCATTGTAGTTATGTCCCGCAACTTTAAGCGAAATGATGTTAAGCGAATCCAATTTCCCCATAAGAATTAATGTAAATGGGGGGGTTAGGTTCCAGGGAAATATTTTTCACCAGACAAAAGACTATGTATACACAGTATAAGTTTTAAACAATTTAATACTGTACACAGCAATGATGATTGTGAAGCTTGGTTGAGGTGGTGGAGTCAGAGGGTGGAAGAGGGTGGGATATTTCCCAGGGAATGCCTTACTGCTAAATGATGAACTAGCATTCGGTTGAACCCTCAAGGGTTAACACATTGTTGTTAATGTAGCCTCACACTCCATGAATGGAGGGAGGGGAGACAGCATGGCAGACAGAGACAGAGACACACACCCAGTGTGTGTGTGTGTGTGTGTGGTGTGTGTGAGAGAGATGCGCATTGCCCCTTTAAGTACGCTGACCTGACTCTAAGAACATTACCTTTTTAGATCAGCAAGTTGAGACAGCAGCTGCTGCCTGCAAGCTCCATCCGTCCTGAGCCCTGTCGTGTCTCCCCCCTGCTCTATGGAAATGGGGTAAGCAGGTGGCAGGGGGGAGGGAGACACCCTGATATTAGCCCCCCTCTTGTCCCTCCCCCTCCCCCCCAGCAAGCAGGAGGCTCTGGGGAGCAGCTCCAAGGCAGAGGGCAGGCGCAGCACATGGCAGTCGGGGGAGGGACAGCTGAACTGCCAGCAATTGATAGCCTGCTGGGCGGCTGCCACAGGGAACTTAGGGGAGCGGGGAGCTGATGGGGGGCTGCCGGGGAGCTGATGAGGGGGCTGCCGGTCCACCCTAGTTCCAAGCCCCCACCAGCTAGCTGCAAAGGACGGCTCTTTCTGCAAGCAGTGGACAAAGCAGGCGGCTGCCAAACAACGTTATAAGGGAGCATTGCGCAACTTTAAATGAGCATGTTCCCTAATTGATCAGCAACAAAACAACGTTAACCGGGACGACTTTAAGTGAGGAGTTACTGTAACTTGTTGCTATTAAGGGGACAGATTTTCAAATTCACACATTTGAAAATCAAATCTGGCCACAAGCATTGGACTGAGAATACCTATGTTAAAGTTCAATACATGATTATCAAATTCCTTTCACAACTAAAATATAGTTCATACTACAAAACTCTTACCCTGTTGGTATACTGAAGATCTGACCCAAACAAAGGGTTGTAGATACACATATCTGCTTTCTCCAGCGCCAACATTTTGCTCTTTATTTCTAATGCAGTATATCCCATGTGTAGAGAGCTCTCCGTCTGCCCAGGTTCAATAGCATATGCAGGGTTTGAAACATTAGTTTTAATCCTCTCAAGAGGAGATGGTCTGAATAAAGCTGGGATGGAATGAGATTGTGTATGTCGTTCATCTAACCACCTGCAGAACAGAATGGAAAAGTCACACTAGTATTTTTAAGATAAATAAAGGGCTAATTTTTTAGCCACACTAGGTACACCACTTTTGGGGAAGTCAAAGGTTGTTGTGTGCATGAAGAGGCTACAGAATCAGGCCCTAAATCTGTTACATTAATTGCTCCTCTGACTCTAAGGAGTGCTTTTACTGACACAGAGGGAGGGACCTGCCCCCTGTTTAGGTTAAGCTGGGGAGAAACATAGGGCCATTCACACACTCCTCTTGCTGTAGTAAGATTTTGCCACCCACATATGCATTGTGGGGCATGACTTAGGGCAAGCATTTGGTCTTTATCTTCTGGAGACTGCCTAGCATTTAATTGTTGATTTAATGTTGTCGTTCTGTTGATCACTGTGGGCTTTTGGGGCTCTTTTTAGGTCAAGTCATATTTGTATGTGGGTTCTCACATACTGTAATACACAAGTTTGGGGTGGACATAATCTTTTCAGGGGAAAAAATTATTTGGTTATTTAGGCCAGGATGGGAGGGAGATAAAGAGGGATATATATTCCGAGGATTGTGGTATTCACTGTGTAGCTAGGACAGAAACACTCACAATCAGAGGCTGCCTTAGTCTGTCTCAGTGGCAACTCTAACCTCTCTATGGGAGTGGAGTGTGGCTTGCGGTCCAAGCCATGTGTCCAAACATGGGTAGACTGGATGGTATCTCTAGCTGGGTAGTTTCTTGTGACTTTGGGTTCTCCTAGTAAGGACAAAGGGTGTCCTGGACATCAGCTACCCTTTGCTGCAAAGAATACCGTTATTCCTTCCATTTGTTTACAATATTGTTTATTTGGTAAAGTTGTAGCCACTGTGCAATAAACTGTCCCTGGCTTGTGAGAGGTCTTTTGAACAAGTACCCCATTAGATGGCTAGGGCAGGGGTCTCAAACTCCCGGTCTGCAGGCCATCTGCGGCCTGCGATCCTCCCCAATGTGGCCCACGGGGCTCCCAGCAGTTTTGGGGCCAGGTCTCTCCCTTGGCCCCACCTGCTGCCCCCAGGCACTCCCCCCCAAGGGCCTTGCAGTGCAGCAGAGCAGAGCAGCGTCTGCCTGCTCGCTCCAGTGGCTGCTGGCCCCTCCCTGCGGCCTCGGGGCAGGGCTATGCTTCCACATGCTGCCCCTGCCCCAAGCGTCCCTGCAGCCAATAAGAAGCTGCGGGGGCAGTGCCTGGGGGCAGCAGTGCGCGGAGGCCCCCTGGCCCACCCAGAACGCCATGTAAGCACCGCACCCAACCGCCTCCCAGAGCCTGCACCCCACCCCTTTCCCACATACCCCCTGCTGCTCCCAAACTCCCTCCCAGAGCCTGCACCCCCTCCCCACCCCTCCCAGCCCCCAAACTCCCTCCCAGAGCCTGCACCCCCTCCCCACACAACCCCAGCCCCCAAACTCCCTCCCAGAGCCTGCAACCCCACCCCCTCCTCCTGCACCCCTATCCTCTGCCCCAGCCCAGAGCCTGCACCCCAGACCCTCTCCCCCACCCAAACTCCCTCCCAGAGCCCAACCTCTCACCCCTTCTGCACCCAAACTCCCTCCCAGAGCCTGCACCCCAATCCCCTGCCCCAGACCTCCTCCCTCACCCAAACTCCCTCCCAGAGCCTTAGGCAGGTGGGGGAAGAGTTTTGGGGGGGTGGAGTTTTGGGCGGCATGAGTGACATCATTGGCCCGCTGAGAGGATTTGAGGACTGGCACTAAGGTAAATTGAGTTTGAGACCCCTGGGCTAGGGTGTTCAAACTTTTCAGAGCTTTTTCTTCAGTCTGTCTAAAGACTCAATTAGATGACATAGCATCAGTTACATTCTGTTCACATTTTCAAGGTTTTCTTCACAACCATAAAGTCTGGAAACAAACATATTAAATGGAAGCTTAGATTCTAGGGCATCCATTCAATGACAGGTAAGTTTGACAATTACCACTGCAAAGCAGACAGAAACTGTTATGACTACCAGTGCTAATAAATAAAAAATTAACATAGAACATATTTTGCTATTGTCTTTGGCCCTGATCCTGCCATCATTTATGCATGTGCTTAACTTCACTCACGTGAGCCATTCTATTGAATTCAATGTTTGTAGAACAGTTCGGACAAGCCACGCCAGTATTTCTTCATTTTTGAAGATAAAATGAAGGACTGATTGTTTTATCACTGAATGGAACAACATGAGTAAAGTTAAGAGCGTGTGTTATTGGAGGATCCGAATTTAGGAGTGAGTCACTTTTAAAATCTCAAAAAAAAAAAAAAAAAAAAAAATCACAAAAAATTTCTTTGCTACATGGAGCTGAAGAAGTCAGACTCACCAAAAATGTGTTTAGCCAATTTCCAAAAGATTAGAAATCAGATTAAAGTAATTATCTGTAAATTTTCATAATTATCTAATTTAAAAATAAGTGCTGTAAATCTGGGGAAGATACGCTATATTATTCATAAGTAACAGGTTTAATTCCTAGTTTAAGTGCAAATCTCAGTGCAATCTAAACTATGGAGATGCTAAGGTGACTCCATTATACTCTGGCAAATGTTATTAGTTTATCATTAAGATTATCTATATAAGATATAGGTATCATTATTAATATTCTTGCATGGTTCTTTAATGCATTAGAAGTGAACAAGCCTCTTTTTGGGACCCTCTAGATCAGGGATCGGCAACCTTACCCTGGCGGGCCAGGCCGTTTTGTTTACCTGCAGTGTCCACAGGTTCGGCCGATCGCAGCTCCCACTGGCCGCGGTTCGCCACTCCAGGCCAATAGGGGCTGTGGGAAGCAGCGCGGGCCGAGGGATGTGCCGGCTGCGGCTTTCCGCAGCCCCCGTTGGCCTGGAGCAGCGAACCACGGCCAGTGGGAGCTGCGATCGGCCGAACCTGCGGACGTGGCAGGTAAACAAACCGGCCCGGCACGCCAGGATGCTTACCCTGGGGAGCCGCATGCCAAAGGTTGCCAATCCCTGCTCTAGATTTAAAAAAGTATAACCATCTTCACCTCAAAACTATCTGGTGTGAAAAATTACAACTCAATCCTCAAGATTTGCTTGTTTTTTTAAATAAACTTACTAAGAAAACAACATGTGATATCACCGTGATTTCCTTCTCAGTGATCACAAGACTGCTGTAAAACAGATCTAATTTTTCATGTTTGCAGACTTCCTTGTCTATTTTCTATTTCTAACCACGTATTTCTACTAATGATATTTCTTACTTATCCAAGGCTATTAACATTCTAGCAGTGAGTGTAGCAAAATGAGTGCTGGATTCGCTGCAGACCCTCATGATGTCCTGTAAGCAGTAGAAAACTGGGCATCCAGGACTGTATGCATATTTTGTATTATCTAAAAAGGAAAGAGAAACAGAAAACTCTTCAACAGCAACAAAAATCTTGTTTTCTTCTTTTGCAGTTACACAATTTCAGCCAAAAGAGATGATATTCTATTTTTAGACTATGGTAGATCAATTTTTCCCAAATGGTAACTGATACAAATTACATATGCCGTGTTTTTGTAGTGGTTTTGGTCTCAGGATATTAGAGAGACAAGGTGGGTGAGGTTATATCTTTTATTGGACTAACTTCCAAAGCTTCTCTCTCTCTCACCAACAGAAATTGGTTCAATAAAAGATATTACCTGAACCACCTTGCCTCTCACAAATTACATACCAATCCTTATGTAACAAAATTCAATGCAATAAAGTTGCCCTAAATGTATTATAAAATGTTCCATTACTGTCCCACCATTGTGATCATGTTCGTTTTCTGAGTTACTGAAAAAAACTGTATACTGTACACTGTTGAAGGAAAAATAACCTGTTAGCTTTGAGAAAGACCTTACGATTCAAATGGTGTTTATTTGCCAACTTTCACTTTCAAAGCATATCACAAATAGCAAGCGAACATGTTTCCCCAGTAAAACACAAAAAACTTCTATAATATTTTAAATGTATTTTATAGTCCCTTATTATGTGAAATATATTTTGCTTTCAGAGACCTACTCAGTATTCCTTACTTGGGCAAGAATGCCCATTCACTTCAATGGGGACTCTTCTCTCAGAAGAGTGCTGGAAAAGATCTTTTTTTATGTTTACTAGTATAAATACAGTAGCCTTTGTAATAAAATTTGTTTTCTTGTTTCATAATACCAAAATTAACTATTAGTAAATGTAATGAATATATAACAAAATATTGCACTGGTTCTCTAAAAATGCAACATTTTATTTTTAAAAAACTTTGATTCTCTTTAAACTTTGACTAACTACATTTCTCCCGTTTTTAGGCATCTGGAGAAACAGACAATTATGGACCTTTATCAACCTCAATCTAATTCTTCCAAACCCAAATATAAATATCACAGCAGTTAACAGTTATATAAAATAAATATGTAAATTATTTAGGAAACAAGGGCTTAACTTTCTCTAAAATACACACAACTTCAGGAATTATGTTTTAAACATTACCTTTGACAACAGTTGGAACAATGAAAAGAGAGGCTTCCCTGCCCACCTTCTCTCCATCAAGAGGAAATTTCTTCATTAACACTACTCGCTTTCCTAACATATTAAAACAACAAAGGAAGTCAACTGAGTGTTGGATGGACAAATGGTTGGCAGTTTGATTCTTCCTGGTTCCCAGGAAACAAAATAAAATATTATTTTCTGAAAACTGAGGAAGCAAATTAAATCTGAACAACCCTGAGCAGCTGCATGAATATATGTGCAACTCAACACACATACACAGATCGTTAACAGGTAAAGAATTACCATTACTTTCAATTTCTCTTCATATGAATTTTTCCCATGAACCTAATCATTGCCATTGCCCTTCTCTAAACCAGCTCTAAAATCTGTGATATACTTTTTTAAATGGGGTGTGCAGCAATGCACACAGTATTCCACATGAAAGAGAACCACCAATTTATATAATGGTATTATGATGTTTTCCATATTATTCTCCATCCCATCTTTGTGTAACCTAACATTGATTTGCCTTTTTGACCTCAGCTGCACATTTAGCAAAGTCTTCATCGAACTGTACACTGTGATGCCCAGGTTATTTTCCTGAGTCAATCCTGTTAAGTTAGAACCCTGTAAAGTGTATCAGTAGTTCAAATTTTTCTTTCCATCATGCATTACTTTACATTTATTAACATTGAATTTAAGTTTCATTGTGTTACCCATTCACTTAGCTTGGTAAAACCCTCTTAAAATTCCTCATAGTCTTCTCTGGATTTGGCTAACCAAAATAATTTTGTGCCAGCTGCAAATTTTTGCTACTTCACTACTTACCCCCTTTTCTAGATTGTTAATAATTATATGGCCATGGTATAGCTACACCAGCAAAAATCGCTCTTGTGTGGAAGCAGTTACACTGGCAAAAAGGTACTTTTGTCAGTATAACTTATACCATTCAGCAAACAAAATGAGCTATACAGGCAAAAGCACTTTTTGCCAGCACAACTATATCATAAAAAAAAAATCACACCCCTACTCAAAATGGCTATGCCAAGAAAACTTTAAAGTGTAAACGTGGTCTATTAAACAACAATGGTCATAATATAGAACCTTGAGGCACTCTGCCATTAAGCTTTTGCCCTGATGAAAATGGATTATGTATTCTTAACTCTTTGTTTCTTATCTCTCAACCAGCTTTTGATCCATGGCAATACTTTATCTCTCACCCCAGAATTACTTAGTTCCTTTACTAGCTTCTTGAGAGGGAACCTGTCAAAGGCCTTGATACAGTCTAAATAAACTATATTAAATGGTTACCCTTTATCCTCTATTTTACTATCATGGACAAAGAATTCTAACAGATAAGTGAGGCACAAATTTCCTTTGCAAAAACTGTGCTAGCTAGATACTATCATATCACGATCTTCCAGATGTTTTATTATTATTTTATTATAATTTAGCCTTAAACTATACCTGGTAAATTGGTCAATCTGGTGCATAATTTCCCGGATCATCCCTAAAGCCTTTTTTTAAATTGCTATTTTTTTAACTGTGATTAAGGTTGTGTGCACCGTAATCTAGTTTTTCCAAGTAGTTAGAAACTTGGCTGTAAAACTCATTTTGGACTGAAATATCGGTATGGGCACACAAGGTCTCACCTACGATAAACTTGTCAGAAACAGTTTGGGGTTTTTTGAGGGGTTTTTTAAAGACATTTAGAAGTAAAAGGAAAATAAAGGACAGCCTGAGGGTTCAGTTGCATGTTTCTGTTTGCAGAACTTAAAATAGAACTTGCTTTCTAAAACAGATATTGTTTTATTACTTCCTTTAACTGGCCTATTTGAGTAATACAATTATTATGGAGACACAAATACCAAATAAGGAAAAACAATTCTCACCTTTGATACCTTGATTAGCTGGTGAAATTGGTTTGGTGGTTTCTACTACATAATCCAAGATGCTCTGGGTTATCTCACTGCCTCCCTGAAGTTTAGTTTCCAACAAAACTTTCTTTCTCTTTTTCTTTTGTCCTTCAATGGGAACCTCAAGCAACAAAATCTTGCAAACAATAAAATTAAAGAATTATTTAAGAATTACTGAAACATTACTTTTATTTAACAAGCGGACTAGCAAAATTTTGTTTTTAATTAACCAATTGTAGTGCTATGTGCAAAATTCTCTAAACAGCAAGGGTATATGGGACATTCAACAGATACTGTAAGTGATTTTGAATGTACTTTCACCTGACTTTTCAGGTCCTCAAAGTCATGGATGGCCAACTCCTATGTGACATTCTACTAAGCATTTTACTGCAGACTTCACAACCATCATGAAATCTGCTGACGCATGGGGTTTGTCCACAAGCAATCATTTACAGAATGTATTCCTTTTTATATTTTTAGTATTTTTGATATTGCAGAAGCTGGAATGTGTTTCATTAGGCAAAAATTATGTCGTTAACTATATGATGAATGTTTGATTTTTCTTATTTGAAATCCTTTGATATAAAATAATAAAAGTACAAAGTCACTATACACAGGGCTCTTTATTTATAAAATGGGTATTCTAAAAGGAGAAGCATAACTGGCCAGTAAAGATTCCACATTTGTGGGATCTTGGTGCAACTTCACAAATTGGTCCTCGGTAGTCAATTGTAAAAGCAGTGAGAAAATTCAGAAAGTATTGAATGCAAAACAGCATGTTCTGGAAGGTCATCTCGACCACCAAAGACACAGAAATGGGAATAGCCAAGATCCCAATCTTGTATTAAGATCCATGCAGCACAGAGCTCCACCAATATGCAACATGATATGTGACCTGGCCTTACCCTAAAAGACCTGACTCTGTTAACACCTGTACAGATGTTGTAGGATCAGATTCTAAAACAGCAACTGTTTGACATGTTCCTGTCAATATGCTGTGCTGAGGTTTGATTGTTGATTTTTAAGCACAAAGAAAATGTAATTAAAAAAAATCACTTCAGAAACTTAGAAGGACGTTACCTGAATTTTTTCTAGTATATGTTGTGATTGTGGCATTTGTTTAAAGTATAACATAATACATTATAGTGTTTTGGTATTTGTTGGGTTAGTACACTAGCCTGAGACACAGATTCAGCTCCCTCTTCTGCCACAAACTTCCTGTGTGACTGTGGCCAAGTCACTTAGTCTCTCTGTGCCTCAGCTCTCACTCTGTAAAATAGGGATAATTATACTTCCCTATGTCACAAAGGTTTTTCTGAGGATAAATAAATAGATAATAAAAGAGTGGGACACAGCTACTATGGCAATGGGAGCTATATAAGTACCTAAGATTGCTCAGATAGTAAATCTCTGTTTATCTATCTAAACTGAGGGTTAATTACGGTTTTTGTTTTTCAATTATGTTATTTTTTCATATTTTCAAACTTTAATCAANCCCCCACCCCTTCCATTAGGCCCCGCCCCTGCCCCACCTCTTCCCACCCCTTCCCCGCCCCATTCAAACCCCTTCCCGAAGTCCCCACCCAACGCTGCCCCCAGGGGGTGCAGGAGGTGTGCAGGGTGCAACGAGGGCTCAGGACAGGGAGTTGGTGTGTTGGGGTGCAAGAGGGTGAGGGGTGCAGCAGGGGGTCGGGGTGCAGGGTGCAGCGGGGGCTCGGGGCAGGGGGTTGGGGTGCGGGATGTGGCAGGGGGCAGGGGTTGGGGTGCGGGATATGGCAGGGGGCTCGGGGC
>QXTE01000081.1:1911224-1923108 GCA_003942145.1 Platysternon megacephalum | reverse complement strand
AAAGTAATCCACCAGCCTCACTACTTAGATCCATCCCATCTTGGTAGATACTTTCCAAAGTCAGTAATAATGGCTGGAGTAATTTTAAGACAACAGCCAAGGATAGCTCATGAGAAAGCCAGAGGGTTTTCCCAGGTTGGACTAATTTGAACTTCAGTCCCAGTGTATCTTCTATATTTTCCAAGATATTCAGTCTTTTTGGACTCTTGCTGAAAAAAGAATATAATGAAGACATTAAATTTATAGCTTTTTAAATGTCTTTTGAAGAGTCTGCAGCTTGTACTAGCGCTAGTTGGAGTAGATGGCCTCTGCAGTGTGTATAGGAGAGATTAGGGTTACACTTTTCTCTGAGCAAAGCTTGTACTCCACCAGGTCTTCCAGAGAAGTTTGCAGCTCCATCAAATGCACAAGCAGCCATCTGTTTGGGGTCCAATTGACAAGCATTTAACTCTTCTAAGATGCAGGTTGTCACAGATGCAGCCGATATGTCTTCTATAACTTGAACATCTAGAAATGCATCTACTGGCCTACCACTGCCATCAAGATAACGTACACAATGACTTAACACTTGCCCATTTGCATCTGTGCATTCATCAGCCATGTATGCAAATGTTTTGAATGTGGTGAGAGAGGTCTTCACTTTTTCAACTGTTGAGTCTTTCACTGTTGCACCATATGCTTCTAGTCAGTCAGTTGAGTTTCTTGCAGAAAGATAGTGAGCATTTGCTGGTCTTGTTCAGAACCAGTGTTCAACTTCAGGATGAACAAGTGACAATGCACTTAACATTGGCCTCCAGTTTGTAGTGTGTGGTATCTCTTGCTTAAATAGAAAGTATGATGCACACCCATGTTTGTTCGCATGTCTTTTGAGGTTCCACCCAGCTCACAGTGATTTCAGCTGAGCTCTCAGTGGGGGAACCTTGCTGCTAGAGCAGACTGGGCCCTCTCTTCCACTTAGACCTGATTATCAGTGATTTCAGCTGTAGCGGTCACTTAACAAAACAAAAGACTATCTATGGAGCCTAATCAGCTATGTCTTTAAAGAGTGGAGAGGGGCAGGTCAAATAGTACTTGTGACTCAGGCAGACCATCAAGCGAAACACCTGTCCCCATGCTCTCTTTTGATGCCCTCAATCAGCACAGGCTAAGTACAGTTCTACTGCCCTTTACTCATACAATAAGAACAACATTTCATTTCCCCCCACCCCCGCATCCAACCCCAACCAAAATCTATCACTTGGGCAACACAGCTCTGTTTGCTGGATACCTAGGTAGATTACGTGCGACTGTAAATACAATCTGGTCCTGAAGCCTGTCCCCCCAGCCCATCACTAGCTGTCAGGGAGAGCTCATTTAGACTTTGCTTACAAATCATAGTTTGGCCAACATCACCAAAATGAATACACTGACATCGTCATAAAAACAAAAGCTGTATAAGGAAGCCAGTGTATGTTCATACTTTTCAAATCTATTATGCTTTTTCAGATATACATATTTTATCATACACTTTATATGCTTTTAAAGTATGTATTAATGTTTCAATTTCAATTCAAATTTCCAAGCAATCACTAAATTGGCAACACTGCATGTAACTAATTCACAAAACTGGGGTGGGAGGGGTGTAGGGAAATCCCTGCCCTGGTTCCAAGCCCCCACCAGCTAGCTGCAAAGGGCTGCTCTTTCTGCAAGCAGTGGACAAAGCAAGCGGCTGCCAAACGACGTTATAAGGGAGCATTGCGCAACTTTAAATAAACATGTTCCCTAATTGATCAGCAACGTAACAACGTTAACCGGGACAACTTTAAGTGAGGAGTTACTGTATTTTGTAATTTGCCAAAAGCCTGAGCAACTCTAGAATCTTTGAAGGTATAAGCAACTGATAACTCTTCCCAGTTTTTAAATATATCTATGCAGTGTACAGTGTATACACCCTATATTATAAATACCACATTTCCACCAATTCAAGAACTGAAACCTGAAGAAAGAGCCTGAATCTCTATTCTCCAATGGGAAGTAGAACATTCTTACCAGGATCCCAAATAAAAGAGCTGTGAAAAATAAGCTCTAAAATGAAATATTCCTTTTACTTCAGTGAGGTTCTACGTGGGGGCACAGGTATACCCTTACAATTCATGGCAGATTGGAACCATATTCATTCCAACTGGTTGAAAATTCTTTCTGGACCTCAAAGCTGTGATTACTCTTCCTTATATTAAAATAGATTATAGTGGCCCTCCCTTATAATTCTAAAACTGCAATAAAATAAAATTAAATTAAATTAAAAAATCTGCAAAAGCTAACTAGTTCTACCTTTATAATCTAGAAACAAGATAATCTCTGGTCCATTTCAGATGATCTTTTCCCTGCCCCACAACTGAAAACCCTTTAATTACCTATGATCAATAAATATAGATTATATGCAAATTTGTCTCACCACAAAATGGAGATTTTATCATTGCTATTTATAGTTTGCAGTGTTGCTGCACCTCTTTGGAGGATAAATAGAGGACTTCAGTCTTCAATGCATTCAATCCAGTATATTTTACCAAGATAAGGTTAACTGAAAAATGCAAAGGGAAAAGAATTATAATTAAATGTGAAATTTTATAAACGAGACCAGGATTAAAAATGTTTTTCATCATTATGACAATTCCAGAATTAGATAAATTCATGGAGGATAGGTCTATCAATGGCTATTAGCCAACATGGTCAGGAATGCAACCCCATGCTCTGGGTGTCCTAATTTCCAGAAACTGGGAGTGGGCAACAGGGGATGGATCACTTGATAATTGCCCTGTTCTGTTCATTTCCTCTGACACTGGCCTAGAAAGACCATTGATCTGACTAAGGGCTTAGCTACACTTGCGAGTTACAGCACAATAAAGGAGCCCCGGGCGCCCTAGATCACTCCCCGTCCACACTGGCAAGGCACGTAGAGCGCTCTGTCTCTGCGGCTACAGCGCTGCTGGTACTCCACCTCGGCGAGAGGAATAACGTTTGCTGCGCCTTGGCTACAACGCACGGGCGTCAGTGTGAACGAGGCGTTGGGTTACTGCGCTCTGATCGGCCTCCGGAAACGTCCCATAATCCCCTTCACTCAAGTGCCCACTCTTGTCATTGGTTTGAACTCCTGTAGGCATGTGGAAATGCCCTTTCAAAGCTCCGTTTCTGACAGCCGGCATGCAAGCCATTAGTGTGGAATGCGGTGTGTGAGAGAGAGAGGCGGTGGGGGGGGGGGGTCTGCTGCTGTCTGGACTTACAAGACAGCATACTGACATGCTCTCAGCCACCCAAAACCCCACCCTCTCTCCCCCCACATATACACAACACCCTCCGTCACACTCCACCCCCCCCCCCCTTTGAAAAGCACGTTGCAGTCACTTGCATGCTGGGATAGCTGCCCATAATGCACCGCTCCCAATGCCGCTGCAAGTGCCGTAAATGTGGCCACGCCTGTGCACAAGCAGCTGTCAGTGTAGACAGACTGCAGCGCTTTCCCTACTGCGCTCTCCGAAGGCTGGTTTAACTCACAGCGCTCTACATCTGCAAGTGTAGCCATGCCCTATGTATGGCTGTTTTTATGTTCATGTTCTGCTAGCTTGAAGATATCAACACTAGGATTGGGGTAGAAGTCTTTAAATATTGAATTGTATTACAGTAGCATCTATGAACCCAATCAAGCATCAGGGCCTCATTGTGCTAAATGCTGTACAGACATGTAACAAAGACGACTGTCAGCTCTCTGGAGCAGGAACTATCTACATGACTGACAGGACACAACTGGTGATAAAACAGACAAACATAGTGGACTTGGGTGGAGAGGATGAAGTAACAATTAAATGAAGAGAGTTTGGCAGAAGTCATAGCTAAGGTTAAGATTTTGTCATGGTTATTTTTAGTAAAAGTCACAGACAGGTCCCGGGCAATAAACACAAATTCATGGAGACCTGTGACCTGTGCATGGGGGTGAGAGGGCTGACCGCTGTGGGGGCTGAAGCCCGAGCCCTGCTGCAGTGTGGGGCCTGACAGCCCAGAGTTCCACTGCATGGGGAGGGTGGGGGTGACAGCCCAGAGCCCCACCGCCTGGGGGCAGGACTGAAAGATCTAGTCCTGCTGCATGGCTGAAGCTGAAGAAGTCATGGAAGTCCATTAAAGTCACGGAATCCATGATCTCCATGATGAAATCATATCCTTAGTCATAGCACATAATTTGCCTAACAAATGCCAGATGGGAGTAATTGGTAAGCATTATAGCACAAATATGTTGTAAAGGAGGAATTTAAAGTGGTTTTCTACCAGGATGGATAAAAGTTGATTTTAAAAAAATAATTTAATTTAATTTTTTTTAATTTAAATTGGATTTTTACTTAAATACAGATTTATTTTAAAAATAAACATATTGAAAATTTAATTTGAAACTTTGACAACCTATGTTAAGTCTTAAACTTACTATAATCCATTAAAATCATTTAAATTAAAACAATAATATTAAGCAGTACATATTTGCGGCCAAATATTTTAAAAATGTCATACCATACCACTGAACTGGTGAAAGTCCCTGACTAAGCACCTCTATCCAGAGTTTGTTTAAGTGCTAAGCCAGCTTTTATGCAGTGTTGTCCTAGCCCTGTTTGTCCCAGGATATTAGAGAGACAAGGTGGGTAAATGAAGTAATATCTTTTATTGGAGAAACTTCTGTTCATGAGAGACACAAGCTTTTGAGCTTACATGGAGCTCTTCTTCAGGTCTGGGAAAAGTACTCTGAATGCCACAGTTAAATACAAGATGGAACAGATTGTTTAGCATAAATAGTTAACACATATTTCAATGGACTATTCAAGGTGAAATGGCCTGTTAACTCCTCTCCAATCATGGGGGGCGGGGGCACAAAAGACCTAAACTTCCTCACAGATTTCCACCACAACTTCAAGAACTACCACCCATGGGCAGTGCGTAGCATAGGCTGGGGAAGGCTGTGCCTCCCCAAACAGCCGCATGCAGCCACCCACGTTCCACCCCAAGGCCCCCTCCTGCTTGCCACTAGTTGCCCCAGCTCCTCTTCCGGGAAGCCTGCTGGGTGGGGCTGGGGGTAGGGCAGCGGGCCTGTGGCTGGGACTTGGGGTGGCCGGGACTTGGGGTGGCTGGCGTTCTGGGGCTGGGGGCCGCGTGCTGTCTGCTCCAGAGTTGAGGGGGAGGGTCTGTGTGCCGCCCACCTGGTGCTCCAGGGCTGGAAGGTGGGGCGCACTGCCCGCTCGGGCTGGAGGCGCTCGGACGGCCCGGGGGCTGCGGGGGAGGGGGTCCTCTGGGCTTTAGCGGGGAAGGGAGGCAGGAGGGGCGGGGCCTCAAGTGGAAGGGGCGGGACGGGCCAGGGGCTAGCCTCCCACACCCGTGGTTCACCCACCGCCCATGCTACCACCCATCCATTAAACTCTCTCTGGAATTCTCTAACACTAGCAACAATTTCTTTGATGCCAGGATCAGCTTCAACAAAGGAATCCTACAGCAGACAGCTATATACAAGAAACCTACAGATTACCACACCTACCTTCATAGATCCAGTAACCACCCCAAGCACACCAAGAAATCTGTTATCTACAGTCAGACACTCAGATACCACAGAATATACTCAGAGAAGAAAATCCTGGGTGCACACCTTAACAAGAACACTCCATCAGAGAAGTAGATCACATCATAGAGTGGGACACCCAAATATCCCGAAAGAACCTGCTTCAATATGAAAATAACCCCCCAATGAGAGCATACCAGTTGTCACTTTCCACTGCACATTGGAATCCATATGGGGTATCATTAAATAATTACAGCCCATTCTCGATGGGGACCACATCCTGAAAAAAATCTTTCCTGAACCCATTCTTCGGACCTTCAAATAACCCCCCAACCTCTCCAAGCTCATCGTCAGAAGCAAGCTCCCCACAGACCAGGATACACCAATTCAAAGCGTCACCAGACCCTGCCAGAACAATAGATGCAAAACCTGCAGACATATCTCCACTGCTACAATGATCAACACCTACCACAACACAGCTTTCAAGATCCACGGGTCCTACACATGCCTATCACAACATGTAGTATACCTCAATCAGTGCACTATATGCCCCAATAGCAATTATTGTAACAAAACAATTGTTCTATATCCAGAAGTGAAAGTAAGCTGGTACAGGTCAGTACGGCGTACCGGTAAGAAAGTGGCCGTCGGTACGGGCCAGTACATAGCCGATGTTAAAGCACTGCCGCAGCAGCACTTTAAGCACCGTACCGGCAGGGCCACTGATGGGGGGGTGCAAAAAGGGCAGCTGCCCTGGGGCCTGGCAATTTAAAAGGGCCTGGGGCTCCAGGCAGCGGAGCCCCGGGTGGTGCAGGCCGGGCAGCGCTGAAGGGCTGGCTGGGGGAGCCTAGCCCCCGCCCCTTCCACCTGAGGCCCTACCCCTTCTGGGGGCCCAGAGGCCCCCCCCTGCCCTACCCAGGACCCTGGCTGCCCTGCATACTGGTAAGTCCTTTAAGCTACTTTCACCCCTGTCTATATCTGACCTCTCTGTCCTCATTCTCAAAGAAAATCTGCACAACACTTCCAAAAGATGAGCCTGGGAGCTTAAATTCATAAATTTGCAAGACACTAAAAATCCTGAACTGAATAGACAAACTGGATTTATGGCTTATTATAACAATCTATAACCTACTAACAAAACCCACCTACCACCAATCTGCCTTTTTTCTTTCTCCCTTCCCTCCTCCTCTATGACCTGAAAGGTGTTAATTGGCCACTTCACCTTGAGTGGTCCCTTGAAATATGCATTAATTAAACAATCTGTTCCACCTTATATCTAGCTGTGACACTATGGCCTGGTCTACAGTACAGAGTTAGGTTGACATAAGGCAGCTTACGTGGACCTAACTCTGTAAGGGTATGTCTACACAGCCAATGTTAAAGCGCTGCCATGGCATCGCTTTAACGTGGCCGTGTAGTCGCGGCTCCAGCGTTGGGAGAGAGCTCTCCCAGCACTGTAATAAGTTGCAGTCCGCGAGGGGAAGAGCTCCCAGCGCAGCTCCCAGCGCTGTAGCACTGTCTACACTGCCACTTTACAGCGCTGAAACTTGCATCCCTCAGGGGTGTGTTTTTTCACATCCCTGAGCGAAGAAAGTTTAAGTGCTATAAGTGGTAGTGTAGACAAGGCCTAAGGGTCTACGCTACAACATTGCTCCTGCTGCTGTAAGTCACCCACTACACCAACTTAATAACTCCATGTCCGTGAGAGGCATAGCACTTAGGTCGGTATAGTTAGGTCAACACAGTGTTAGTATAGACACTGCATTGACTCTTCTGGCTGTCAGCCTCCGGTGGCTGACAGAGGTACCAGCCTCTGGTGTCTGGCATCCCAAGCCCTGCCACCTGGGGCTGGTACCTGGAGCTGGGCAGCGGGGTCTGGCTGTCAGTGCCCCACACTGACAGCTGGTGTAAGCGCTCCTGATGAGGACGCACACCACCAACAAAAGGCGCTAGTGTGGACATACAACACTGATTTAATTACCGCGGTGGTTGTACGTCGACATAACTTAAATCGACAATTTTGTTGTGTAGACATGTCCTATGAGTACATTTCCCAAACCTGAAGAAGAGCTCTGTGTAAACCACCTTTTGACAGCAGTAGCATCTGCTGCAGATCCAGAGAGAATATTTTCTTCATTTCAGTTTATTAAACTAGCTTAGTTCAATGACTAGTTCATTCAAAGTTAAGAAACCAACTGAGAGCTGAAAATGCAGGAAACCTTGTTTTCCTCTACCAATCTATAAATAAAAACTAGGCGAGAGAGGATGTGATCTACTAGTTCTAAAATGCTGAAGGACAATGGTAAACAGAACCAGTTTAATTCACTACTTTGTTTAATAAATCAGCTAGTTTTAAACGCAACACGTTTTGATAAAACTTTTCTCTTATATACCCAGTATATTTAAGGTAGTTTTATTAAATTAATAAATACAATTTTAAATGCAGTTTTTGTGCATTTAATTGGATTTGAATTTCCAATGAGGCCCAGGCCAGCCCCCACAGGGAGCGGGGGAAGGAGCACCACCCAGCTCCATTCCTGGCTCTGGCCACCGCTCCCCGCTTTGGTCCCCGTGCCCCTGTCCGCGTCCCTCAACCCCCGAGCCATGGCCCTGCTCCTGGGCCCAGGGGGCAGACAGGGGTAAGGGGAAGTGCAACCTTGAAAAGTTTAGGGACCACCGAAGTAAGGAATGCATTATTCACTATTTTCTAACATAAACAATGTAAAAGTTAAGAATTTGAATAAGAATCTGAATAAATGTAAGCTTAATTGCTTAAATAAATGTCTATCGATATAGCATATCTTCCTGGTTAGCAAAAAGAAGGACCAAATTTAGTGCAAAGGCTACATTTAGTTGCAAATCAACATGTTTTAAGGGTTACTAACCAATGAGAAACAACCTTTAAGTACAAATGCAAAACAAGATTAAAATTGATGATTGAAGTCAAGGCTTGCTGATTTAACTCACAATTAAATTTGGTGATTTAAATTGCTTTGTTTTCTAGTGAAGGTCTTCTGACCTTCCCAACCACCTCCCATCCTTTCTTTGTAGTGAAGTCTTTGCTTTCGTGGTCTCCCAAATAAGGAAAAAGAACCAAGGTTCATCTCAGAGCTGCTGGCTACTAGTGAGATGTGAATAGTAGGTGAAGGAAGAAGTACATACTACATTATTCTATGGAGCTCCCTCCCAAGTCTTACTTCTAGGTTTTAGCTTCAAAACTATAATTTTTAATACACACACATCCCTCTGACTTGACTTGGTTCAGATAAACTCCTTTTATTTGTATTTACAATTGGTTTGGGCATCCTTTTGGGTACAAGCAACTACATACATTCGTCATTATCTTTTCTATCGCACAACAAACCCATCATTTCTGAGAATCGGAGATAGGAACAGAATACCTCACTTCCTCCTCGTTCAGACCTCGGTGCTGCGCACACTGCCCCATAGGTTAACCAGAGATAATCTGCACACAGCGATTAGTTAAGGGCCAGATCCTGCAAACATTTAGCGAAGAAAGTATTTCTTACTGACGTTAGCAGCCCCACTGAAGATAGTCGATCTACATATGTGAATAAGGGTTCTACAGCTACTGCGGGAGCGCTCAACAGAAAAACAACGAAGTGGAGGTCTCTATAACACAGCACAGGTAGCGTCTGGTGTGTCTGTCACAAGCGAGTGCGGTCATTGAATTGAAGGAAAATTTAACTCCGCGCAGAACTGAGATGAGCGATTGTTTCAGTGAGACAGCGAACAGCAGAGGAAACTCCACTCCCGTCACCTGAAGGGGCAGAGACGCACACAGAGAAACCCCACCCCAGGCCCTTCCAAGCTCCATTAGGCGAGACGAGGCTAAGCACTAGCTAGCCCGCTCTAAAAGCTGTCCCGGGAAAGAGGTCTTTGTGGAGGGGGGCTGGGTGGGGAAACGTCTCCCCTGTCCCGGAAGGCAAAAGCGCGGCAGAGACTCTAACCCCGTCCCTTCTCTCTCCAGCTCGGGCTGGGCGACGGTCCCCAAACTTTTCTCTGCCCTGTTGATCTCTGCCCCGCCTCAAAGCAGCTACAGGAGCTGATGCTCGTTGGCTGCAGCCGGGCCGGGGAGGGGCCAGAATGGGGGACTCGGGCCCCCTCTCACCAGGTCGGTTCCCCCGTTAGAGAACACGGCGCCGCTGAGCTGCTTGTTTAGCGGCTCAGGGCGGAGCAGGCGGGCGGCCTCGGCCCGAGTTCGGCTCCGTCCGCCTCTCTCTTACCGGGTGGCGTCTAGACTCGCCTCCTCCCGGGAGGCCGGGACGCATCCTTCAGCGCGTCGCGCGGGTCCAAGCCCGCCCCTGCTCCACACAGGCACACACCGAGCCAGCCCCGCCCAGCTCCCTCCCCCTGGGCCGGCAGATCCGCTTCCTGTCCGGGCGCCGCTGGTCCCGGCTGCTGCCAATGAGTTTCCGGGTCGCCGGCCTGAGCTGCTGCTGTTGCTGCCGCTGGCGTCGGCAGTTGGCCACGAGCTGAGCGGGACTGAGCTGCAGGCCGGGCCGGCGCGTGAGGCGCCGCGGAGTGGGAGGGAGGCGCCGGGAGGAGGGCCCAGCCCGAGCTGAGGGGGAGCCGCGCCGGGGGCCAGTGAGCCTCGTCGCCGAACAAAGGGCAGCGACCGAGCGTCCGCCGTAGAGCCCGGCCAGACCCCATTCCCCGCCCCGGCGAGCCCCGGACGCGGCCAGACCCCGCTCTTCGCCCCAGCCAGCGCTTCACTCGGGGGACCCCGGCCGGGGGACAGATGGAGGTGCTGGATGCGGGGAGAAGAAGCGGAGGGGAGAGACCCTCTGAGGAGCCGGTGAGTGACCCGCTGTGCCAGGGGCGTGTTCCCTCAGGCACGGCCCCGGTGCCGCCTGAGTGCCGGGGGGCGCGGGGGTCCGCCCCCTCTCGGGCGCTGCAATGGGCTGAGGAGGGAAGAGCAAAGGCGCCGCAGACAGATAACAGCCTCCTCCTCCGCATGTCTGCAGCCCTTGGCATCCCCGGGGGTGGGGCAGCTAACTGGAGCCAAATGCTGAATGCAGCAGGGCAGCGGAGATTTGCCGAGGAGCCCAGTGCAGAGGAGAGAGGAGGCGGCTCTAGGGATGTCTCGGTTTTGGCTGCCACCAAAACAAAAGAGATCGGAAAGGCAGTATGTGCGCCTGTATATACTGTACACGTAGTGCTTATTAAACATTACCCTCTGGGACCAAAAACCACAGAGTTAGGCTAATTACTAACTGGTCTGACACACGCCCTATTTTGAAGAACCTAGTGTAAATGATTTTGGTGAAGCCTTAATTGTGGGAGGCTCAAGAGACATCTCAGCTGTTTAAGGCATGTGTGTCAGACTATGGACAATATATGGTGTGGGCATTATATAATATATGCATACATCGAAATTTGTTGCTTATGAGGAATCCATTGCACTTCCCATTACGACTTTCCACGTCCAGTTTTAGCCACTTGTAATTCACGAGACAGTGAAGGGTTGGCAATGTGTGGTGGATTGTTTACTTGGAAATTTCTTGGGTAAAGAAGTGGGGATGTTCAGTTTTTCCTCTGTTGAATGGTATATGTAGGTATCACTTACCAATTTCTGTTTTTCTGGGTGCTGTACTGTGAATTCCTTGAGACCATTAAGAAGACAAGAATGGAAATATAAATGGTAGTTTTGTTGTATCCACAGAATTGTAAGAAACTTGAATTGTCATGGCCCAGTATCAGTTCCTTTGTTTAAAAACAAATATTTGCATTGACTTAAAGAAGACTTTAGGACATTTTTACAAAAGAGGAATATTATAATAGGAGAGAGTGTGGGAGGCTTGTGCAGCTATAATTATAGTTGTGATCCTTTTGATATAACCCTATTTTCAGGATGTATAGCTTGGTTATAAACAATCACTCTAGGCTGAAATTGAGCATTCAGCATTTCAGATTGGAATTTTTTTTCCATTACAAAACTGAGCCCTGATCCTGTAAAATTACTCACGTGCATAAGTGCTTGTAGGAGCCCTTGATTTGCATTTAAATCATAAATTCAAACCTCCTTATTAGAAAGTGTGTGGATTTTTTAAAAATAAAGTAGAACCATACTAATTGGTGTTTGCTGAGTTCTCTTCTCTCCCCTCCCCCCCCAATCAAGGATACAGAATCACAAAATGCCCTTTGTTCACTTTTGAAAGTGTAGTTTGGTTTGAAATGAGGTTTAGATACTGCAACTGAATGTAAATGAGCGAACCCCTGCATCCATGCAGAACAACATTGGCTTCAGCAGGTCTCCATGTGGGCACTGGAGTGAGACTTTCCCCCCCCCCCCCC
>QXTE01000081.1:1797592-1911212 GCA_003942145.1 Platysternon megacephalum | reverse complement strand
CCCCCCCCCCCCCCCCCCCCAATCAAGGATACAGAATCACAAAATGCCCTTTGTTCACTTTTGAAAGTGTAGTTTGGTTTGAAATGAGGTTTAGATGATACTGCAACTGAATGTAAATGAGCGAACCCCTGCATCCATGCAGAACAACATTGGCTTCAGCAGGTCTCCATGTGGGCACTGGAGTGAGACTTTTTTCCCCCCCCCTCAAGTATTACTGGCTATGCAGATTAATGAAGTAGAATTAATGAGATTCTCTCTTTTAGTATATGTATTGGTTTTCCTTGATGTGTCTGTGTGTGTGTTTTTAAATAGAGTTAGTGCATTACTCTGAGGACTTAGTAGTAAGTGTTCTTTGTCTGAAAGAAGATATTGCTACCTATAAACAAGAATTTTTTTCCAACTAAAATTTTTAGGGACTTACATAGCTTGTTCATTTGGGGTTCATGTACAGCAGCTGACTGTATATAGAGGGAGTGAGGTAACATAATTCAAAGCAGGACTTTCTGGGCATGGAAAGATCAAGCAGCATGAGGAGAGGAGGAGACTCTGTAGCAGAGTCTTCTGGAATCTTATCCTAAACCTTCCTGTGCTCCTGTACTAGAACAATTTATTTTCACACCTAGGATGTGTCAAGGAGTTGGAATTTAGGAAGTTAATGTTGTTGCTTTAAATAGCTTACTTAGTTGTAAATTGAAATTAGTATATCAAATCTGTTTCATACTTAATTATAAATTAAAATGTTTAAAATATCTGAAGTAATATGTAAAAAAGAGGATTTGGCCATTATCTCATTTGTTGCCATCCTTTTGTATATAGTGTCAAAACAGTGCACCATGAATAAAAACTCTTAAGACAATATTCACTAATGTGGTCAGAATTACAGATTAGTAAACAGAATCCAGTGAGACTACTGGTAATAATTGTTATGCCTGATAGTAAAAATAAAATAAAATTGCAAATTCAGGACCTTCAGTCGTAAGTTACTTGTGACAATGGTTTTGTCACTTGTTCGTCTGTAAAATTCTGTGCGCGCGCACTGTCACACACATGATTTCTTTCTGGGAAACATGCAACTTTATTGACACAGCAAACAAAAAAAAAATCAGATTTAAAGTGTACTCGATAACCTTCCTTTAGGTATTAGCCATTGTTTAATGGGGAAACTTAAAAAAAAAGAAAAAAGTATTTATTTAGAACCTAGTGCACTTCTCTGTCTTATAGACTGTATTTCTCTTTATTTGCTCTTTATTATGTGAGGCAGTTTAACTGATTCTTCACCCAAATAATTATCTGCAGCAACACTGTTTTCTTCTTCTCTGTTGTGGAGGACTGTTGGTTGCCTTTTGCACTGGTCAGTAGTATAGCAGTACGGGCATGTTGTTGGTGATTTGGTAACTTTGTGTGATTGTTGGACAGTTGACTTGGGACCATTGACAGTTACCTCTACCTGTCTTTCTTGGTACCTTCAAGGTTTCAGGTGCCCTATGCTAAAGTCAGTATAGATTTGTTGTAACTATATAACATTTTCTAGATAGCGTGTGACTTTCTGTTGAGGGACTGATTAGCTATGTGAAATCGAGGGTCATGAATTCAAGTGGGGATTAAGCAGATGGTGATTACAGCAAATACATTATTATACAACAATGATATAGAACAGGGAAAGATAAATATTATGCTTTTTGGAGTTTTCCATTAGGTTGCTCTTTAGTTAATATTCAGACTGACACAAAATGATAAAGAATGTAGTGTTTCAAATGTCTGAATGCTGCCTGATAGCCTCTAACTTTCCAAATATTGTATGGGATCTGGCCACACTGCTCCGCTGGAATTCTTTGAAATTGTAAATGTAAGTATCAATGTTGCAAGACTTTAAATGAAAATAAATACTAAGACCTATGCTTTCTTTAGTAATTTTTATTAAATAAAATTTCTAAAGATTTATTTAGCTCTATTATTTTTATTTCAAATGGAGCTGGTGGCATCATCTTTCTTTGTTTCCCATTCTCGATGGGTATATCAGCCTGTCATCACTATAGTGTCAGAGGAGTAGACTTTGTATTTTTCTGCTTTACATTATTAATGTATAAAGCTCAAAGTGTATGGAGTACTTTAGTTAAATAAGATGTGTCCCAGCCCTAAGGTGCTTTCAGTCAAATAAGACAAAATGTGGGTGTGAGGAAGAAGGGGTAAACACACCTCACTCACTTAGCTTGTAAGTTGTGACATACATACATCTTGTTAATATCATGACCTTTTAAATTCCCTTTTTATCCTTCATTTTTGCCCATCTGTCCCCAATCCTCTCTCTGTACTCTGTTAACAATGCTTTCCTTTCCCACTTCCTGATTCCATTGACCCCATCATAGACCTTGAGTTGGGTGTGAGTTACATCACAAAAGGATTAAAACAAAAAATAGTTAACCAAGTCAAGAAAAAACTGAAGTCCCAAGTGTCAGTGTCAAAAGGTGGTCTGGTGGAATCTTTATCCTTTCCTGCTCCAGCAGTCTATTACAGTGTTAACACTCTTATTTGGAAATAACTTTGGAAAGTTTAAAAAAATGAATGGGTTTTTCAAGTACTATATATAAACTAAAGATACCCAATCCTCACCCGAATAAAACCATCAGAACATCTCTAGGTAAACTTTTTGTCAAATAAGAGACTAGTGATTTTCCTTTCCTTTAATTCTAAACATAATTTGGAATGTCGATCTTAATATTGAATTTTCTCCTGTTTGGTGTTAAACTGTAATACTATTTAAAGTAGCCTTGTGTGGTAATCTTATTTCATTTTGCGTTGAACAAAGACCTAAATTATAAGACTGAGAAATCCTAACATTTCAGAATTTTGAGGGATGATCACAGTAAGAAAATATAGTAGTAACTGATAATGGGTTATTGTGCTGTAATAGATGTATCTTTGATTAATGCCTAGTTCTTAGTAAAAGCAGCAAAGAATCCTGTGGCACCTTATAGACTTCAAGCATCTACCTCAGCTGAGCAGCTGCATGACAACATTAAATCTGTAGAGTTCTCTTATAATTGGTGATTGATCCTAAATTGACAGGGATGACAGACCTTTTGTCCATGGAATTATTATATAACTGTGTTGTTTATATGTAAATGCTACACCTCTTGGTGCTGGGTGGGCAAACTTTTTGGCCCAAGGGCCACATCTGGGTATAGAAATCATATGGCGGGCCATGAATCCTCACAAAATTGGGGTTGAGGTGCGGGAGGAATTTCTGGGCTGGGTTGGGGGATGCGGTGCGGGGTGGGTGGGTGAGGGATTTAGCTGGGGGTGCAGGCTCTGGGGTGGGGCTGGGGATGACGGGTTTGGGGTGTAGGAGGGTGCTCCGGGCTGGGACCGAGGGGTTCGAAGGGCAGGAGCGGGATCAGGGCTGGGGCAGGGGGTTGGTGCGTGGGACGGTGGCTCAGGGATGCAGGCTCTGGGTGGCGCTTACTTCAAGCAGCTCCTGGAAGCAGCGGCATGTCCCCTCTCCAGCTGCTACGTGGAGGTGCGGCCAGGTGACTTTGCTGCGTGCTGCCCTGTCCGCAGGCGCCACCCCTGCAGCTCCCATTGGCCGCGGTTCTCGGCCAATGGGAGTTGCGGGGGTGGTACTTGGGGTGGGGGCAGCCTGCGGAGCAGAGCCCCCTGGCTGCCCCTACACATAGGAGCCTGAGGGGGGACATGCTGCTGCTTCCGGGAGCCGTGTGGAATGGCCTCCGACCCTGCTCCCTGGCTGGAGCTCGGGGGCCACATTAAAATGGCTGGCGGGCCGGATGCAGGCCGTAGTTTGCCCATCCCTGCTGTAGGGTCTTCTGTTTGTTTGGTTTGTTCCCATTATACGGTCAACCCCTCCACAGTTTGGGAGCGTTTCCATCTTATTTCTTGAATATGTGCCTCATGAACTTTTTTCTGATCATCTAATTCTTTCCAGAAAGACCGCATCTGTACCTGCAGTTTGTAAAATTGACTTCAGTATGGTTCTTGTTACCAGCGTTTCGCTGGCCTTTCAGATCCCTTGAATCAAGTTCTTTTTTTGGCATCCCCCATTTAGGAACTCTGTTGTCATTCAGGGAATCTTGTAGGACTCCCCCTTCTGCCCCTTGAGTGGTCTGATGTAGTTCCTTTAACTCGTGATCTGATCTAATTCCTTTAAGAAATTATTCAAGGTCCCCAAGATTTTGACATCAGGGAATTTTCCCCTAGCTACCAGGAAGTTTGAAACCCATGGCCATCCCCATACCTTTAAGTTTACAAACTTGGTATGTTTCCTTGACTACCCCATATTTGTCTGTTCCTATAGACTCTATCTTCCTCATAGCTACAGTCCTTCACCCACAGTCCAAATTTTTAGTAGGGGGACACCTTTATATGTGCCTTACTTTCCTGCAACCAAAATAGATTGCCCCTTAGGCTTCGTTCTTTCTTGCCCCAGACTGGGTCCAAATAGTCTTTTGTTTAGACCCTGCAGTACCCTGGGCCCCTCCATTGCATGACAGAGTATCTTTACAGTATTAGTCTGGTCCTCTCCAGTTTTCTGAGTGCACTGCAAGACCAGATATGTCTTAGTCATTGTTCATATAGGGGCAGACCCATCTTACATGCCCCTCTTGCTCACAGTCAGTGCACACAATTGGCAGGATCCCAAACTGCCTTCCCTTTCTATGTCTACAGTGGCTGATCCTTTCTAGTCACTTGATCTCCTCTGTGTTGTGGCTGCTACTGGGGCACTTCCCAAAACAGGAGATGGAGCTCCCAGGGTCGTTGCTACCCCTCTATATGCCATCTTAGAAGGGTGAACGTCTCACAGCAAAGGAAGGGGTCTGTGCCTTTTCTGCTCAATCGTTGCTCCTTGATGGGATGGGGATTTGGTCATCTCATTGCTGGTACCAGTTGTGAGACGGTGCCATCCGAGAGCACACCCTCTCATGCCACAGCACCCTGCGCTCAGTTTCCTCCTGATTCTCCCAATAATTTATTCACAGCGTTGTCTCTTTAAAGTATTAGCCTCCTTCTTGAGGGTCTAATTTATCAAGTCTTTATACAGTATTGTCTCCCTTGGCCCTTTAGGCCCAAACCCATTCCTTTTGGGGCTTCCCAATCACCCTTGCAGGACACTCTGTTCTTTCCTCTTGCTTTAAGGGAATCCACAGTTCTTGTTCTTGGGCTTTGCTGCAGGCAGACTTCCTCCTGCCATGTGCCTCTCTAGGCTGTCTGCTTTCTCTCTTTCTTCTGGTTCTCTAGAGCAGGGGTTCTCAAACTGGGGGTCGGGACCCCTCCAGGGGGTTGTGAGGTTATTATGTGGGGGGTCGCGAGCTGTCAGCTTCCAACCCAAACCCCACTTTGTCTCCAGCATTTATAATGGTGTTAAATATATAAAAAAGTGTTTTTAATTTATAAGGGGGGGTCGCACTCAGAGGCTTGCTATGTGAAAGGGGTCACCAGTACAAAAGTTTGAGAATCACTGCTCTAGAAGCTTCTGTTTTTATCTCCCCAAAAGTCATGATTTAGGCACATGACTTGACTGTTATGTGGCTTTGATTATTTACTTCACTTGGGGAGATGAGCTAAGTGTGTTACAGGTGGGGCTTAATCTTCACCATTTAAAAGTCCAGTCACTCCGTGACAATGATTTATATAAAATGTCACCAAGATATCAAATATGTATCCATAAGAATACACACTTTTATGTGTATTAGTGTATTGGGAGTCAGATATCAAGGTAATTGATAATTTGAGAATTTTATATAAACAGGTTTAAAATTAAAGTATTTAAAACAAATAATGGAACAAAACCTAACTTCTTTAAACCCCCTCCAGAATTGGGACAACTAGATATGCCTGCCTGCTGCATACATATACCAATTCTGTATATGTCTTAATGAGATAAAAAGACTCTGATGCAAAGGCCACATTTACCACAGCATGTGGAATGGAGACTTTTATATTGTAGCCAAATAGTGCAGTCTCCTTATACAAAATGTGCATTTTAAGCTGGAGTTAACCACCTAGCACTTACTTTATTGTAAATTTGTTGTTAAAAATGTAATAACATAGATATTTCCAAGTCTGCGTGGTTATATGTGTAGACCCTTACATTTGCTGGAGTACCCTGGATTCTGTCAGTCATAATTGCTGATGACAGTTAAAAATGTAGATCATGAGTCATTCTGAGTTTAGCATTCTGGCGGTAACATATAGCTCTTGTTGGTGAAAAGACTGAGAAATTTGGACACAAGGACGATCCATAAGGATTTACTCTTTAAAAGTCAGTTTATTTTGTAAGGTTTACAAGACTTGATTTTTAGTAGTGTCCAGAAATTTTTCTTTTAACAGATTCCAACAGTGATATAGGTTTGAAAGACCCAAAGAATTTTAAGTGAACTTGAACTGTTGCAGTCAAAGATAGTAGCTGGTCATGGCTTACTTTTTCCTTTAGCAGCCTGAAAGAAGCATTAGGACTCATCCACATGACTTTGTAAAAAAATAGGTAAGGACCTTCAGGGATGAAAGGACCTGTACTTCTGTTTCAGTTCTAACCAACTCACCCAAGAAATAAGTCATCCCAAAAATCTATTTTGTAGAGAGTTTCTAGGATAAAGCAAATGGAAACCTCTAAATTTTAACCTGATTAGTAGTTGAGCTAGAACCTTTAATTCAAAAATACCAGATACAAATACAGCTGAACCCCTGTTTTACTAAATAATTACGGATTTAGGAGTTCATAAAATTGAACATCTCAAAATTATAGTGGGTACGGTGCATAAGTTGTGTATGGTGCACTAGGTCGCTTTCTTGTCCTTCAAACCACTGCTATTTCCATTGGACTGAAGGCATTGTCATGTCAAGAGATATCTACTTGTTCTTCATTGGCACCACTTTTGTTATGTGCTTTATTTATTTTGTGTCAGTAAAAAAAAGATTTGTGTAACTGGTCATTCAGAAGACTGATGTTTGTTAAATCGAGCTTATGTTGTAAATAGAAATCGCTAACTACCACCTAAAGGTCTGTAAGGCTGAATTAGAATATTGTGAAAGTGTCCCATTCAAGAAATATTCCTTTGGATAGGAGATGGCTTCCTAGTGTTTTTAAGGGCCTGATCTTAAGTCCATTGAAGTCAGTGGGAGTCTTTCCATTAATTTCTATGGCTTTGCTTCAGGCCTTAAGAGATTAGAACAACTATGAATATTGTCACATTCAGAATAGAGTGCTTCTGCAGTGGAGGCAGGAGTATATGGCAGTTTCCCTGCTGTTATCTCCTGCTGCTCCATTAACCTGGTGTCCTGGTCTTAAGGGACCAGTTGGAAACAGAGTGGGGAAAAGGCACCTCTTGAAACAGAAGAAGCTTGTTTGTTGGAGGTTTTTATTTTATTTTATTTTTTACCACCAG
This sequence comes from Platysternon megacephalum, assembly GCA_003942145.1. Lineage (NCBI taxonomy): Eukaryota > Metazoa > Chordata > Testudines > Platysternidae > Platysternon > Platysternon megacephalum. The sequence continues at coordinate 1,903,815 of QXTE01000081.1, read as the reverse complement.
TACCATAAGTCTTAGGTATGTCATCAGTCACATGCAGATGGAACCTCAGAGTCCCGCAAGAGCAGTCTTGTGTCCCCCTATGGAGTCCATTCTATAGGTTAGGAACCATCATACTAATAAGAGAAATTTAGAGGAGGAAAATGCTCGTTCTGCATTGAAATCAATGGGAAAAGTTTTGAACTTGAATGTTAACTTAAGTTGTCTTTTTATCTATGTATATATCTTCAATGTAAATGTAGTTTTCTTTTGACTTGACTTGTATATTATTTACAGATAATGTCTAGGAATTTCAGATGAAGGCAACCTACAAAATAGCTTCCTTGAGAAATGGTGAAATTCTGATTTCTTTTCCCAGCACTTCTGCAGCTGCAGTCCACTTGGACTAGACTGTTATCCCAGATCATCCTTCCTCTCATCCTTCAGCCTGAACCTTACAATAATTACATGAAGGAAAAAAAGTTAATACAATGCTAAAGTCATACGGTTAATCCCACAGAAGTCTGGAAATGCCAAAATTAAAGTTGACGTGCAAGGTTTTGATAAGTGTTTCCATGTGCATATGCATTATGAAAGCCTATTTAATCACACACTCGTATGCAAATACATTATTTTAACCAATCATAGGTATATATGTGTAGCATCTGGTAATGTTTTAATTCTTGGGTACTTTAATTTTGTCATAATGATATGGACTGCTATGTTTAAGATATATTTTATACATTGTATCAATGCCCCTGTAGTATACGTTTTGAAACAAATATGCCTCTGAACAGTAATTTATTATGTAATGTTTTACATGCTGTTTCTTGGGGAAACACATACATTGTATTAAACATGTATATAATAGTTTATTGATTGAATATTTTTATGTAGAAATGTATCGAATCTCTTTTTTTAATGTAATACATTGAAAATGTCTTAAACTTAATTTCTCTGAGTAGGTGATTAATATTTTAAGAAAAGTACAACTTTAATTTCACCCAAGAATTTGACAATTTATGCATATACAATCATTATTTGAAAGCTGTGTAAATTTAAAACTAAAAGTAAGTTTAAAACTAAATTTTTCCCATACTATAACCTGAAAATATTTTTCCAGGTGCTGAATATTTAAAGGACTACTATGAACAACTAGAAAAATTAAATTTTTATGAAAAATTGGTATTTACTGTAATTACAAGTAAGCCCTATGGTCCCAGTCCTGTAAAGAGATGCATTCAAGTAGACTGTTTTTCCTGCATGTAGCCCCATTGAACTCAAATGGCCTACATGTGGATACAAAAGTCTTGTCTGTGTGCAGCTGTTCATAGAAGAGGGACCAAATATTCCTATAACTGAAATGATTTAGTGGGCAAAACACCATAATCCTTGTATTTTTCAATGTACATTTCCCACTACAGTAAGCCAGTTGTCTTCTCAACAAAAGAGAACCTTCTTTGTAAAGAGATGCGGAGAAGCCAAAAAATCTTTTGGGAACCCACAATTTTTTAATAGGAACTTGAAAACCAAAAAGCAAAAGCAGGATACCATATAAAGGGTGCTCTGTCAGAAACTTGAATTTTTACTGCATTAAATAATACTAATAGTGTGTTTATAGTAATATGTATTAATGAAACACACTGTTAGTGACAAAAGTATTGACTAAGTTCATGTTATAAATCAACCTTAGAAAAATTATTATGACAGTTTACCACACGGGGAGACAATCTATTTTCTTGCCTTTTATTAGGATGACAGAGAAAAACACTAATCTTAGTTTCTGGCAGCCAAGTAAAGTATTATTACAGACAAGTGAGTGAGTAGGATATTGCAAGGCTATTGTACTTTAATAATAAAATATTATCTGTATTGATATTGAAAACTTAACTATTTCTCTCTAATGTACTTCTGTGGTATGCTATTTTCTTTGTGCTTCATAGACTGCTTCTGACATAGAATCGTAGGACTGGAAGGGAGGTCATCTAGTGAGATGACATGAGAGGTCATCTAGTCCAGTCCCCTGCTCTCATGGCAGGACTAAGTATTATCTAGACCAGGGGTCTCAAACTCAAATGACCACGAGGGCCACATGAGGACGAGTACATTGACCCGAGGGCCGCATCACTGACACTCACCCCCCTCGCTGGCCCTGGCCCCGCCCCCACTCCACCCCTTCCATGAGGCCTCGCCCCTGCCCCACCTCTTCCCACCCCTTCCCCGCCCCATTCCAACCCCTTCCCCGAAGTTCCCACCCCAACGCTGCCCCCAGGGGGTGCAGGAGGTGTGCGGGATGCGGCAGGGGGCTCAGGGCAAGGAGTTGGTGTGTGGGGTGCGGCAGGGGTGCAGGGTGCAGCAGGTGGCTCAGGGCAGGGAGTGCAGGAGGGGTGCGGGATGTGGCAGGGGGCTCAGGGCAGGGGATTGGGGTGCAGGAGGGGTGCGGGACGCGGCAGGGGGCTCCGGGCAGGGAGTTGGGGTGCAGGAGGGGTTCAGGGAGCGAGCTCCAGCCCGGCGCCGCTTACCTAGAGTGGCTCCGGGGTGGCAGCAGCGCGCACCGGGGCCAGGGCAGGCTCCTTGCCTGCTCTGTCCCCCCCGCGCTGCTCCGTTTCAGGAAGCAGCTGGAACCGTGTCCCTGCAGCCCCTGGGGGAGGGGGAGGGGCTCAGGGTTGCGTACATGTGCTCCTCTTGCCACTCCTCCAGGTACCTCCCACGAAGCTCCCATTGGCCGCGGTTCCTTGTGCCCGGCCAATGGGAGCTGCGGGGGGCGGTGCCTGGAAGGAGGCAATGCAGGAGCTGTCTGCCTCCTTCCCCCTCCCCCCGGCCGGAAGGGGCTGTGCTGCCGGCTGCTGCAGAGAGCAGCGTGGGGCTCGCAGCACCACAGGGGCAATCCCGTGGGTAGGCGGGGCGGAGGGGTGCGAGGGGAGCTTGGCGGGCCGCACGCAAGAGCCCTGCGGGCCGCATGTTTGAGACCCCTGATCTAGACCATCCCTGTCAGGTGTTTGTCTAACCTGCTCTTAAAACTCCCCAATGAAGGAGATTCCACAACCTCTCTAGGCAATTTATTCCAGGGCTTGACCACCCTGACAGTTAGGAAGAGTTAGTACATAGAGATAATGTCACAATAATAAAAGATACCATATGTAGGCCCTGTGTACTCAGTTGCACGGTAAGACCAAATTCTGTTGCAACATTTTATTCCTGTCCCCATGAAATATTCTTCATTCCCATCCCCCACAAACAGCCATAGCTCTGGCACATGGTTGCAAATGCTAATTGACATAAAATGTGTTTATTTTATAGCATGATTGTTTCTGAGGATGAGTATTTTTTTCCTCTGCTCTCTAGGTGACTCCCAGACCCCTTCCTGCTTAGCTACATGGAACAGTGCAGGAAGCATACATTAAACCAGGGGTCGGCAACCTTTCTGAAGTGGTGTGCCAAATCTTCATTTATTCACTCTAATTTAAGGTTTCACGTGCCAGTAATACATTTTAACGTTTTTAGAAGGTCTCTTTCTATAAGTCTATAATATATAACTAAACTATTGTTCTATATAAAATTAATAAGGTTTTTAAAATGTTTAAGAAGCTTCATTTAAAATTAAATTAAAATGCAGAGCCCCCCAGACTGGTGGCCAGGACACGGGCAGTGTGAGTGCCACTGAAAATCAGCTCGCGTGCTGCCTTCGGCACACGTGCCATAGGTTGCCTACCCCTGCATTAAACCAATTGGCCTTTCCTTTATGGAGAAAGCTACAGACCAAGAGGTTGTTGCGGGAAGGTCCTGAAAGGGCAGTGTGTCAGAAAATTAATGTCTGGTGCCTGGCTCCATCAAAATGGCAAATTTTATGGCATCTTGGACCAGATGCCAAGTTATACAGCTGCTAAACTGTGAAGACAACAGGGCCCTAACTGAGATGAATGGGGCAGGTCACATCTTAGAGCTATCGTTTCATGCTTTCTGCAAATGCAGGCAGATGATACTGCTTCAGTTAACCTTGTTTCATGTGTTCAAGGTTTTCTCTGTTACCATAATGGCTAGGAACTTTTTTTTTTAAATGAAAGTTCAGATTTTGGAGCATAGCTCTGCAGCATATTTCTGACCCCAGAATACACAGGGCCCCATTGTTTTGAGAAACAATCTGTATGACATTATTTGAGCAACACTATGTAATTGTAATGTCGTGTGGAGATAATCTAGGTTTACACAGAATTAGGAGGCTAATGCTATTTATTAAAAGAACTCCACTAATTTGCTACATGCTATAACAGCTTGTATAGTAGAGTAACTTCCAGCAGTGCTGGTTACAATACTAGGGTAGCCTTAAAAGTTTACCAATAATTAAAGATTTCATTGTATTGCAAATGTGTAAAAGGTGACATAATTTTAGATGCATGTTCAACTTTAACTTTGGCATTTCCTGATGAGTACCTAAGCATGTAACCTTAATATTGCATGAACATTGCTTTTTGCATTTAGTTTTCTGTTTTTTAAAAGGAAGTAGGCAGGGAGGAGACTGTTCCTCAACTGGAGCTATTTCATCGGAAGTCAGTAGGATCTCACTGCCCATACCGTAGGCTTCCTGAGTTTCCTTAATCTTTATTTGGCATCTTGAATATTAAAATATTAGATCTTGTAATTTCACATTTATTTACCAGCTGGTTAATCATCATTAAGCTACTTGGAAGTAGTTAAATTTATCATCATTAAGAAACTGTCTTATTAAAGTAGAACCTCAGTTACGAACACCAGAGTTACGAACTGACCAGTAAACCATACACCTCATTTGGAACTGGAAGTACACAATCAGGCAGCAGCAGATGACCCCCCTCCCCCCCAAAAAACCAAAACCAAAAACCAAGAAAAAAAAACCCCAAAAGGCAAATACAGTACAGTGTTAAACATAAACTCCAAAAAAGGGAAAGGAGCATTTTTCTTCTACATAATAAAGTTTCAAATCTGTATTAAGTCAATGTTCAGTTGTAAACTTTTGAAAGAACAACCATAACATTTTGTTCAGAGTTACGAACAACCTCCATTCGTAACTGAGGTTCTACTGTAATATTTAATCTGATTTAAAGAATATTCATTACCATTTAGTATCATTAGGCTAAATTGTTTTCCTAGAAGATGTCCCAATAAAGCAGCCATTCCCAATTAAGTAGAGTATACACACACAAAGGATAAAACGTGTGTGTGTATATATATATATACATACACACTTTTTTTTTTTTGCACCGCTATATATAGGACTGCAGTGGATTCTAGAGTGAAGGGCAGTAGCCAACTGGCACACAGTATATTATACAACAGTGGGGTGTTGAGGACTAGGAAGCTTTGGGTATGTCTACACTACAAATGCTACATTGGTACAGCTGCGGTGCTGCAGGTATGCTGCAGTAGTGTAGATAGTTGCTTCAGTGACAGAAGGGGTTTTTCTGTCACTAGTAAATCTGCCCTCTCAAGAGGCAGTAGCATTGTTGACAGAAGAAATTCTCCACCGACCTAATGGTGTTCATACACTGATGTCGGCTTAACTAGGGGTTTGTCTACTGGGCAAAAAAACCTTGCGGCAGTGAGTCTCAAAGCCCAGGTCCACAGTCCTGGACTCTGATGCTCACTTCTGCAGGGTTTTTTGTCATGCAGACATACCCCATGTGTCTCAGGGGTGTGAATTTTTCACTCCTCTGAGCAATGTAGCTAGTTGGACTTAACTTTTAGGTGTAGCTCAGACCTTTCTAGAATGACAGCAGCATACACCCCTTCTGTAAAATGCATCATATGCTCTTTAATACAACTGTACAGTTCAGTCTTTGTTTTTAAGGATTTGCTGGAAAATTCCATGTAATTCAAGATTTGAATTAGTGGCTTCAGTGCAACTAGGTATTTTGAAGCAAGTATTTATAGCACTGATTCATTTTCTTCGGTGTATACATGTAGTATATTATCTCTAGGCTTGGAAACGTTTTTTATATAATTTTGGTGGATGATTTTGGCTTTAAGCATTTTTAAAACTTTTATCAATTTAAATTTTCACAGTTGTGGAAAATTATGGGATGAGGGTTAGACACAAATTATTTAATGTCAATAGATGCTGAGATTCAAAAAGTTAAAGCTTTATAACCATTAAAGCGCAAATTGTCAACATCACGTGTCAAAATATATGAAGTAAATATCCTTAAACTCTAAGTTCTCCAGCAGCATTTTTCTTACTAATCTGCAAATTTCAATTATTAATAGAAATATTTTTCATCAGTTTGTGTGCATAGGGCGAAATCAACATTTACTAATAAATGTAATCCTTCCAAACCTAGTTCTCACTTGCTTTGTAGAGAAAGACAATGATTTAAAAAGCATGCAATCCAAACAGCTCTTCTCCAGCTTCCATTCTTTCTGCGTTGATAGATACTGATGATTTGTCACACACCCCTTGCGGTCATAAAGCAAAACAAATTTGGATTCATGACTAGAACCTTCTTGTGTGTTGGCTTTTGGCAAATCCACAAGACCATAGTGCCTCATAGGGAATTCATTCAGTGATCTTGTGTTCCTATCTGTAAAATATGCAGTGTTGTCGTAGCCGTGTTGGTCCCAGTATATTAGAGGGGCAAGGTATGTGTTTTATTGGACCAACTTCTGTTGGTGAGAGAAGACAGGCTATTGAGTTTACACACAGCTCTTCTTCAGGGCTGGGTAATCTGTATAATAGTATTTACAGTGTTACAATTGAGTAAACAGCTGAAGTTTTTGACTTGAATGGCTAGGACATGATACAGTAGTTAGCTATATGAGACATAAGTTTAGCACAGCTGAGAACTGGGTTCTGTCAAATGCGGAAAGTAACATTTTCTTATCTTTTAATTATAATATTAGGTGTTCCTTGTAACACTAAAGTGAATTTGAGACAGAGATGTGGTTTTTGAAGTTGACATTGTCCTATTAGGTTCCTTAACTTGTCTTTAAAATACGTATTGAAATTTGCCTAAAATATGTATTAACTTAATGTTTTTTCTCATTGATCTTAATGAGGAATGACTATTCTTATTCTTTTAACTTGTTTGCTATAAGAAAAGTGGTAGCCTGCAAGGAATAAGTTTAGCGAGAGCTACAGCCATCAAAGCAGGACTTCAAAAGTTAATGAATAATTTAAAAATATTCATATTTTAGTATATTTATCTACTTGTAGAATGTTTCCTAGGAAAACAAGAGTGTTAAGTTTTGAGACAGACCCAAAAATCTTTGATTTCATGGGATTGATTACTTTATATCATAGTTTGATTTTTAGCAGTAAATATAGCCAGTGCCATTTGGAAATCTAAAGGAGCTAATGACTGTTGATGATATCTCTCTATAAAAAGGGAGTGGGTCACTGCTGATTCAATCAGTCTGGTCCAAAAAAAAGTCCTCATTCTGAAAACGTTAATATAAACTTTGAAGAAAAAAGTTGCGAAAATCTACTTAACTGGGCCCATCCTCATGCTGTTTGAACACCCTAAAATACATTCCTATCAAACTCCTTTATGAAAAAGGAAAGATAGTTGACCTCCTAGGTCAGTTCTTACTTTGGACTGCATATAAATAATTTCCTCCAAGTGCTGTCCTTGATCAGTGACTGTAAGGCTTTTTGGCTGATTCAGAACTAATGGTGTGATCAGATGTGGCATATGAAGGTCTAAAGCAGCCTGTCCTTCATAGAGAAAGCCTTGGTTAACCTCTCATAATGCCGGTTTTAAAAGGAGCCTGACTCTGCAGCTGCTACTTGTGAGCATATCCCATTGAACAGTTCCCATTTTCCTTCATGTGCAGCAGCTGCATAATCAAGACCACAATCCCTGTAATTCAGAGGCCACTTCCAATAAACTTAACTGTGTAGCACTACTTTGGGTCAAGATTGTTTGTTTTGTTTTTTTGTGAACTGAAGCAATTGTATTCAAATTCTGTCACTTGGGAACTTGAAAGGAATGAGAGCACCATCTAATACTAGTGGTGATTGACATTATGCACTGCTGTTTGATTTTTTTTCATTATTTTTGTCTTGAAAAGAAAATGTTTGAGTGCTTTGGGTGGGGCCAGTGGCCATTCTGTAAAGAGGCTCCGATTAATGGCTTGGATGTTTTACTGTATATGTAGAGTTCATAAAAGGAAAAATGGGCAAGCCTTTGCGAGGATGAATTGTGTCAGTGTTACATCAAAGATTTCCAGAACAGCCAGTCTCTAGAATATGTGAACCTTCTCTTCAGTTTCACTCAGTTCCAGTCAAAGCATATTCTGACACTCTAGTTTTATATTAGCTTTTTAAAAAAGCAAACAGCATCCTGAAATGGATTTGAGGGATTGCAGATTACTTAATCTTTTTGTTTTGAAGCACGTTCTTTTATTAGAGTAAATTCTTGGTTATGCTAGTTCTTTGAACTTATTGATATTGGAGTCTCTGATATGAACAGCTAAATTAATAGGATTTTTCTTAACATCAGTGGGAAATAACATTCCCCCACTGTACATTTTTTTTTTTTAAATTTGTATTGCAGTAGCAGTACAACATTGCTGGCAATACTGCCAGTAATGTTGTATGGCAGCGAAACACGGGCACTGACAAAGACAGAGGAGCAGCAACTGTCTGTCACAGAGAGGGCGATGGAAAGAAGAATTCTGGGAATTTCAATCTGCGACTGAGTCACCAATGAAGTGATCAGACAGCAGAGTGGAGTGCAGGACGTCGTTGAGAGCAGGCATAGTAAAAGGCGATGGGCCGGGCATATAGCAAGGCTCACTGACAATTGATCGACTGCAGCTGTCGCTGAGTGGTACCCGCGGGAACTGAAACGACCACTCAGCTGACCTCCAAAGAGATGGGAAGATTTTATTGTGAAAAGACATGGCCACACATGGAGAAGGAAAGCCAGGATACAAGAAGAAGACTTATTGTGATCGGTGCAATCTATACAAGGGCTGAAGGACCGATCGATCAGGGTGATTGCAGTAGCATCTAAAAGCCCCAATTGGAACATGGACCCCAGTATGTTAGGCACGGTACTAGCATGTAGAATGATATGGGGCCAGATTAAAGGTATTTAAGTGCCGTAGGAGATTTTCATAAGTGTTAGGTAGCTAGCCCCCTTGGCAGCTAGGCACTTAGGCACTTTTGAAAATCCCACTATGCACCTGTCTGCACCTTTGTTGTCTAAATACCCTTAAAAGCTGGCCAATAGTCTCTACACCTAAGCGCTTCAAAATCTGTAGTAAGATATGAAGTGGATGTGACCACAGTAGTACAGAAAGAGATGAAGGTATGCAATTGGAAGTTGAGGTTATCTTACTTGGGTTCAAAGAGTTTAGAGTGCAAGTAAATGGGAGTCCATGCAGCATAGGCTTAATTTTTACGGCATTAATTTGGTTTTCATTTTAAACTGTAGTATTTTAAAATAAAGTCTGAAAAGGAGAGTAGCTCCTGTCCAGTATATTTAAAACTGTGAAATCACTTGTGACGATTTGGGGAATCTGTCTGTAGATTCTGTTCTGGTTGATGCTATGTTTTTCCTCATGAAATTGCTGTTTTTTTGAATACCTCAGTGTCCATATGGAATTCACCATGGGCTGTCTGGGCCTGTAGCATGTGCCCACCAGACTAAGAAGAATGGCGAGTAGTTACCTTAAACAACTGTGCTTTGACTGATTCATAGAAGGATGTTGTATTCTAAGGAAGCTAGACCTGGGAGACGTCACTTCTTTCAGCTTGCCTGTAGAGGGCTGGTGAAGTGTAGCTGTAGGATAAATATGAAATTAAAGAATTAGAGTTAGCTTAAGTACACACCTGTGTGTGTAGAAACTAGTGAGGTGAAATGTTTTCAATGTGTAACTTTCATCTGACAGTAGGCTTTTTGGTCAAATTCAAATTCTTGGTGAATACTAGAAATCACAAACATTTTTAGGCTGTTTGTATGATGCAATACAAGGTATAAATCTGGAATGTTCCCACTTCAAAAAGTGGAAGTGCAGATGGTTGATGTTAAAAATATTTGGGATTTTGGGGGGACTGAAGAGGATTTATTGTCATGTTTTGTAATTCATCTTTTTTAATCTAGTAATATGGCTTTCCTTTAAGTTTGACCTTCACGCTCTGCTTTAATTTTCCACCAATTCCATCATTACAATATCCATAATTATCTATGGAACTCATTGTCAAAAGAAAACATTGACACCAGGAGTATAATAGGATTTCTTAAAGTATTAGGCACATGTACACACATGATGAGAACATCCACAGTTTATTATACAGACACTCCCCGGGTTACGCAAACCCGACTTACGCAAACCCGCACTTACGGAAAAAGTTCCGTAAGCTTTTTTTTGTGTGTGTGCGCGCGCGTAATTGTCGGGTATACGTCCCCGACTTATGCAAAATTCGACTTACGTTCCGGAACGCCTTGCGTAAGTCGGGGAGCATCTGTATGAGATACCAAAAAAACTCCCCTCCTGTTCCTGGATATAAATCTGTTACAGGATATCTTCTTTTACAGAATTAGAAATTTTCTCTATTGACAGATTATTTCATAAATTGTCTAAAGAATCTGCGTACTGTCAGGTAGGATACTGAATTACATGAACCACTGTGGGTCTGATCCAAGTTGGCCATTCCTATGTTGGATGCAGAAAAAGGACAAATAAATAAAAATAAACAGGATCATAACTTGGTCCCTCATCTTCTGAGTCATCTTTCAAATTCTTTTGTGCTGTTTGTAGCATTGTAGTAGGAAAAGGGGCCTTGGGGCCCAGACATAACGTCAGCATCTTGGTCTCCTCTGATACAGAGGCCCTTGTACTCACCAGCATAATGTTGAGGGCCCCAGTGTTGCTAAGGAGGTTTCTGGCTCTGTAGATGCCTGGGATCAGAGAATGTGATCAAATTCTTCATAGAAGGATGTTGTTTTCCTCCTTAGCCTGGAGCACCTGTTTGTATCCCAGACTTCATTGTACTGCATCTTTGTGCCTTAGATTGTATCTCAGCACTATTTCCTGGTTCAGATGCCATAATCTGTCTGGGTCAGACACTTTATTACAAATGGTCAAGTTTTGCTGTGACTAGATCACCTCATTGCCCCAGATCTGTATGAGGACCCAGGTAGCTGCCTTGGGTCAGCTGGTAGCTGTGGACACATCTAGGACACTGTGAAGAAGGCATAATTCTTGTCCTGGAAGTACTTTGGGACATCACCATTCCATCAGAGCATTCTCACTGAAATGGATGATGGTAAAAAAGTGAGAGCTAAGGTTTGTGGAGCTCATTTTGTACAGATGAGGGAATTTTGGAAGGCTTTACGTAGAGGTAAAGAAACTTGATCTGACAGGCATGGTATGGTATTGGGAGGACCAATTAAAGCAGTGAAGCTACCACATCAGTACTTGCTTTTTACACTGGCATTGCAGTAGTGCAAAATGAAGCGGTGGTGGAAGCACATAGTGATTAGCCTTGATCGGTACAAGTACAGTCAGAGTTAGGGTATAACTGCTCTTTCATAGTTGTAAGCACTTTTGTGTGTGGATATAAATATATAAGTGATTTGAAGATAAGTAAATAATGGCAAGATGTGTTACTTTTATTTGTTTGGTCTAATCAATGTTTAGATGGGGTTATAGCTGGAGGTAAATCTGTCAGTCTGTTTCTCCCGTTGGTCTACTGGACTACACTGTCTCCAACTTGAAAATTTTAAATATAAATCGAATTCACTCTCTCCAAAATGTATGTGCTCTAGTTACTTTTCACATAGCTCTTCCTTATTTTCAGCTTTCACTGTCAGTGTGGTGCAGTTCTGAAAACATCTCGGGCAGATTCATCAGAACAGCACTAGGGAGTTGACCTACGGAGTTCCATGTGATAAACTGGGACTCAGCTTATGGTAATGGATATTTTTCTTCACCCTACCACCTTAATTTTAGTGCTGCAGGTCATTAATGATACTCTACAGAAAACAACAATCACTAATACTGCATTAGTGTGCAATAAAATGGTTGTGTGCATCAGCCATTAGGTATTGTAAAATTTTTATAGGAAAGGAACAGTGTAATTGGCTCATTTTTCAAGGAACAGAAAATACATACTTTAGTGTTTTTTAATAAAAGCCTTCTCTTTTTTGGCATTTGTCTAGAAACAGGTGGCCATTATCCTATGACAACATTCTGTTTGGGTATTCCTTACCTTTATATACATGATTATATAGTTTGTATGGAAAAATAACAGAAATTTGAGCACAGATATTTTGACACAAGTTAAGTTAGTAATTTTGAGAAAAAATATTTTCATCACTGTTTAATCAGAATAATAGAAATTAGGGCTGGAAAAGACCTGTTAGGTCTAGTCCATTCCTCTGCCAGTGTAGGATTGTTACCTACAGCATAGTCTTAAGTATTTTGTCCAGTCCATGTTTAAAGGGCTATTGCAATTGAAATTCTGCCACTTTTCTGGCCTGCTGAAGTTGAAAGTCACATTACTTGCCATTTAAAAAAAAAATTCCAATCAGTGTTTAGATGGGGTTATAGATGGAGGTAAATCTATGAGTCAGTTCCTTCCCACTTTTCTTTGCCTTCTCTCCCTCTCCTAATCTCACCTTCTCTCTTCCTTTTCCTCTCTCTCCTCCTTCCTGCCCTTGAGTTTTTCAGAGAAAAGCAACTTGAGCGATAGGATTATGGGATCTGAGGCATATTATCCTATCACACTCTGCTTTTTGCTTTCCCAATTACTTTTCCTTTTGTCCTCTGTTCTCCTTTCTCTATTATCCTTCCTCCTGTTCTTTCCCTTCTCTCCTATCTTAAATCCAAAATAAGATTTTATTCAAATGTTTCTGAAGGCATGCACATCTACCAAATTAAGTGATTCATCCATACTGGATCTGAGCTGAAGAAGTAGTTGGTGTACATTTATGCAGTGTAATTATCATTATTATAGCTGGAGCCTAGTATTGTAGCGCCTGCTCTATTTAGTTATGCAGAACACCTTTCTCATAATCCTCTATTTATACATGCTCTTAACTTTCTGAAACATTCACCTTTGGACTGAAGTTTTCCATGTTTGACTTATGTTTAAAGGTTAATTCTTCTGGTTACCTTTTGAATAAAATCACTTCAGTCATTTGTGAATCTTGCCAGGGTTGAAAAATACATAATTCAAATTTAAAAGAATTCTAGCTGGGGCTGTCAAGCGATTAACAAAAATTAAACGCTATTAATCGTGCTGTTAATAATAGAATACCATTTATTTAAATATTTTTGGATGTTTTCTATATTTTTCAAATATATTGATTTCAATTACAACACGGAATACAGAGTGTACAGAGCTCCCTTTATATTTTTGATTACAAATATTTGCACTGTAAAAAACAAAAGAAATAGTATTTTTCAATTCACCTCATACAAGTACTGTAGTGCAATCTCTTTATCACGAAAGTTGAACTTACAAATGTAGAATTATGTACAAAAAAATAACTGCATTCAAAAATAAAACAAAACTTTAGAGCCTACAAGTCCACTCAGTCCTACTTCAGCCAGTTGCTCAGACAAACAAGTTTGGTTAAAATTTGCAGGAGACAATGCTGCCTGCTTCTTGTTTACAATGTGACCTAAAAAGGCGTTCTCATGGCACTGTTGTAGCTGGGGTCGTAAGATATTTACGTGCCAGATGTGCTAATGATTCATATGTCACTTCATCGTCAACCACCGTTCCATAGGATATGCATCCATGCTGATGATGGGTTCTGCTTGATAACGATCAAAAGCAGAGCGGACTGATGCATGTTCATTTTCATCATCTGAGTCAGATGCTACCAGCAGAAGGTTGATTTTCTTTTTTGGTGGTTCAGGTTCTGTAGTTTCCGCATCGGAGTGTTGCTCTTTTAAGACGTCTGAAAGCATGCTCCACATCTTGTCCCTCTCAGGTTTTGGAAGGCACTTCAGATTCTTAAACCTTGGGTCGAGTGCTGTAGCTATTTTTAGAAATCTCACATTGGTACCTTTGGGTTTTGTCAAATCTGCAGTGAAAGTGTTCTTAAAACGTACATGTGCTGGGTCATCATCCGAGACTGCTATAACATGAAATATATGGCATAATGCGGGTAAAACAGAACAGGAGACATACAGTTCTCCCCCAAGGAGTTCAGTCACAAATCTAATTAATGCATTGTTTTTTTAATGAGCATCATCAGCATGGAAGCATGTCCTCAGAAATCGTGGCTGAAGCATGAAGGGGAATACAAAAGTTTAGCATATCTGGCACGCAAACACCTTGCAACGCGGGCTACAAAAGTGCCATGCGAACACTTGTTCTCACTTTCAGGTGACGTTGTAAATAAGAAGCAGGCAGCAGTATCTCCCATAAATGTAAACAAACTTGTTTGTTTTAGCAATTGGCTGAACAAGAAGTAGGACTGAGTGGACTTGTAAAACTTTAGAGCCTACATTGTTTTGTTTTTGAGTGCAGTTATGAAACAAGAACAAAATCTACATTTGTAAGTTACACTTTCACGATAAAGAGATTGCACTATGTTTGAGGTGAATTGAAAAATACTATTTCTTTTGTTTATCATTTTTACAGTGCAAATATTTGTAATAAAAATATAAAGTGAGTACTGTACACTTTGTATTCTGCGTTGTAATAGAAATCAATATATTTGAAAATGTAGAAAAGCATCCAAAATATTTAATAAATTTTAGTTGATATTCGATTGTTTAACGGTGCAATTAATCGCAATTAATTTTTTTGAGTTAATCACATGAGTTAACTGTGATTAATCAACAGCCCTAATTCTAACACTTTACATTAACCTACAGCAAAATAGCTGAAGTTTTAAACTTGGATCATGGAGGGCTTTTGCATTTGCTCATTTTGAGAAATAATTAGTTTTACTGAAGTTCTGAGTGTTTAAAATTATGTACTAAGAAAGCATGTTGTTGCTTATTACATTTTATTAACCCAATTGGTGCCCTATTGTGGTAGGAACTGTAATAAGACATAACAAGTGACAGCCACTGCCTCAAACAGGTCCTGATATAAGGTCCTGGATCTCTGTGTCACAGAAGATCTGATTCTAGGATTGGAGATCTATAGTAAGCTCTTGGTCACAGGGATGAGCGCTTATTATGTATTTGTTCAACACTGGGTACAGTGGGGACCTAATCTGATTTGGGTCTCTGGATGTAGGCTGCACCTTTAGAGATTTAAATAAGCAATATTAAATTTCACTTTAGTGTTTGAGATCAGTTCAGTGGTCCCCCTGCATAAACTAGGTTATAGGATTGTCCCTCAAATTAACACAGGGTAAACAAAATAAGATACAAGCAGAGGGAGTGGGTGTGNGCGGGGGGGCCGGGAGGAGCTCGCGGGCCGCATGTGATAGCCCTGCGGGCCGCATGCGGGCCGCATGCGGCCCGCGGGCCGCGTGTTTGAGACCCCTGATCTACATGCTCAACTTGCAGGGTTGATACTTTTATAAAAGATACAAATGAAGGATGTACTTTTCCTTTAGTGCATAAATGAAGAGTTAGACCCTGCCCCTGTAATGAGCTTAAATGTGCATGGATCCCATTGCTCACTGGGGGTATGTCTACATTGCAGTTAAAAACATGCAGCTGTCCCATGCCTGCTGACTCAGGTTTGTGGGGCTTCGGCTAAGAGGCTGTTTTATTGCAGTGTAGACGTTCAGGCTCGGCCTGCAGCCCAAGCTGTGGGACCATCCCACCTCTCACAGTCTAAAGCCAAGGCTCCAGTCTGAGCCCAGACATCTACACTGCAATTAACCAGGCCCTTAACCTGAGCCCCACATGCCCGAGTCAGCTGGCATAGATCAGCTGTCGATTTTTAATTGCAGTGTAGACATACCTAGAGGGCTCTGCACAGATTCAGGGGTCTACTTGCACAGAGCTCATTGCAGCATCAGGAGCTAAAAGATGCATTGTGGATGTATGACAGCTAATTAAAAGTATACTTTTCAAGTCTGGTTTGCAAAATTGCTGCATCTGATTTTCTTTAAGATGAGCTTTATTGTAGATTTCATTAGGACCTGAAAATCAAGCTGGCTTGAAGGAACTTAGTTTTAAACTTCTGAATGCTTAAAAGCAGCACATTTTGAAACTTTACATTTGGTGTTTTAGATCAATTCATAGCTAGAACTTGTAAGGACATTGGGGGCCAAAGGACTCTGAAGTTCTCGAGGTTTGCATTAATCCAAAATAGTGGCTTTCAACATTTTTCCATAGTATGACCCTATGTTACAACAAAAAAAGCTTTGGGACTTCCCTATGTAATTGTAAAGAAAGGAAATGCTATTGCACCTCACCCCCTGGGCTTGTTTGTGATCCCCATGTTGGAGAATCCATGTTGATAATTTCTAGGGCCCCACCAAATTCATGGTCCATTTTGGTAAATTTCATGTTGATATGATTTTTAAAATCTTATATTTCACGGTTTTAGATATTTAAATCTGAAATTTCATAACTGGGGGGGGGGGGCAATCCAAAAGGAGTTGGAGGGGTTGGGGTGCAAGGCTATTGTAAGTGGGTCGTGGTATTGTCACTCTTATTCTGCGCTGCTACTGGTGGCGGCACTGTCTTCAGAGCTGGGCAGCTGGAGAGTGATGGCTGCTGGCCAGGAGCCCAGCTCTGAAGGCAGCGCCTCTGCCAGCAGCAACGCAGAAGTGAGGGTGACATGGTACGGTATTGCCACCTTTATTTCTGCACTGCCACTGGTGGTGGGTCTGTCCTTACATGGGCTGCTCCTGGGGCCGGGTAAGAGGAAGTCCTGTCCCTCCACAGCCCAGCTGGGGCTAGCAGCTGGAGCCACAGTAGGAGCCCCTGGCCAGGGTGCCCCCAGCTCTGCTCTTTCCAAGCACTTGAGTGTTAAGGGGCCTTGGACTGGTGCTGTGTGTGTGTGTGGGGGTGACCATACCGCCCTCCCAACCACGTCACCTACCCGTAATGCTCTCCCTGCCTCCCCCCAAAAAGTGATGCTCCCCCATACCATACCACCCTCATGTCTGAGCTACTGCTGGCGGCAGCGCTGCCTTCAGAGCTGGATGCCCGGTCAGCAGCCACTGCTCTGAAGTCAGCGCAGAAATAAGGGTGGCAATACCATGACCCCCCTACAATAGACAAATTTCACAGGAGAGACCAGATTTCATGGTCCATAACGCGTTTTTCACAGCTGTGAATTTGGTAAGGCCCTAGTCATTTCCCTTCAGCATTTTAAATCTTGCTGGTTTTAAACTTTTTTTGATCCTCCCAGGACTTGCTGATTTTAAACTTCAAAACTACTAAACTGAATTTCTTCAAACTGGCTTCATTTTTACTTCTTGATGTAATGTTCAAAAGGTACCAGCCTTAAATCATTTGGTTTGGTTGTAGTTTCAAAGGCATTCATGTTTAAAGGCAATAAATGTATCCTGAACAAGCAATGATCTGAACCTTGCCCAAATGCTGCCTTTTAACCTTCTGTCCTGTTTGGATTCTGAGCCCCTTATTCTCCCTTCGTATTAATTGTTTTTTTAAGTTTATAGTTTAAAGCAATCTGGCTCAAAGTGGTTTAAGAAATTTAATCTAAAGCTTTAGATCAGTTTGAGATGATTAATATGATCAAAGGCTTTGATACATTTCAAGGATAAAAAGAATTCCAAACAATACAATTTTGAAGGACAACAAGGGCTGGAGAGCCAGCTGGGGAGAGGAGGTAGAATTTACGCTGATGTAAGGATTTTTTTTTTTTATTTGTGTACTTATAAGAATGTACATATGGCTAGGAATGGAAGTACCTATTTAACTTGCAGTACAGATACTATTTGCCAATTGGTGAGCAAACACTTCAGCCAGATATGCCTTGAAGAGATACCTTAAGTCAGTGGTTGCCACATGCTTTCTGATGCAGTTTACATACCACCAGTAATACACATATTACATGTTGAGAACCACTGACTAGGCCTTTCTAGTAGATTTACAGTGGCCCTGGCCCATCTGCTGGCTTCCTGAATCTGTGGGACTCCTGCTGCATGAACATATTTAGGCTATTACTGTATGTCTGAGTAGGTTTTTAGACTATTTGCTGGAGGGTCTTTCACTTGAGTAGCTCTTCATTATCAGAGCCATTGTTATTTTTGCACTATTATAGGGGTGGCTAAACTGTGGCTCGCAAGCCACATGCGGCTCTTTTACTCTTAAAGTGTGGTTTGCAGAGTCCTTCTCCACCTACCAGGGTGGGGGTGGGGCGCTCAGGACCTCTGCCTTGCAGCGGGGTGGTGTAATGGGGCTTCTGCCCAGCAGGGAAGGAGGTCTTGGGACTTCTTCCCGGTGTGGCGCACCTGCCAGGGCTCGGGGCTGAAGCCCTGAGCCTTGTCAGGTGCCTCCCATAGGGCTCCCCAACCTCCGGCTCACAGCAGGTGTGCCCTGGCTCTCAAACGTCTGAAGATTCATATATGGCTCGGAGGGCCAGTAAGTTTCGCCACCCCTGCTCTATAAGGATATGTCTTGACAGGCAAAAGGGCTGTGTTTTTGAACTGTTAGCTTAATATTAAAAATCCCATTAACATGCAGGTTAACTGTCCATGTTGGGGTATAGGCTCTTCCTTATGCTCCAGTATGGCTAGATACTACAACTTCAAACATTTGCCTGCATCTTAATGGGGGTTTTAAGTCATGTTAAGCTAAGTTGACTGAGTTAACACAAACTGAAAAACACACCCTTGACCCTGTCAAGACAGGGCTTATAATGCTCATGTGCATCTCCTTCTCCCACCCCTTTTTGGTTGCTTATTCCAGTTCTCTGGATCTGTCCTGGCCTTGCTGTTTTCTCTAATAGCCAATTGTGTGTCTTCATGCTTGCTTTTCCTCCTAACAGTTTTCCGCAAGGCTGGTTCTCCGTTCTCTTCTTCTTTCTAACCTGCGAGGCTAAACCATGTCTCTGAGGTTGCTATCCCTTTCAGCCCTGGACTGCTTAGCCCACCTGTGACCCAAGAACCTCTTAATGCCAACTGGCAAGGGGGTACAGGAATATCCTGGTTCTGGGATGTTCAGTCTGGTTCACCAAATAATGTCATGTGAGGTCTCAAATGAAAGGTGGTGTCACAGTGGTTATTAATATCATCGTGAAATGTATGTACAGTTACTGTGCAAGAAGTTGTGTGTACACCTCTACCCTGATATAACGTGACCCAATATAACATGAATTCAGATATAACACGGTAAAGCAGCGCTCCAGGGGGGCGGGGCTGCGCACTCCTGCGGATCAAAGCAAGTTCGATATAACGCGGTTTCACCTATAATGCAGTAAGATTTTTTGGCTCCTGAGGACAGCATTATTTTGGCATAGAGGTGTACTGAAAATATATTTTTAAGAGTCTGGATCATGGGTATTCGTCACCAGCAGAGGTGAAAAACAGATTTTCTGTCAGACAAGAGATGTGTAATCACCTATCTCTCTGTTCAGATATAAATTAAGCATTGTAAGCTAGTACAATGGTTGCCCATGTACATGTTTACAAATGCTAACAAAGTGATGTGAAGTCCATACGAAAGGAGCACACTGCAAAAAACAAACTATGTAGGATTATCCTGTCTGTGAGCAAGGACAATGAACTTTGGGGGTATTTCTAGAAGTTAAGGCACCCCTTCATCTTGCATCGGGGAATTAGACAGCGCGTTTACATTCGTGAAAATGGGTCTCAGCTACTCTTGGTTGAAAATGCTGAAGAGGACTTTGGGCGAGATATACATCTTTTGTCTCTAGAAAGAGTATTATGATTTTGTTTTATATTTTTATATATAATAAAACCATTTGTTTACAGTATCCTAACTCACTATCTACTGAATCTCCAGTAGTTGATGATAAACTTATTCTTATTTTCACTATAAATAAATCTCAGTGCTGTGTGTTAAGCAGAGTGTTGAGTTGACTCTCTTACAAGCTGGTGTGTGCTGTTCCTCTGGGAATAGCAGGCCTGGTAACTCTGTGAATGTTTAGTGGATGAGAGACTGGGCACTGCAGGGAATGCTCCGAGCATTTGGGGGTAGGTGTGTGCCTGTCATTACCTGTGCAGAGAGAGTGAAGTCTGTGGAGGCCTCAACTGGAGTATTGTGTCCAGTTCTGGGCGCCACATTTCAGGAAGGATGTGGACCAATTGGAGAGAGTCCAGAGAAGAACAACAAAAATGATTAAAGGTATAGAAAACATGACCTATGAGGGAAGATTGAAAAAAATTGGGTTTGTTTAGCCTGCAGAAGAGAAGACTAAGAGGGGACATAACAATTTTCAAGTACATAAAAGGTTGTTACAAGGAGGAGGAAGAAAAATTGTTTTTCTTAACTCTGAGGATAGGACAAGAAGCAATGGGCTTAAATTCCAGCAAGAGTGGTTTAGGTTGGACATTAGGAAAAACTTCCTAACTGTCAGAGTGGTTAAGCACTGGAATAAATTGGCTACAAAGGTTGTGGAATCTCCATCATGGGAGATTTTTAAGAACAGGTTAGACAAACACCTGTCAGGAATGGTCTAGATAATACTTAGTCCTGCCACAGTGCAGGGGACTGGACTAGATGACCTCTCGAGGTCCCTTCCAGTTCTGTGATTCTATATTGATACTCTTTTTAGTCAATACTTGTTAGTCTGTCATTGTTATTACTGACTCTAATAATATAGCTGAGACAAGGTGGATGAGATAATATCTTTTATTGGACCAACATAGCTACAACAATGGAACATAATGAATTTTGCTGTATGAAAGGGAAACTCCACAACCTGACGCAAAACTTAACAGTGACATCTAATTTCAGTGCAAATGCAAAAAACAAAACATCATCCCCAGAGGTCTCACCATTTATAACCCTCTGACCACTGCGTACTGCGCCCATCCTGGGACCAACCAGTGGCTCCCTTCTGATGAACAAGAGCTTTGTTAATGGGAACAGCTGCCTTTTTTCAAGAGCTTAGAAGCACTGGATCTCTGACAACTTGAGCTTAACTCTCTCTGTCTCCTATCCTTCATGAGCCTTTATTTCTAGGATGGGTTGGGCTGGGGGTGAGGGTGGTCAGGGAGACAGGGAGGATTGTACGTCTTCACTGCAAAAAAAAAAAAAAAAAAAAAAAAAGCTGTGTTTTTAACAATGAGAGAGCTATTTTGATGTAAAATCCTAGCGGAGACAAGGTACAGGTAGTTTTTCTTATCTTGATGTAGCTTGTTGAGACCCATCCAAGTGGTGGTGCAGTATTGACCTCGATTAGCTACCTTTCGGTAATTTGGATGACGGTAGACACTTCTCTGACCTCAGGGCAAACCCTTCACCATATTTGAAGTCTCTGCTCCAAAATATGGAAGCTGAGTACAGCATCTCAATGAAACTGTTGTAAGAATTTTAATATTGGAAAAGCAATGTATTTTTCAGTAACCTTGTTCTCAGGCTGAACCATTTTTGTGGAAGCATTCAAAAAATATTTGACCTGAGGCAGACACCTAAATGGTTAAAGTTTGGTAAAGTTATAAGCAACTTAAAAGTTGGCTTTAAAATTAAAAATGTTGGACCACAGTACTACAGGCATCTCTGCCAGCTGCACCTCTAATATATACACATGCACACATTAGAATTTTTTGTTTAAAATTTTTAAATCTGGCTCCAAGCTAAAGCAGGGATGTCTTTTAGCTTCCTCGTGTTCAGTAGCACTGGAGGGAAGAAGTAGCTACATTTTTTCCCTTTGTATATTTATGAAATATAGCTGGACATTTTGGAGTTCTTAGGATGCAAATACTTCCGCATAACTTTCGATGTATTCATTTTGCAGTAGTTCATCCTGATGGGCATCATCACTCCCAAAATCAAAGCATTAGTATTCTTACAAATAAATATATATATATATATATATACACACACACACACTGATCTTTTAAAATAGAGAGATGGTTGAGAGGGACAAAAATCTATGCAAAACAAATTGCATTACTAAAGAGTTTGGGCTTAGATTAGCCTGTGTAACCAAGAGCTCGATGGTAGTGGAAAGTCTACCTGGAGGTGGGTTATGGTGTCACAAGTCACCAAAATAACTCCATTCCTCTGGACGACTTGCAGGTCCAGTCAGATGGTTCTGGCCATAGACGGGGGGAGCCCAGCAGACTTCCCAAGTCATCTTTCACCAGCGAGGCTCCTGTGGAGCTCTGAACATAATTTAAAACCATCCTGCCCAGCAGAACTTTTGGGGAAGGGCTGTGGTGAATAGTACTCTGGGGTATAATAGCCCTATGCTAATTACATACAGCTACAAAAACGGAGGTGATTCATGCTCATATTGGTATGCTTTTCTTTGACTAAACTTCTACCTACAGCATAATATCTTGCATACTTGTGAAACATTTCTGTCATCTCTCCATTTTGTTCTTTAACGATTTTACTTGGATTTTAATATGAGTTAACTTTGCAATCACTTATAAATATTGCAATTCTAAGTCTATCTTTGTTTTCTATTGCAAAGTGGTA
This sequence comes from Platysternon megacephalum, assembly GCA_003942145.1. Classification (NCBI taxonomy): domain Eukaryota; kingdom Metazoa; phylum Chordata; order Testudines; family Platysternidae; genus Platysternon; species Platysternon megacephalum. The sequence goes on along the minus strand of QXTE01000081.1, from coordinate 1,881,348 downwards.
TGTGCCAGGAGGAAGTGTTTATACATTTTTTTAATAGAACAATCCAAGTTCAAAGTGTGTGTGTTGTAAAAACATTTTCCACAGGATTATGTGGAAATATGTTATAGTTTAACAGGGAAATAGTTAATCTATGTAGAATTAGAGACTCAGGGAAATTTGTAACTATTCATATAAGGACTTTGATAATGCATCACAGAGTTTACTTGCCTTAAGCAATTGTTCAGATACGTGTTTACAATACGTTGAATTCTGGACAAATTTCTTTAAGAAAGAGGGTTTAGAACAGCATTTGAAATGAATATATAACTTTTTATTTTTGAATTTTCTATTTTTTTTAGGATGTGAAACATGTTGCGGACTCATAAAATGAGTGGCTGAAAGGGAAAGGAAAATAGTGCCATTATTTACTAGAATAACAACATGGGAAATACAACCACCAAATTCCGCAAAGCACTTATAAATGGAGATGAAAATCTGGCCTGCCAAATATATGAGAGCAACCCTCAACTAAAAGAATCTCTCGATCCAAATACTTCTTATGGGGAACTCTATCAGCACAATACTCCATTACATTATGCTGCTAGGCATGGAATGAACCGAATACTAGGGTGAGTATTACTATGTGATTTGTTAACATATTTAATAGTTGCTCTAGCAAATGGAAGAAATTTAGATAGATTTATAAATCTTACTTTGTGGGTAGGTCATTGGTGAACATTTTAATTTGTATTTATTTTGTGTATAAATTTTAAAATGTCCGGATTATAATAAAATATGCAAAATAACCTATTGTGACAAATTTATATAATAAAGAACATGTGTTTTTTAAACTTGGGAAATGTTTAGTTTTAATTGATCGTTAATGTTTTTGTTTTTTTCCTTGCATTAATTTCAGGCATAAAAGTGTTAGAATAAAAACAGCTTGCTTCCTGAGGTGTCTTATTACAAGCCTTTATTAATAAATTAAAAAAAAAAAAAAAAGGCTTTTCTACACACTTAAAAATTTATTTTTTTAGTAGCCCTTTGTAACTCTGTACCCAATGTACTATCACCTTTATCTAAAATTTTCTGGTTTTTCTGATCATTCATTTGTGATTTAAACATGCCTTCTGAAGTTGAATTTTTCACTTTACAGTTATCAGTTACTCTTTATGCCAAAGATGACCAGTGTAGCAAGAGCTTTTGTGATTCAGACTACAGTTGAATTTTTGATATATAGGCCTTTTTGTAGAAAGTGTATTAGTGTTCGTTGTCTAACTGCTTCTGTGTCCGCTTACAAAGTACTTTCTCTTTTATTTTTTTGTTGATTAACAAATCAGGCTTCAAAATTTTTTGTGTAAGATGTTTCTTTGATTTGGAAAACTGATCTGTGTGCTACAGTACTTGGACTGATATCCATGTCTCATTGGACGAGATTCTTTTTCAGAATATCTTTGTATCTCTCTTTTTCTGTCAGCCTCTTGATTTTTTGCCTGCTAAAATTCACTATCCAATATTTTCTTTGGGAGCTCAGTTAAGATGTTATGAATGTTGCTTAAATGCTGGTTGTGGAACCTCTTTCCAGACCCTCATTGTATGAACAAGATGATATTCTAAAAAATGTAATGCTATATTGATATGTTCTGCAAGGAGCATCAGCTAATTTTACTGCAGATAGGGCAAATACATGCACATATTCTTATAAAGTTCAGACAGTTTGAATTTTTGCATTTTGTGTAATGATAAATACAGTATCCTACAATTAGTCCTGGGGGAATTCTGCATCACTGTGCAATGCAGAATTTGCACAGAATTAATGTTCTGCGCAGAATTTCATCCCCTCCACCCCCCCGGATTTGGCATTGCAGAGCTGCTGGCCACCGCTAGGGGTCACTGGACCCAGCAGAGCCAAGCACCCCTGCTCGCAGTATGCCTGTGAAGGAGGCACGGGCGGGTTGCGGTTCCTGGCATGCCCTGAATGAAAGAGGCGGCGTGTGGGCCATAGCCCCGCAGTGAGTGGAGTGCCCATCCCGGTGGGAATGGAGGCCCTGTGGCTGTGTGCGCTCTGGCTGCCAGGCCTGATCCTCATTTGCCCGGCTGTCCTGGTTCTCGCAAAGGGTGAGGGAGGGCAGGGATCACACCGCATCCCCCAGTGGGACAGTAATGAAGCTATGCAGGGTGGGGCCTGTAGCTGGGCTCTGGGGGGAAGGGAGTGTGGGTGTCTGGCTTCACGCTGGGCTCTGAGCGGGGGAAAATGGGGCGGGAGTCTGGGCTAAGAGGGGCCCAGCGCAGCCCCCTCTAGCGCCCAACAAAAACCCCCTCCAACATCTCCACAGGTTATTCCAGGAGTAGAGAGGGGGTATCTTTGTTGTTATCTGTATTGTTACAGACATACTTGCTGATCGGTGTTTTGAAATAAATTACGAAAATAATTGAAACTGGCGTGATTATATTGTGTTATTTTGACAAATAAAATATGCAGAATTTTGCAGAATTCTAAAATATTGTGTTCAATGAGTAGAACATGTTAATCTTGATCAATCAAATGCAGAGACAAGGCTCAGTGTCTGTAAAATGAGCAAAATCATGGAGCTTATAAAGATGTCTAAGGGAGAGGTTGGTATGGATGTGAAATGGATCAGCAAAAATAGTATGCTCCATTAAAATTACTATTGAACCAGTGGGTCACATTAGAAATTATATGGCATTGAAATACTCCATAGTGAAAGGTTGGCTTAGCAGTATTTATAGACTGTGCTCTATTTTTAAAAATAAATAACAGTCAATTATTTAAGTTTCTCAAGCAATATTAAAATTTCAAACATGACAAGGATCTGGATTCTCCAGTCTATTAAGGACATTTTGCACTGTATAAGTGGCACCAAGTGGCTTTAAAAAGCTAAAAATATAAAATAAAATAAATCTAGCTCTCTTGACTATAGTACTGTAAAGTATACTCAGCCAGCTAGAATGCTTAACTGATTTAAAGTTCCACACCTAGAACTACAAGTAAAACTGTCTTGGGCAAGCATTTGTTGCATTTTTAACATATAGACTTGAAATGGTGAGGAAGAGTTGAACTAAAAGACATCTATGTTTTTGTTTTAGTTTAAAAGGGAAGCCGATACCTATTTGTAAACTGCTTTATAATATAATTATAGGAGTTCTGAAGAAGCTTCTAGCTGAGTAATGAGTGAGGTGCTTTTATTTTCAGATGTCTAGCAAGAGAACAGTTCAGCATAATCCTTTACTCACTGGCTGGAAAATTCTCACAAACTGTCAGTTAAAATGAGGGATGGAAGTGGGATTGGACACATTTTCTCCAAACTGTCAGTTGTAGAAATTTGTTCTTTTTTCACGGAGTTTTTTGTTTTTTGCTTTGAGCTGTTTCCCTGATGAAATAGCAATATGTCAAAGGACAAAAAAATAGTAGTATGGGAAGACTTTCCCTGCATCAGCTTGGTTCATTCTACGGACTCTCTGTCCTGAATCTGCTCCAGTGTTGTGCTGTATCTTGATCAAGTTTAATGCTATTTAGACAGAGTTTCATACACAGGACTTAGAGCACAATATATTTGGGACAAAACAGCTCTCATAAATTCACTTATTACATGTTTAATTGCATCACTTGCAATTAATAACCCCACTAAGTGCAGACCAGCACCCTGAATCCTTCGTATATCTGCTCTACTTTTTAACAACATAAGTATTAACTAAATTCTATTGTCGCTATCTGTGTTTTATTTGGTGTGAAGTGCACACTGTTATTCTCAAACTTACAGGAGTTCAGAAGTTGCTCCATTAAGTAGGTAAACAAATATTTCATCAAATTTAAATCCAGATTTGACTAGCTCCTTCTTTGGGTTCAGTGGTCAGGAAGTCAGATTGGAGTACATGGAAAGTAAGATGGTGCAGGTAATGGCAACCCTAGAAAAGCACATTGATGGTAAAAATCTTTGGGGTCTTTTTCTGCTAAGGAAAGAAAGATCCTACATTAAAAAGATTCAATTATTGGGAAAAGTCAAGTCTGTGTTTGTAACCTGAGGCTACTTAGCTTGATAAATACTGAAGAGGATTCTGACATACAATAGAACCTCAGAGTTACGAACACCTTGGGAATGGACATTGTTCAAACTCTGAAATGTTTGTAACTCTGAACGAAACGTTATGGTTGTTCTTTCAAAAGTTTGCAACTGAACATTGACTTAACATTGGCTTTGAAACTTTACTATGAAGAAAAATGTTGCTTTTAGCCATCTTAATTCAAATAAAACAAGCACAGTTTCTTTATCTTTCCAAATTTTTTAAAAAACTTTCCCTTTATTTTTTTAGTAGTTTACATTTAACTCAACACTGTACTGTATTTGCTTTTCCTTCCTTCCTTTCTTTCCTTCCTTCCTTTCTTTCTTTCTTTCTTTCTTTCTTTCTGTGTGGTTGACCGGTCAGTTCGTAACACTAGTGTTCATAACTCTGAGGTTCTACTGTAATTACATTTTAGGGGAAGAAGTCTCCCTGAATATATATCCACAGATGTGAAGGAGGACAGTGTCTGATACAAGTGAGTGAATGACAAAAGTAGTGGTTATAGGTTAAGAAATTATTTCAATAAAATGGGATCTAATGCTTCGGTATCAAGAGGATTCAGGAAACTAACTTGCAGTTAATTCAATTATTAATTGCAAGTAATGAAATTAGACAATAAATGACACCTATTTGGTCCATAATATCCAGGGCCAGATTATCAAAGAAGCTTCTAAGTCTAAAATCTCAGATTTGCATGTCCTAACATTAGCACTCAAATAAAAGTGGCCTCATTTTCAGAGATGTTGAACACCTACAACTCCCATTGGATGTGAATGGAATTTAATGCAGTTCTGAAGCCACATGCTTCTGAACCAGATGAAACTTGAAACTGGTTATTGGTTATATATAGTTGAATGAAACTTGTACATTATAGCTTAACTGATAGGTATACACTAAACTGAAACTTAAATTTGGTTATATAGTTAAATGGTTTGGGAATACCTTTGACTGGATTAAATTATTTTATTATTATATATTGCCATGTAAGAGCATATGCAGTCTTTGTAAACTGCAACTTTCAATTAGTGGTATGGAGTTACTTTTTTAAGCAGTAATTTGATACTTTTGAGTAGTATACATATAAGGTACTTAAAGATCTTGGCGCAGATTCTCCACTCTGGCTGAGCTGCACTTGAATGTTGAGGGGAGGTGAATCTGCAGGAAGTCAGTTGCAGCTCCTTGATTCAGAGCCACCAAGGCCAGACACAAGTTAGGACTGCACAGGGCAGCCCTAATTTTAGGCTGCTGGCATCCTCAGGGAGTTTATACTAGAGGAGGACCATACATAGTGGTGCTTCACTCCACTACATCTCCTTCCTGTCCGGCACACACACTGTCCCCAGAATGCGCTGATGTACCTGTCATACTGCCTGGAGTGGCTTGTGACCATGAGTGCCTACTTCAGGGCAGACACCCCAAACTGGTGGTATGTTCTATAATTAGATTTCACAAACCCAGTACTAAATGTGAACTCCCAAAGTACTACAGTAGTCTTATAATGGAGTCAGAGACAGTCCCTTTAGACAGGCAAGCTGGACTGTGATAAATGGTCACACCAAAAATCTCTCACATTCCAGGTTACTCCCAGTCCCAAGAGACCAGTCTCTCACCCAGATCAGGTTGCATCCTAGATCTCACACCAAAGACAATGCTGGTAGCCAATTCTATAGTAAACTAACTAAAGGTTTATTAGTTAAGAAAAGAAATGTGTTATTGAGATGTTAAAGCAGGTAAAATATATATACAGGTAAATCAAGGTCCATAATTCCAAATGGTGGCAGCGATGTGGTAATCTGCCAGTTTCCCAAAAGTCTCTCGAGGCTACCTGGAATCTTCTCACTTTTTATTCTGTCCTGTTAGAATCCAAACAGTCCAGAGATGAAGGATCTTTTCCTGAATCCATATTTACAGCTTTTTTTCTGTCTTAAAAAACAAACTGACAGGGTCACTACCCACTTGGGCTCTTTCTTTGATTGGCAGAGAGAGAGGAGCACATTTAGAGGCTTTGATCTCTGATCATCTGGCAGAATGACCATGTGCCTCTAAATATGCAGGAATTAGCGTTTTCTTGTTAAAGTTCTTCATTTGCATTACATAAGGCTTCTTTCTTGTTTGATGCGTTATTTTAGTTACAATATAAATGTTTGCTATTACATTATAACAGGATACAGATAAGTAGAAACAATGCATGTAACATCCCATTAGTTTTCATGAAGTTTAAACACCAAATACATTCTTGTACATTTAACAATCACTTGTATCTGTACTTACACACAAGTGAATTGGCCTGGTTTCCAGCTGTGAGCCTGACAGTTTTTTCAGCTGACACCTTTGGCGTAAGCTGGCACCGGGTCTGCCAGTGTCACACATCCTGTTATGCCAAGAGTGGTAGAAACTGCTGGCATAGGAGGTGGAGCTGCCCTCACCAGACTTACGTCAGTGGATAATTCCTCTGCCATCTCCAGCCACTCTAAGTCCACTTCACACTAATTATGCAATATGGCCTGATTTCAGTTGTTTCAATTATTATTACTTGAAAAAACTAAAATAATTGACAGACTCAGAAAGAACCTCTTGCAGTATTCAACTTTTATTTCTGCATCCTTATCTCTTCATGTCTCTTCTTTTTCTCCTCTTCCAAGTAGAGGACAAAGTAAGTGGGACTTATACTTGTTTAGATCATTTAAAAATTTTGCCGAGATACTTGATCTTATTTTTGTGTTCAGCTGACTCAATGAGAATGTGTTTTTAGATGTTTGAATTGCTTATATTTTTGTATTCCTTTCTGGCAAGCAAAGCTCTGAGTTGATGTATTCCTTTCTTTAAATGCTAAAATGAATAAATAAAATGTAGAAATTACCTCCAGAATGCTTAGTTCTATTAGTGTTCAATTTGGAAATCAATACATTGTTGTTTGGTTTGATCTGCAGCCAATTGCATTGATTGCCTACCCAGAAATGTAAGCTGCCCCATTTATTTTAGTAGAGTGTTTAGTCGGCCATAACTAGGGTTTTGACATTAGAGTAAGCAAGTTTGACCAAACCTGGCCTCCTCCCCACCCTTAAGTTACCAAAATTTTATTATGAAACTTTCAGTGGTCCAAAAAGCAGTGTGAACACCCTGAGTCCCATTTGCTCTTTCCAGTAAATAAACCCAAAATTGTGTAAATTGGCATATGGGGATAGATTTTTTTTTCTGGACATTTTTTTTTTTATTAGGTTAAAGGGACTAAAGATAAGACTTAAAACCTGTCCAGGGAAATTTGAGCAGATTCTTGTTCCATTCTTGTGGATTTCAGTGTTATGAGGAGAAAATAGGACACTTTTTTTTTACCGTGACTAGATCCAGTTAGTGAAGAAAGCATTTGGATGCCATCTACTCAATGATTTTCTGACAATATTGTTTCCAATCTTTTGCTGAGCCACTCAGTTTACAGCCACTCAGCTTTGCCTTGATTGTGGATGGCTCTGATTTAGAGACTTCATTTCTGTATGTCAGAGGATGTGACAGTTTGCTGTGTATGATGTACTGTGACTTTGGATGTTGGCAATTTTACCAGGAAGCTTTCCAAGTAATGACAGACCTTTATGCCTTCTTTTCTCAGGCTCAATATTACTTTGATAAATATCTTGTGAATACACAAGGTGAAGAAGAATGACCAAAGTGCATTACTTGCAACTGTTAGCTTTGGTCCTGGACTGAAGTGGAGGAAGCTTTGGTGGCAGGGACGTTGGGGATATTGAGGGAGATCAGCAGATCTGAGAAGGTCCCGTGGGACTACTTTCTTGATCAGAAATGAGTTTTTCTTAGTGACAGATTTAAAACAGAGATCTACAACACTGGGCACCTCATTTAGTAGCTGTGAAGGATCTGGAGGAGAAATAACTTTCTCTCTTTGAATGAACAGCAGGGATGACATTCGATAGGAAAAGTTTCCATATGGATAAGAGGAAGGACAGTGGAAGTTCAACGAAAGGTGCTTTTTAAAAAATTTTCTCCAGTGTCCATCTTTCAGTGATAATACCAACCCATCTGGAGGTGAAAACATTAGGCTTTTCACTGCAAGAACAAAGTCTTGGGCTGGCAAATGTGTTCGCTGTCTGGCTGAGAAGCCTCCACAAGAGGGTCTTGGTCAACTAATTAGTATTTACTAGGGAAGTATGTGCTGCTTCCGGTTGAATTAAAAAGATGATGGTTCAGGTGATTCTGCCTAGCCTGAAAATTTCTGTTGTATCAAATAAGAACGTAACTCCTCCCTGACTTCCTGAAGGATGTATATTGCAGCATTATCTTCTTGAGTTCTGATAAATCTTTCAGACATTTTACTAGGGCATCTCCAAGCAAATTAATACCATCAAAGGGAACTTCAGTGAGATTGCCAATGTGTTGCATAAGAAAGATGTGACCAAAAATGTTTTAACATCATAAGCAGTATTGCACAGAAAGTGTAAGACCATCTTGGCCAATTTCATTTCTCTTCCCTCCCCCCCCCCGATTCCTTTTCCAGCTGTCTCGGTGACTACTACTTCTGTGGCTTATATGAGTGGTGGGTTGGAAAGAGGTCTGTGCAGACTGATGTTCAAACCACGGTGTGTCTCTCAGACTGATGGGGATCAGGAACTTCTTGGAGTGTGAGCAGTCCTGGCTAAGGTGTTATACAGAGAACTGTATCTAGGATAGAACAGATCTTGTGAGTTTCCAGGTTGAATTTGGCATAATTTTTGAGAGATGCTGTTAATGTATCTTTTCTCATGAGGGAGTAGCCATGCTGAGTTCAGTATCTTTTCCAGTGACTTGGGAACAGGAAATATTTATTTTCCCTTTTTTTAATTTTTGGGATTTGGTTGAGACAAGTGTTCTGTATTGTGTAAAGTGGTTCAGGTCACCTGTGTTGTTATCATGTAAATGGTGACCCGAGTATTGTATCCTGAAGTTTTAGAGGAGGAAGGACAAAATGTCTCCACTCTTCAAACATCTTGTCCCATTTCCAGGGTTGGCGATTTTCCCATGGAAAAACTAGTTTAGGACAGGGCACTGATATATATATTGGCTTAAACCCAATTTAAACCAGGAATCTGGGAAAAATAATTTATCAGTGTGCAGCAGGTTCAGCAAGTATAGAATGTATCCAAAGTTTGAAAAGATTCATCCATTCAAAACTGAGGAATAGGTTTGGTCTATTCACTGCATCAAAGTTGGTCTTCTGCTACAGAATGCTACATGGCCAAATGGACATGGATTGGCAGTCTGAAACTCTGCATACTTCTGATTGCTTCATGCCTACAACTCTGCATTCTTGTCACGTTCACATAATCGAATATTTTTGACTTTCATTTATATAATATTGAAAACTGAAATGAGTCATGACGTGTAACTTACTTAAGAAAATACCAAACCAAAAAAAAAAGACATTCTGATGTTCAGTACTATAATTACATAATTTAGTATTACACCCACTACAGTTTTACTTTTTATTAATTCAACTCTAAATCTCTGAATCTACTGCTTTATGCAACCCCAATTTGAATATGTAACTAAAATTAAGTGTATTATGCTGTGTAGTCCCAGTTAAGTCCTTTTTTTATTTTAAAAACTTTTTTTCTGGGGCAGTAAAAATCAGGATTTGACTCTGTAAAAACCACTGCTGGAAAATACCATGCCATTCACTGCTTAACCACAAGATGACCATTCCTTCCTAGACCATCCTTCCTCTCTAAATTTTTGTTGTTACATACTTCCTGAGCAGAACTGAGAGAAAAAAGAAAAGTTTCAAGAGGAGCTCTTGGTAGCTGGCATGGTTAGTGACAACTGGCGGGGAAAACCACTCAGTACTTGGCCAAAACAACTCTGACATATGAATCTGTTATCTTCATTAGGTAACTTTGAAACACTGGTGGATTTTTTTCTTGTTATATTGAAAATTTCTTGATTTATGTTACTTATTTGATGTTGCACATGCAAAAACTGAAATCTTTAATACATATATTTTTGTATCATTTTCTTGAATTATGGAGATTTTAGCTTTTTGTTTTAGTGTGGAAGTGTGTCCAGTTGAAAATTTCCATATGACTATCCTCCCAGCTTTCTCTTCAGCAGATGACTTCTGTCCCTTTTGCCATATTAGTTGACTGACTTCTTAGAAACTTGGTCTGTCAATACCTAGTTCATATCCATCCACCTTTGAACTGCAAGGCTCAGATCTTTTTATTACTAAATAAGTGGCTGTTTTTGGTGAAGAGAACACAAATAAATAGAATCTGAATTTGAAAAGACATTTATATTGCCCTAGTTTAAAATTTTATTGTGTTTATAATTTTGTGAGATCAAAAAGAACTAATTTCAGTAGGCGTCTGTAAAAGAGAGACTTGTACATCGTTTCATAGGTTTAAGAGGTAAACAACATATTGGGCATTAGTTTTAGCAGATGCTACATTTGAGTATGCAGTTCCATGGATAGTGGTGATTCATCAGTATAATCCTTGGATCCTGATGTTCTTTGTAATTAGATTTTACTTGGACCAAAACGCCACTTTCACTGTACTTATTAAAGACAATTTCTGATGATCATCTCCATCAATTGATGGTTGGAAATAAGTGGCCATAGAAAAAGAACTCAGACATAGTGGTCAGAATATACTGCTTTTGATAACAAAAACTTGATTAATGCTTGTTTATGACATTAGTGACAGTAAAGCATAACATATTACTGACAAAGTGATTCTATATAGTGTCACAGATCCACAGGTCCAGTGCTCTTGAACAGCTCTGGAACAGTCCCTGGGAGGACCCCTTCAGTGTGTCAGCCCCCTTAAGGTTACACACTTTCAAACTACTTTGCTTCACTGCCTCCTGGGACTGAACCACTGAGCTGTCAGCATCCCTGATTCACACTGTGAGCTCCCTTCAGTGTGTCCACCTGAGTTGGACACTTGAGAGCAGGGTGGATTTGATTTAAATCAAATTGATTTAAATCACTAGTCAGGAAGACTCGATTTAAACCTGGATTTCTATATAAAAGTGCATTCTTGTTGGTTGGTATAACCTTTATACATATTCTTCACACCTCAAAGATAATTGTAGGTTTCATTTTTAGAAGGTACACACTATACTTTTTTTAAGTGATTTATTTTGAAAACTTTTCAGATTAGTTTTACAGCTGTATCAGAAAACGAATGATTGTTTGGTTATTTCATTTACCAAAGGTAATTGAAGCAGATACACCTCTACCCCGATATAACGCTGTCCTTGGGAGTCAAAAAAAATCTTACCGCGTTATAGGTGAAACGGCGTTATATCGAACTTGCTTTGATCCACCGGAGTGCGCAGCCCCCCCGGAGCGCTGCTTTACCGCGTTATATCCGACTTCGTGTTATATCGGGTCGCGTTATATCGGGTAGAGGTGTATTTATGAAGTCATTGGGAGGTGGACTATCTCCAATTCAACAGGTTAATCATTAATATTTGGAGGATTTTCTTGCCATGCTGTATTAGTATGAGAACATCACCAGACAGACATTTAAATTATTTTATTTAACTAAAACAACAATGTTATGTATTCTGGACTTTTTTTCTTCAACAGCAGACATATAATTTTTTAACAAAACAAGCATATGAATTTAGTTAACATTTAAGTTTTTTAAAATCAAGTTTGTTTTTGTTAAAGTTGTTTTTAACTAAAATAGTTAAACGAATTAAAAAAAAAAACCAACAAAAATTAAATCGTCTGTCAGCCAAATCAACATGAGAAACTTAAAATATTGACTTCTGCAGCTCAGTCAGTTGTCTTCACCTTCATTTTCCTGTTTGTTTGGAATCTGGAAAAGAAAAACAAGCTTTCCTGCTTTTTCAGGTCCCAAACGATTTCTCAGTTTGGAGTTAATTAGTCCAAAGGAAGAAAATATTCTTTCTACACTGGCAGAAGAAGCTACTGCTGTTAAAAGTGAGATTATCATTTCAGCAGTCTCTGAATCCAAGTGCTTAAGTGACTTCCACCAGTTCACTGGTGTGACTTTTTTTTTTAAACATCATGAGCAAACATATGTTTCTTGAATGGTTCACCCTTAACTCTGAAGTTTATTATAGTTGGCATTATGGAGGAATGATTGCTGGATGTCCATCTCATAGCCGACTCCTCTTCTTCAGCAGTTAAGGTTTGACCCTGGTACCAAGTATTGAGACTATTTGCAAGAAAATGAGCTGGAGATAGTGTTTGTCCCATTCATTTTTTTAATGCTTGTAATTTAACTCTGTCATTGCATATTTCTTTTTAAGATCTCACTCAGTTCCTTCCAAATTTCAACAGCATCAGCAATAAAACAGCTATTTCCCTGCATTTTGTGCAAGGCTACAGAAATAGGCTTCAGGGTGTCCAACATTTCTCTTAAGCCCAATGTTGAGGATTTTGGCTGTGACAGTACCATCAATTTTTTTCATGATTTTGTTCACAAATTGTCATCAGATTAGGCCAGTTCTTGATATAGTGCTCAAAACAGTCCACTACTGAGTTCCATTGCATGTCTTGTGGGAGAGTTAGCTTGGTTCCTCCCATTTTTTTCAGAGCAGCTGCTGCAAAGTGGTTGTTATGGAAGTATTTTGCAATTTTAACATTAGCCTTTATTTCTGGAACACTGAAGTCTTTGACTAGAAGGTGCATCAAATGAGCACTGTAACCGTATGTTATTAGCTTGGGACTCTCTTCACTCTCTCCTAAATAATTTCTTCTCATCTTGGATACATTTGAAGCATTGTCTGTGACCAAGCTGCGTACTAGATGTTTGCATTTTTTTTCACAGTTTGTTATAGCTTTTACTGCTACTTCTTGTAAGTATTCTGCTGTGTGTGCATTTCCTGATGTATCAATTGTTTCTGTAAGGAAGACATTCCCTTCTTCTGTTGTCACACAAGCAGATACAACAGGATCATTGTGGATATTGCTCCACCCATCAAGACTCACGTTAACAATTTTACCCTCTAGACCAGGGGTCTCAAACTCAAATGACCTCGAGGGCCACATGAGGACTAGTACATTGGGCCGAGGGCCGCATTTACTGACACCTCCCCCCCGCCGCCCTCGGCCCCGCCTCCACCCCTCCCATGAGGCCCCGCCCCTGCCCCGCCTCTTCCCACCCCTTCCCTGCCCCCATTCCATCCCCTTCCCCGAAATCCCCACCCCAACTCTGCCCCCTCCCTGCCCCCAGGGGGCACAGGAGGGGTGTGGGGTGCGGTTCGGGCTCAGGTCAGGGAGTTGGGGTGAGGGGTACAGGAGGGGGTCAGGGTNCAGGAGGGGTGCAGCGGGTGCGACGCGGCGGCAGGGCAGGCAGGCAAGCAGGGAGCCTGCCCTGCCCCCGGTGCTGGTCGGCCAGGTAAACGTTGGGGGAGGGCGGGGGGGCCGGGAGGAGCTCGCGGGTCGCATGCAAGAGCCCTGTGGGCCGCGTGTTTGAGACCCCTGCTCTAGACCTTTTGCACACTGCTCAATTTCTCTTTCATACACTTTATCCAGCAGTTTGCCTGTGACATCTGCTCTTTTGGGTGGACTGTATCCTGGTCTTAATGATTGAACCATGTTAATGAAGTGTGGGTTCTCAATCATACAGAAAGGAGAGTTTGTTGCATAAACAAACTGGGCAATTTTTTCATCAATTACCTCTTTTTGTAATCTGCTAGTTCTTATCACAAACTTTTCTGTGGTTGTTTCTGTATGATGGAGATTTTTTCTTTTTGCTACAGATGCTATACTGTGGCTATGTGACATACATGATGTGACTGAAATGCTATCATTGGCAGATAACTGAAACTATAGAAAATGATGGTGATCTTGAAGGTGGATAGTCTTCAGAATCCTGTGTGTTGAGGGTGGATTCTCCTAAACAAAATAAATCAATGCAGTTATTTAATTATTATTACCATACTGCTCATTTAGTATTACTCATTCCATTCACTGACACTCAGTACTACTTTAAAGGTGAAATTGTAAAAGGAAGATCTGTCTATTTCAGCTATTTATTTTTTATCACAACTGCATCTAAAATGATAGTACCATAGAGTAACAACTATATTTTTTGCTTAAAGATGGGCATTCAAGAATAATCCAGAAGGAAGACAGGCAGTCCTTAAGAAAGAAGTATGAAATAAAAAAGTTTACCAACCTGAAGATCCTGCATGTTCAGACATGTTCCTTTCATCATCTTCAACGCAGCTTCCTCCTGAGAAGGAACACTTCTCATGATCTTGTTTCATTCGGGCAACCAGGCCTTGCATTTCTTTGTTGCACTGTTTGCATTTTGCACGCATGCCTGTCTTACCCACAGGTAGAGGAACTTCATTAAAATGTTCCCAAACTGGGTCTCTCTTACAGCCTGCAGCCACTATAGGTTTTCCCTTCTAGTGAGAGAATGGTATGGTATATCTCAAATCAATGAAGGCTACACTCCGAAAGACCTCAAGTCTTCTGGAATATGCTGCTCAAACAGTTTCACTTTTGTTTCTACTGCCTGTCCCTCCCTTATCTCCAGACTTCTTCTCCTTGTCTAGATCTATTCCGCCCCTAAATATCTTCTATTCATTGAACTTTTTGAAACTTTGCACTTTTAGAGAGAGGTAAGGGAGTGACTCTGTGTACACAAATTTGCAGAGGGACAACAGGGTTGAGGTCTGCTATTTCTCGCCTCTACATATTAATTTATTTTAAAACATTTTTGCTGTTAATAAGCATGTTATCTCTGGAGACACACATCCACAGTTTGAGAACTGCAAAACTAAGCATCTCTGATGGTATCGTCTAGACTGAGCATTAAGTCCCATTGGGTAGATAAAAAAATTAACCTAAATAATCTATACAGAAGCCCCTGGAACCCCATAAGATTGGGTCCCTAATCCATGAACTATTGGAACTCATTTACAAAACTTTTCTTAAACATACATGAATATATTGTCTCATACTATAGAATTAGAATTTATAATCCCTATTCCATGATGAGATCTTTGAGCTATTAATGTATTGTGACAAAGTTCCTCCTCTCCTCTAGTAGGTCCTGTGCTTATTGGCGGATTTCCTCCCCTCAGTGGTCTTCCCCTTGAATGAAACCCAGAGTCTGGATCAACTCCTTCTATGTCTGATTAGGAGTAGCGGGGCTTGGGGGGAACCCGGGCCCGCCCTCTACTCCGGGTTCCAGCCCAGGGCCCTGTGAATTGCAGCAGTCTCTATAGTGTTACTTGTAACCGCTGCTTGACTGCTACAGCTCCCTGGGCTACTTCCCCATAGCCTCCTTCAAACACCTTCTTTATCCTCACCATAGGATCCTCCCGGTGTCTGATACTGCTTGATTGTATGGTGTTACCTCAATCCTCCAGTAGTACACCCTCTCCGTTCTTAGTTCCTTGTGTTTCTGGCTCCCAGCTCCTCATACGCACTTCCTTTCTCTGGCTCCTCCTCCTCTGACTGGAGTGAGCTCCCCTTTTTATACCAGGTGCCCTGATTAGCCTGGCCTGATTGGCTGCAGGTGCTCCAATCAATGTAGCTCTCTCCGGTGCCTTCTAGAAAGTACTTAATTGGCCCCAGGTGCCTTAATTACCCTGGAGCAACTGCCATTTTGGTTCCCATGGTACTAGGGATTTGCTTAGCCTGGGGCTAATATACCTGTTCCTTAGTACTTTCCTGTAGCCATCCGGCCTTGCTCCATCACAGTATCTTAATTAAAACTATCTTAAGATTTTTCTCCTCAAAAAGCATTTTATCAAAAAAGTGTTTTTTTTTTTAAATCATTGATTTTTATCCACCCTGTTATTCACTCATTTTCTATTCATCTTAATACCGTCTTCTTTTTCTCAATTAATGTTAATCAAACACTCACTGTGAATGTTGAATAAAGTCAGTGACATTGTACATTTGTTAGTCTCTAAGGTGCCACAAGTACTCCTATTCTCATTAAAACCTATTCTCATTGTACAGCCTTGGCTCACTCCTCTCTTGAAAATCTCTGAGATCATCTCCCATTATAATCACCGTCTGATTCCAGTATAATTGTTTCATTACTTGGAGTTTGTACTCCTGCAGTGCTGCAGATCTTTATATATTGAACAGTTCGTAGTAGCAGATTCTGTCAAATTCTTCTTGGAAGACAGTGAAATACAAGTGACTGTTTTCCCTATTTCAGTTGATCTTTATAATATGAGCTTCAGGTTTACAATGGCGTTTACTATGCCCTTTCCACAGTTGAAGCTGTATTGTTCACATATTTTCTTATCAAATTTTCTTTGTATTTGGTCTTGAACAACTTGCAAAAACGATACTAGCTTGCTTGTTCTGTAGAATCTTTACAATCCGTAGTGGTATTCATTTGGGGGATTTGGATACTCAGTGAGGTTATAAAATCTTCTGGCAATTCTCCTTTCTCAAACATATTCTAAATTACCTCTAAAAGGGCTTTCAAGCCTTCATCCCTTATGCTTTTTAACAGTTCAGCCAGTATTCCATTACAACCTAGTGCTTTTCCATGCTGATACTTCATTAGTTAGAAAAGTCTTAATATATAACTAGTTAGGTATCTAAATTTTCAATACTATTAGAAATACACAAGCATTTAGTTAGCAAAATTTGCTAACTTAAAAAATGTAATATTTCTGTATCCTTGGTTTTTCTCTAAATTTAAAAATGAAATAGTAGTATAAACTGGCAGAGCAATGCTGATCAAAGGGCCAGATTCTTCAGTTTTTAAGCAATCAATGGACTTCATCAGTAGTTCTTCTAAATCAGAATTAGTGGCCTGATAACATGCATTAATCTAGGAGATCATTCTAATTTGTCTAACGGGGTCGGGAGTTTCTGAGGCAATACTATGTTTAACTATTGCATTCCCCTTCTTCTCATACCTGAGCTTAACTCTTTGCTGAAGTGCAGGGCAGACTTTTCAAGACTTTTTCAGAAAGCAGTACACAGAGTTAAAACCTCAGGGTTATTGTATGCAGGGCTTTGGAGCGGAGCCCGGAGCAGCTCTGGAGCAGTGGAGCTGCAGGTTTTTGCCTGGAGCTGGAGCGGAGCCGGAGCACAGCTCCAAAGCCCTGTATGTAAACCCCCAAAAAGTAGGTGTTAATTGTTCCCAGTCAACTTCAAAGAGCAATTACCACCATTTCTTAGGGCATGTCTACACTACAAAATTGTTGACTTAAATTATGTCGGCATACAGCTGCCGCAGTAATTAAATCCCTTTTGCTTATCCACGCAATGCCCCTTGTGTCAGCGGTGCGTGTCCTCACCAGGAGTGCTTGCACTGCTTGTACTGTCAGTGTGGGGCATTGTGGGATGGCTTCTGAGAGCAACACAGTGTCTACACTGGCACCACATTGACCGTACTACATTGACACTCTGCCTCTTGTGGAGTTGGAGTAGTGGGGCACTTACGCAGCGGAAGCAGAATTTTAGTATAGATGATTACATTGTTAGGTTGATGTAAGCTGCCTTGTATTGACCTGACTCTGTAGTGTAGTAGACCTGAATAAACGTTTAATGTATACAGAAAGCATTATAAATGTTATAAAACATTGTAAATAGTTTAGAGTACTTGAAATACTCTGAACAACTTTTAAACAAATGCTATTAGACAGTAAATCTACTGGGGTTCATCATACAGACTTCCTTGCCTTTGTTGCTATTACATATTTAAATGCAAGTTTTCAACATAACGTTTACACTTCTACTTGCTCGCGCTCTCTCTCTCTATTTCTTCTCCTTTTTCCTTTTCTCAGACTTTTCAGAGTTTGCAAAGAATGGTAGCATTTTAGTCCTTTCAAACACTTCAGAACCTTGTCAGCAAACAGTCTGGGATCTTCACAGCTAGCAGCATTCCAGTCCTTGGGTTAAACAGAAATAGGTAGCCTGTAACAAGGTACAGGTATTGGGATCAGCATATAAAATTTCCATTAACTGAATTTCTATAAGGCAACTATCATCTCCCCAGAAGGCCAGCTAAGACAGATAAGAATGTATAAACTCTTGCCTCATTTAGCTCTGCCCCTGTTCTCTCTCTCATCGCGAAGGAATCCCAGTTTGAAGCAGTTAGTGAATAGTGAAAACAAGTTCCATAGTTTGTGTAGCCTCTAGAAGTGACAAATGATCTTCTCCCAGCTCTTCTTCTAAGTCCATAAAACACACCACAGTGGAACAGTAATTAGCTATATCCATACTGGTAAAATATTTCAACACAGCCCTCACATCAGACACATCTCCTGGTCTTGCATTGCTCAGCCTCTGAGTCCACATGGCTGTCTTTAACTCTTTTATATTTATAACCTTTCCCTCCCAAGCTCTGATTGTCTCCGCTCTCAGCTGGTGACTTTGTGTGGGACCTGCAAGACTCCTAGCTCACAATGAAACCTTCCCATACAGCTGCAGAAACAGCTACTCAACATAGAACTACAATCTGTATTCTCCCCACTGTTTGGCCCAAAGAAAATCAGACAAAGTCAAATGTTACAGTATAAAGCGTATGGGTTACATTAGCCATAATATAAGCATAAAAATAAAAGTGCTGCTTTAAAAGTCAGACTTACTGATAGCTACATCTATGGAAACTATGATATTAATGATGAGAAAATCTGCTTTGCTTGCTGTAGGCAGGATGTAATAAAATACTCTCATGGCTCTGATAATACAAAATGAAATTAAAATTCTTTCATAAACGTTTGCATACCTTGAATTACACACAGAGAAATAGACTAATATTGGTACCCTTTAATTATTTGATTTAAAACTTTGAACCATGCACCCCTACTTATTACACCCTTAGATTAGATGGAAAGGAGTTAATATGGAGACTCAGTGACAAAGGTGCCAGAACCTTTGTAGAAGTGGGGGGGAGGGCATTGGTGCTGGGACTGGGGGGACCTAGAGAACTATGCCCCCCTTTTTAACATGGACATAGTTTGGGGGCAGGAGGGTGTTGCACCCCCAGACTGCAAGCCTCGGGCAGGTGCAGAGTGCGCCTTTCAGTGGTGTTGTCCTGTCCCGTGTCATCATCCCCCCCTCCCCCCCCCCCCAAAGTGCAAGCTTCAGACAGTCATGGAACGGCACCAGCAGGAGCTGTGCTTCATGGTGGCGTTGCCCACCCAAATGGCAAGCCTTGGGCAGGCATGGAATGGCACTGGCAGAAGCTGCGCTTTGCAGTGGGGTAGCTGATAACGGTGATCAGCTCCCCCACTGTGAAGTGCAGCTGCTGCAGCACCACTCTGCGCCTGTCCGAGATTTGCAGTTTGTGGGGGAAACGCTGCCCCCTGCTTCCCCAAACTATGTCCATGTTAAAAAGTAGGGGTGCCTAGCCCAAGGGCCCCCCTGCCATTCCGGCGCCATTGCGTGGTGGCTCACTCTATGTTCCTTTTTGTTAATTCCTATGGAAGATCATTGTGGAGGAGACAATAATTAAAACCTGTTGTCTGTTTTCCTTTTTTCCGGTTTTTAACCAACTAATACTTAGTTTTCAGAGTCAATCTTTAATAGTTGGTGAACCTCTTAAAAATACTTCTTCTGGATTTGTTTTTACTTTTTTATTTGATATTGGTAAAACTTTCTGATTATAAACCACTGTCAATATTCTCAGTGTGGGAGTTAAGCTATTAGCTTCTGATAAGTGCTTGAAATGTTGGATGCCTCTTCACTGTTCTCTAAAGGGCGATCTGTGCTCTCATATTAGAGCAATAAAATAATCAAGCTCCATTTCAACCTCCAAGGTCTCTAGCACAGTTTTCATCTGAATAGTGTATATATCAGAACCCACGCTGCCACCCCTTTGTGGATTTGAAATATTGGTATTGCTGCATATGCTGTTAAATTTACAGATTAATTTATATGGGGAAGGTAACTGAGTTCAAGGTGCTGTGGGAACGATAGTTGAGTATTTCTTGATTTTTTTAGGAAATTTTCTAATTGGGGCTACGTCTACACTACCCACCGGATCGGCGGGTAGCGATCTATCTATCGGGGATCGATTTATCGCGTGTAGTATAGACACGATAAATCGATCCCCGATTGCTCTCCCGTCGACTGCTGTACTCCAGCTCAGCGAGAGGCGGAAGCAAAGTCGACGGGGGAGCCGCAGCAGTCGACCCCGCGCCGTGAGGACGCGAGGTAAGTCAAACTAAGATACGTTGACTTCAGCTACGCTATTCTCGTAGCTGAAGTTGCGTATCTTAGATCGATTTCCCCCCTACCCCTCCCCCCTCAGTGTAGACCAGGCCTAAGATTTTAATTTTAGCCATAGCAGTGTACAGGCTTCTCTTTACCCACACTTTGCAGCTGTTGTACTCTGTGATTGTGAGGGATCATGGGCCTCAAATCCAGGCTGAGGGTCCCCAAGGAATTCTCGGACCATGGCTGCCACCCAACAGCTCCCCGGAACAAGTGGAGTAGGGGGTTAGTGAAGGTCTAACTCATAAAGCGTTCCCACCCATGAAGCTCCTGATTGGGGGAGACATCCAGCCCCACCAATCGGCTGGGATGCACTACTTAAACCAGCAGAAGGCACAGCAAGTTGTCCGAGCAACTAAGTGAATCCCTGGCTTGCTGCTGATATGGACCATCTGTACCTGCCTGATTCCTGAGACGTGCCTCCCAGCTGTTCCTGCTTTCCTTATCCCAGATTCCTATCTGTTCTCAGTTCCTGCTTCGCTCCAGGTTCCTGCTCCTACGCTCTACACCTGATGCTGACTCTGGCTTCGACCCCTGACTTGGCTCCTGACTCTGTCTCCCACTCTGATATTTGGCTTGATACCTGGCTATAGCTCTGACCTTGGCTTGGACCTGACTCTGACACTGACTCTGGTTCCAGGCTCCGGACTCTGACCGTTACACCTGACCAACCATGCCCTGGTCCCTCCAGTGATTTCATACGAATCCACTCTCAGAATGTTTACATCAGCTGTGACATCCACCATCGCTCAGACAGACATAGTGCTTTTAGGAGCCGAGCCATAGAGGAGTGCAACCATTGTGCTACCCTTGACAAGGATGCAGTGTAGACCTACCGCAGTGGTGGCTGATGTTTCTGGTCAACACTGGGGAGTGGAACCATGTCCCTTTGGGGAGGCTATTGCCCCTGAGGATGCTAGCCTCATACAGTCCTTGTGCACTCTCTGAGCATAAGGACTGTAATTATGTCTGACTCTCATTCAGGGGTACAAGATAGATATAGGGACACAATCTGTCTTGCACTGTGTGTGTATTATTGACTAATCAAAGCAGATTTTTTTTAACAAAAAAAGCTTTTTAAAAAACTGCATACTCTATTAGAATATTTGGTGTCATTGGTCTTGAACTGATGGTGGAAAGTTGTGAAACTGATCATCTGGTTGTGAATTTTTCACCTGAACTAAGCTAAATAATCAGGAGTCTTCTTTCAGTAAAGAATCAAACAGAGCAGAACTTTTCAACTGCTCACCTTAAATAACTCCTATTTTAGAATTTTACCACTAAAATAAGATTTTGCTAGAAACATTCTTGGTATAAAAATTTCATTTTGCCAATGCAAATAGAGCATTTAGGGAGGAAAATAATCCTTTTTGTATATAGTATTCTATATTCTACTGTCTTCATCAGTTATAAAAAGGCTTAAACTGTTTCCAATAATGGAACTTTTGTAAAGTAACATATTATATATTTTCTGACTTGAATTGTACTATTTACATAGTAGTTTGCTGTTGAGATTACTTTTATAATAGCTTCTTGCCACAAAATGTAATGTCTGTTCTTGCGTAGATGATGGCTAGGGTGCAATAGTCATTCTTCATACTTTTGGTAGTAGGTCAAGTGAGGCTCTGAGACCAGGTGGGTGAGGTAATATCTCTTATTGGACCAACTTCTATTGGTGAAAGAGACAGGCTTCTGAGCTACACAGAGCTCTTCTTCTGGCTATTATTTTAGAAATCTACAGATAAACATTGCATAATGTTTTTGAGACAAACTATCCAAGGTCAAACTAAACAAAATTCCATTTGAATTACTAATATGAAATACTAAGACAGGTACAACTTAGTCACTGTCGAGTGACTGAGTTCTGTTGACTAACCCTCTTAGGTACTGGAACCTTGTAGGAAGGTGCTGATTGATAACTGTTAACAAGCCATTTGCCATAATGAATTACCTCCCCTCTGGAAATAAGGGCATGGCTTTTTTAACAGAAGGAGTTAGAGTCTGGAACAGAAATGTCTTTGCAGCGAAACTCTAGGAACAGCCAAGATTAGTGAGAAAAAGTGTAGACTGAGTATTGTATTTTTGTTATGAGTTAAAGCCATAAAGCCAAACTGCAGAAATGGGGTAAATTTGGATTAAACACAGAAGGTCTGATATTTCACTGACAGAAGCATAAATCAGAAGTAATTCTACTGAAGTTAGTGGAATTACAAGATATAAAACTGGAGGAATTGAGTAGAATCAAGCCCAGTAACTGCAGATTTTCCTCAGAGCAGAGTGGAAAGTCCACTTACTTCAGGGAAGTTTGGACCAGGGTTCAGATATGTGGAGAGTAACTTGATAAGCGATTCATTTCGGGTGACATCAAATCTCAATATGTTAAGAATAAGTTTCTGATAAACAGAAGTTTATTTAACATCTAGGTAACATTTTCAGGAGAAAACTGCCATCCTGCATACAAATTCAGTTTTACTCGTGACTGACATTTACAAACTGTGAGTAAATTTATTTTTAAATGGGTGAAGAATGCAGTAATGAGAGGGAATCAAAATAGCTATGCTGAAGTTGCAACAAGTTCTAGATATAGTAAAACATAAACAATTTTCTTTTAAAACCAAAACTCAGACCAACTTGAATTTATACTGTACTATCTGAACAGTCTTCTTTTGCCAATTATTTCTCATCTGAAGATCTACCTACTGTATGTAAAATGAAATTTTAAAAAATGGTGACTCATGAAATATTTGAGAAACCTGAGGTTTGAGCAATCAAAACTCTCTCATACAAAAGTAATTGAGACCAACAAAGCCACAACGATGAGGATTTAGTCTCTCCCTCTTTTCAGCAGTTTGCATCAGCACACCCCAAGCCCTGTGTCAGAGGGGTCTGTGACCACCATAAAAAGCTTGTCAAAGTCTGGGCTTACCAGAACTGAGTCTGTACTTAAGGCTTTGTTCTGTTCTCAGAAGGCCTACTGACACTGTTTAGACCAGGCAATCTTGTCTGGTTTACCCTTCTTACATAAATCAGTGATGGGAGCAGTCAGGGTACTAAAGTACAGGATGGATCTCCAGTAATATCCTGCCATCC
The DNA here is from genome assembly GCA_003942145.1 of Platysternon megacephalum. Classification (NCBI taxonomy): domain Eukaryota; kingdom Metazoa; phylum Chordata; order Testudines; family Platysternidae; genus Platysternon; species Platysternon megacephalum. The sequence continues at coordinate 1,858,022 of QXTE01000081.1, read as the reverse complement.
CAGTAAAGATTTGTACTTTTTACTTGTCTGAGGAGTGGGCCAATTTTTAGTAACGTCAATTTTTTTTTGCAGGTTCTGGTTTTATACAGCCACTCCCCACTCTGTGGTTGAGATAGACTTCATCTGCAATCCCTGTCTTGCATTTCACATGATACACTTGGTGCCAGTGTGAGTGAGTAGACAGTACCACCACATAGTTACCTCACTGAGTTTGATTATTTTAAAGGGCCCTTCCTCGAGTTTTTATCTGCACTGGAATGAGCACTATAACTTGGTCTCCTGTACCATATGTCTGACAACATGCAGTGCCTACATACTAGATTTTCTGTTTCTCCTGAGCTCTAGTTAGATACTCCCAGGCAAAACCCATGAGTTCTATGAGCTTTTTCCAGAAGGCCAACATGTACTACTTACAGTGGACTCTCTCACACAGGTGAGTATCTTCCCACTCTGCCCTGATTAGATCCAGAGGGCCTTGTACCCTCCTCCCATAGTGCAGTTCAAAAGGGGAAAATCCTGTGGTTTCTTGGGGAACCTCACGATAGGCAAACATCAGGTAAGGTAAACATTTACCCCAGTCACTGGGGTGTTGGTCCACAAAAATTTTCAACATAATTTTAAGGGTTCAATTAATCTCTCAACCAGCCTGTTAGGCTGAAGGTGGCAGCATAGGTGCTGACTCCATGGGTGCTCTGGGGCTGGAGCACCCACGAGAAAAAAATGGTGGGTGCTGAGTACCCACTGGCTGCCCCCCTACTAGAACCTCCCCTTCCCCTCAGTGCCTCCTGGCCACCGGCAGGGCCCGCCAATTAGTGCTTCCCCCTCCCTCCCAGCACCTCCCACCAGCTGCAGATCAGCTGTTTTGTGGTGTCAGGAGGCGCTTGGGGGGGGGGGGGGGGCGGGGGGGGAGGGGGCTCGGGGGGGGGGGGGGAACGGGGGGGGGCCTTGGGGAAGGAGTCGAGTGAGGGTGGGATCTGGGCAGACCCTGGGGAGTACCCCCTGACAGATTAGAAACTCGGCGCCTATGGGTGGCAGGGAGATAACCGGAAGTGTTGAAACTCTATCTCTTTTGCCCCCATCCCCCTGGTTCTCCCATAGTCCTTCATGCAGGGCAGACACAAAGTTTGCCCCCTGATCAGTCAAAGCCTCCTGGGGAAACCTCACACAGCTGAACATTGCTAGCAAGGTGTGGGCCACCTTGTCTTCCTCTATAGAGGACAGAGCTACTGCTTCTGGGTATTGGGTGGTGGAGTCTATTACCAGAATATATTCCCACCCACCCCCCATCTGGGTAGCTTTGGTAGGAAGCCCCATAATGCCCGTAGTGACCCTCAAGGGAATCAAGGCAGCCTAGCCCTTATCCTAGCCTTTTCCCAACCTCTGGAATGCGTCACAGGGCTTACAATATTGTTGCACTGCCTCAAAAACTCCTGGCCAGAAGAAATGCTGCAGTGAGTGCTGTCTGGTGCATTGTATTCCCATATGCCCTGTATAGGGTATATCATTGGCCAAGCTGAGTAGCTTAACATGGTATTTTTGTGATACCACTGATTCTCTGTATTCTCCATTGCTCAACATTCCCAGGGGACATCCACTCTCTATAGAGCAGCCCCTGATGCCAGAGAAACCATTCTAGGTGCCCTCCTGTCATGGGAGTTGGCTGCATACCTAGATTTTCCCAGAGGGGCATCAGTTAATTGCTCCTGCTTGGATTCCATAACAGGGGCTGGGAAGTTTGGCTCAGTCTGATCAGTGGGGCTCACGTCCCTCCCCTCTGAGGTCAGTTTAGCAGCAGGACTCTGCATGGCTCAAGGCCATGCACTCTCCTGGATCTGACTGCTGCCCAGAGATGCCTATCAGCTTTAATCTCAGGGTTAGAACCAATGTCTGGGGCTTTCTGCTTTTGGCTCCAGGTAGCCACGGAAGTGGCCTGGGCCCAGGACTATAGGTTAGTTCCCAACAACACCTCCATTGACATTTGGGTGTGTACCCCAACAGCCTTAGGCCCCTGATTGTCACCCCATTTCAGGTGCATCTGAGTCACTGATAATTGGAAAGGTGGTCCCATAATTCGTAATGGGGAAAATCCTTGAGGGGTCCATTACCCCGAGTGTTCCAGAGTTATTTGTGCCCCAGTGTCCCTCCATCCCTTGGCCTTTTTCTCACCTCACCCCCAGTGGGAAACAGCATTTAGTTGATTCTTCTTTGGGATCTGACAAAATCAGGTTTACTCATTGGACCGTCAGGGTTGGGACTTAAGTTCCCTCTAGGCCGTGTGGCTGGACAGCAGGCTATAAAGGGCCACGCAGCAGGGGCCTGGAGAGGAGAGAGGTGGGTGGGCGGGGACTGGGGAGGGGAGCAAGTTGGGATGTGCAGGGCTGCCATGGGCCTTTCCCCCATCTCCGGGAGCTCGCTCGCTGCTGCCGGCGGGGGGAGAGGGGCCCCTCCCCCAGAACTCGGTGCTGCAGGTGGGGAGAGGGCTGTGGGGAGTCCTCTGGCCCCAGCCCTGTGGCAGCCTGCCTGCACCCAAAACTCCCTAGCCCCGCTCCGGAGCCCGCACCCCCAGCTAGAGCCTCACCCACCCAATGCTCTTGAGTCCCCTCCCACACTCTGAACCCCTCATCCCTGGCCCTATCCTGGAGCCCTCACCCCCACACCACAGCCCTCTGCTCCAGCCCTAAGCCCCCTCCTGCACCCTGAACCCCTCATCCCTGCCCCCCCCCCAGAGCCCGCACCATCAGCCGGAGCCCTCACCCCGCGCACCCCAGCCCTCTGCCCTAGCCCTGAGTCCCCTCCTGCACCCTGAACCCCTCACCCCCAGCCAGAGCCCTCACCCCCCCACACCCTAACCCTCTGCCCTAGAGCCATGAGCCCCCTCCCACACTCCAAACCCCTCAGCCCCCACCCCCATTAATTTTTTGTTATGTGCACCAATATGGAGGTGATTTGTCTAACATCACCTCCATATTGGTGCACATAACAAAATTCATTCCGCAAATGAGTGGGAAAAATTAGAGGGAACACTGGCTGGGACTGGTTCTACCGATGGTGTGGTCATTGCCATCTGGACCTGCAGCAAATCTGTCCCTGATCTGCCTACCACTAGGCAATGTATTGGTTTATGGCCAGTTTTGTGACAATAAAAATATATCAGCTCCCCGGATTCCTTTTTTGGGCCCCTGCTAGTGTTTACTTCCCACGCGGGTCTGGGTTTAGTTCATTCTCCCTTCTGGGGAAGTTCCCCTTCTCTCTTCTGGAGGTGGTTCTGATTGGGGGTTAGCATTGTGCCAATATATCTTGATTTTTCTCTCAAATCCAGGCTGAATATCTTCATATTTGTCACCCCATTTCCCAGCTATGGTCACATCTATGGGATCTTTGTCTGTTAACCATGATTTCAGGTTGGGGTGGCAGAGTTTATAGAACTATTCTAAACCCATTAAGTTATTGGCCTGGTAACCCTCCAACCACTTCCCCAGTTTCTTATGTAACCCGTAATTTGAGTTGCAACCTCGCATAAGTCATGTCCCCTTTTTTCTGAACTCCATGAAACCTTGTCCAATACATTTCAAGGTTCAGTTTAAACTTTGCAACAAAGCTTGTTTACATAGCCCATAAAGTTTATAGTTCTCTGTCCATAAAGTTGAAAATGTCTAAGGCCTTTCTCCATGGCAGTAGTGGAGCCACACACAGGACCATGTATTCCTGTCCCACCCCATTTCAAAAGCATGTAGAAACACATTCATGTCATCCCCCTCTCTAAAGTGAGGAAATAATTTGGAATATATGCCTCACTGGGACAGGTACAGGGGATCCGGCTTTACCTATTGGATTAGGTTTTTCCTGGTGCAGTTTCTCCATTTTGGGTTGGTATAGACATTCCCTTTCCTCCTCTCTTCTTATGCTGGTGCTGATTCTACATCACTTTTTCTCTTGTACTGACACTGCCTCCCCCAGTTTGCAAGCAATTGCGTTTCCAGATACACACTGTCTCTCTCCAGCTGTTGCTTCTCCTGCTTTGTCGATCTGTCCACAATGCCTGTTGCAATCGTGTCTTCAATTCCAATGGAATATGGATGCTGCCTCTGTCAGCTTCTTTCCAGTTTCCCTCCATGGCAGCCAGCTCCAAGATTTCTCCTGCCTCCTGGACCCTTTACCCAGTGGGCTGGCTGTTCCTTGCAAACCTGGACCATCATTCCTCTTCTGGACATAACTGTACAGCAAGTCTACTAGCTGTATCTTTGTCCGCTCATCAGTGTTGAGCTGCCTCTTTCCACTTAGCTCAAGTAATTGACCTTTCTTCAGCTGTACATAAATAATTTCCCCCAGTTGTTCTTTTTGCTATTCCTTTCCCCAAAAGACTGATATTTTTCACTGTGCTTTTTCCCTTCTACAGTCCTTGCTTCACTGCTGTTGGCACACATGGCAATTCACACTGTCATAGATCCCATATGCACTGCCACCATATGTATATTATTACCACTATAGTAATGAGCATTTGTTTGAAAAAGACATCTGTTTGCAAACATGAAATCAGCACTTGGTTAAAAGAAATAGTTATTCATTAGTGCTGAACTAGTCTGACTAAAGATAAATGATTCAAAATATCATCTCATCGTTTTACTGCTTATCAATTTAAAAGTTACTGAAGGAGAAAATATGTAAAAGCCATTCTGTTAATTCATCTATATCAATGAGGCCCCCCTTGTAATCCTCAACAAAGCAATTAGTACTAAGTATGTTACCTGAAAACTAAACATTTAGAAATCAATCACTGGAGGGTCTTTTCTAAAACTTTGGTCTCAGCCTCTCATAACTACCTTGGTGGCTTCCATCCAAAGCACTTATTATTTAAACTGTTTTTATTGGCTGTCCATAATAAATGTTTTCCAGACACTCTACCAGCAATTAGGTATTTGTGGTAGATATAGTGACACTTATCTAAAAAAAGTACCAGTCGCAATACTGAACAGGAAAATATAGCAGAAAATATAGTGTGTATATATATTACATTCTTCTTCGAGTGCTTGCTCATGTCAATTCCAAGTAGGTGTGCGCGTGCCGCGTGCACAGTGTCAGAAGATTTTTCCCCTAGCAGCACCCATCGGGTTTGGCTGTGGAGCCCCCTGGAGTCGTGTTTTCATGGCAGTGAATATAGGTCCCTGCAGACCCGCCGCCTCTTCAGTTCCTTCTTACCGCCAGTGATGGTCGTTGGAGCTGCGTGTCTCGCTTGCCTTGGCAAGTGCTTCTCCTAGTGATTGAACTTTGAGCTTTCTGTAAATATTTATTAAGTTAGTGTAAGTTAGTTAGCTAGAAGTGGGGCCTCCTCCCCCTCCACCCCCCCGCCCAGTTTGTCTCCCCTCTTGCAGTTCGGTGCATGCCTCGATCCCAAGGGTTTAAACCGTGTGGGACCTACCACAAGTTCATGCCAATGGGCGAACCCAATGACTCCTGCCTCTGGTGTCTGGGGGAGGCGCATCAAACAGATCATTGCAAGATCTGGAAAGGGTTCTGCCCAAGGATGAAAAAGGAAAGGGACTTCAGGCTGAAGCAACTCCTGATGTAGGCAGCCCTCTGCTCCCAGACGGCTCCAGGCCGGTAGGATTTGGCACAGAGTACCTCTGTGCGGAGTGCTCCGGCCTCTGTTAGAGAAACGGTACCGAGGAAGGACTCTGGTCATAGAGACCCTCGGAACCAACACTCCCTGGTGCCGGAGGCAGCACAGCACCGCTCACATTCTCCAGTGCTGCATAAGCTGCACAAGAAGGTGGACAGAGGGCGCTCGGCCACATCTAGAGTGGCCGGGTCGGACAGCGCAATCGATGTGCGTTCTGCGCAGTGGCACCTGGTGCTGGTCCCACAGGAGCTGGCACTGTTGACTTCAGACCTGCAAGGGGGTCCATCGAGTCTGGTGCCATTGGATTCTCCTGCTCGAAAGTGCCAGGTGGAGGAGCTTGAGCTCCCTTCCACCTCAGACGCTTTCGAAGCGGCCAGGGACTTGATTGCCATGACAGCTCTGTGACGTTGTGCAGTCTATATGATTTTGTAAAAACATAAGTGAATATAATGTAATTGGAATAGTTTTATAAAAACATAAGTGAGTTTAATGTAACTGAAATATGCTTCATGCAAAAGGTATCATCACAAAGCTTATAATCTACTGAGAGTGATCATCCTATTTGTATAAATGTATCACTCTTGTATCTAAAACTAGAAATATAAAATATAACTCTGAGGGCCTATTGTAATTATGCAAAGTGTGGGCCATTAATGGTGGTTTGGAATCTTGATGACTCCCATTAACCAGAGCCATTGTCTGCAGATGGCTGTATTTACCTGTGAGTCTTCCTGTATATGTGTGTGCTGGCAAGTGAGTAATGAAGCCTTGCAGTGACATGTGATCATGTCACCTGAACTGGAATCCATCTTTAACCTGGTGCTTTTCCAGTGAGGGGTGGGGGAACCCAGAGGGACAAAGGATTCCCGCCTTATGCAAAAGATATATAAAGGGGTGGAAGAGAACAGAGGGAGAGAGGAGCCATCATGAAGAATCCCCTAGCTATCACCTGAGCTGGAACAAGAGCTGTACCGGGGGAAAGAATTGTGCCCAGGCCTGGAAGGTATCCAGTCTGAGAAAAAACTTACTGAAGCATCTCTGAGGGTGAGATTATCTGTATTCAGTGTAATTAGACATAGATTTGCGTATTTTATTTTATTTTGCTTGGTAACTTACTTTGTTCTGTCTGTTACTACTTGAAATCACTTAAATCCTATTTTCTGTATTTAAATAAAATCACTTTCCACTTATTAATTAACTCAGAGTATGTATTAATACCTGGGGGAGCAAACAGCTGTGCATATCTCTCTATCAGTGTTATAGAGGGTGAACAATTTATGAGTTTACCCTGTATATGCTTTATACAGGGTAAAACGGATTTATTTGGGTTTAGACCCCATTGGGAATTGGGCATCTGAGTGCTAAGGGCAAGCAGACTTCTGTGAGCTGTTCTCAGGTAAACCTGCAGCATTGAGACAGGTTATTCAGACTCTGGGTCTGTGCTGGAGCAGATGGGTGTGTCTGGCTTCAGCAAGACAGGGTGCTGGAGCCACCGGTAGCTGGCAGGGAGAACAGGAACAGAAGTAGTCTTTGCACATCAGCTGGCAGCTCCCAAGTGGGTTTCTGTGATCCAACCCGTCACAGGCTCCACAGTCCCCCGCCAGCCAAGATAGAACTCTGGCACTGCAGGGTGTGACACTGTCCAGAGGCAAGCCCGCAATGATATGGGGCTGCTCGCCACCCCATTCTCAGGCACTGTCCCCGCCGCACCGCAACGGTCTTCGCACTCTAGGTCCCCATCATTGGTCTCGGAGGTGGAGTCCTACTATTCGAGGTGCAGTCGGCACCGATTGGAGTGGTGCCGATACAGGCAGGACGTGAGGATGGTGCTGTGGCAGGTGCAGTGGCAGGGGCCCACGCAATGGCCATTCTGGACCCTGTGGGCCTACCACCAGGCCCAGGACACGCACTCCAGGGGTTTCCAGTCCGTGATATTGGAAGGATGTGCACCCTTGCCAGCCAGGGACCGTCCTACGCCTTGGGGCACCGAAACAGCTTTGATCCATGGCGCGGAACCATGTCCAGGTCCCAGCTCCACCACTGGCAGTGATGCCGTGGTCAGCGCTGAGTAGCACGGCACCAAGCAGGAAGCATTCAGACAGCCGGAGGGCCAAGAGGGCCCAGTGCTGCCTGTAGCTTTGTCGTCCTCGCTGGATGAAGCGGTGGCGGGGTCTTCCTCCTCCGGGCTGCTCCCCATTGATAGCAGATTGCACCAGGACCTGTTGCGCAGGGTGGCCCATAATATAGGGTTCAGGCCGAGGCGGTGGTCAAGTCGGAGGACTCGATGATAGACATTTTAACCTCTGAAGGGCCATCCAGGGTGGCATTACCCCTCATTAAAACTATTCAGGCCACTACAAAAATCCTGTGGCAAACTCCTGCCATTCCCCTACAGCTAAAGGGGTGGAGAGGAAGTATTTTGTCCACTCTAAGGGGTATGAATACTTATTTACTCACCTGCAGCCAGGTTCGCTAGTTGTGGTGGCAGTGAATGAGCGAGAGGGACGGGGCAACAAGGGCCAGCCCCAAAATCTAAAGACTTGAAGAAGCTGGACCTCTTAGGTCGGAAGGTCTACTCCACTGGGGAGCTCCAGCTTCGGATTGCTAACCAGCAAGCAATCCTTAGTAGATATAATTTCAAATTATGGAACTCCATGATGAAATTTAAGGAGTTGGTTCCGTCAGACTCTAGGGCAGAGTTTGCAGCCATGGGAGGAGGGCAAGGCAGTGGCATGGATCTCTTTACAGGCCTCACTGGTCTCAGTTGTGAGAACCTTGTCCTCTGGCATAGCCATGAGGAGGAGTTCATGGCTCCAGGTGTCCGGCCTTCCACCTGAAGTCCAGTAGAGAATTCAGGACTTACCCTTTGATGGCATGAGCCTGTTTTCGGAGCAGATGGACTCTAGGCTCCACAACCTAACGGATTTGCGGGCAACATTAAAATTGTTGGGTCTGCATACCCCTGCTAACCAGCGAAAGCACTTTAAGCCACAGCCCCTTCAGTGCTTCTACCCTCCCTGGCCTAGACAGGACTTCTCCAGGAAGAGTGGCAGGAATGGCAGACGTAAGCCTCCCCATCCTCTGCCCAGTCAAGGCCAAGACTCAGTGGGGCAGTCATCGGGCTCTAAGCAAGCCTTTTAAAGGCGTGCCCGGGAGCGACGCACCAATCAACTCACCGGATCCTTCTCCCTGTTTTCTGAATCATCTGTCCCACTTTTACTGTGCTTGGTCCCAAATAACATCAGACTGCTGGGTCCTTTGCACCATAGAAGTGGGATATTCTCTCCAATTCTGCTCCTCCACTCCCTCCCACCCCCTTTCCCCGTCCCTCTTCAGGGACCCTTCTCACAAGCAGGAAGGGTCACAATTCCTCATGCAGGAAGTCCAGACTCTCCTCGCCGTGGGAGCAGTGGAGGAGATTCCTCAGGAGCTAACGGGCAAGGGATTCTATTCCCAATATTTCCTAATCCCCAAAGCCAAAGGGGGTCTCAGACCCATCCTTGACCTACGAGGCCTCAACAGATTCATGAAAAAGTTGAGGTTCCGCATGGTCTCTCTAAATGCCATCATTCTGTCTCTGGATCTGGGAGACTGGTACGCTACCCTTGACCTCAAGGACACGTACTTCCACATATCTATAATTCCAGCCCACAGACATTTTCTCAGGTTCGTGGTGAACAACTACTATTACCAGTTTACAGTCCTCCCTTTTGGTCTGTCAGCGGCCCCTCAGGTGCTCACCAAATGCATGGTAGTTGTAGCTGCCTTCCTGCGACAAAGGCTGGTGCAGGTATTCCTGTACCTCAACGACTGGCTGCTCAGGGGCCAATCCAGGGCGCAAGTGGAGCATCATGTCAACCTGGTAAGATCCACCTTCGGCAGGCTGGGTCTCCTTCTGAACGTACACAAATCAACCCTATCCCCTATGCAGAGAATAGAGTTTATTGGGGCAGTGTTGGACTCGGGTTAGGCCAGAGCATTCCTGCCAGAATCTTGTTTTCGAACAGTGACTGACATCATACAAGGCTTCAAGCAATACCCCACCACCACAGCGAGGAATTGCTTGAAGCTCCTTGGTCACATGGCAGCTTGTACTTATATGGTACAGCACGCGAGGCTGAGGCTCAGACCTCTCCAGGCCTGGCTGGCATCAGCCTATCAGTCAAGGCGCAACAGTCTAGACAAGGTGGTCACTCTTCTGACTTCAGTTCTCGAATCATTCCACTGAATCAACCCACCGAAAGTATGCACGAGAGTCCCCCTTCGCCAAGCCCCAGCCCTCTCTGTCCCTGGTCACAGATGCGTCAGCGTTGGGATGGGGAGCTCACCTGGGAGATCTTCAGACCCAAGGTCTCTGGTCGCAAGACGAGCTCTCGCTCCACATCAACGCAAAGGAGCGGTCTGCCTGACATGCCAGATCTTCCAAGCCCACTTGCAAGAGAAATGAGCGGAGGTGATGACAGACAACATGACTGCGATGTTTTATATAAAGAAGCAGGGTGGGGCTCATTCCCCTCCTGTATGTTGGGAAGCCCTCAAGCTGTGGGACTTCTGCATAGCCCACTTAATTCACCTGGAAGCATCCTACCTCCCAGGTTCTTAGAACGAGTTGGCGGACTACCTCAGCAGATCCTTCCACAATCATGAGTGGTCCATTCACCCAGATGCAGTGAACAACATTTTCCAAAGGTGGGGAGTTCCCCGAATCGACCTGTTCAACACAAAAAGCAACAGAAAATGCTTGCAGTTCTGTTCCTTCCGGAATCACAGTCCGGGCTCCCTCATGGACACGTTCCTCCTCCCTTGTATGGGTCACCTGTTGTACATGTTTCCACCTTTCCTGCTTGTCCACAAGGTTCTGCTCAAGATCCGCAGGGAGAGGACCGCAGTCATACTGATAGCGCCAGCCTGGCCCCACCAGCACATGTAATACCACGCTCCTGGAGCTATCGGTGAACACCCCAATCTTGTTGTCCCTGCTTCCGGACCTGACCACCCAAGATCATGGCCATCTCCAACATCCCAGCCTCATGTCTCTTCAGCTCACCGCTTGGAAGCTTCATGGTTTAATCGACAGAGCTTATGTGCTCTGAGCCCGTTAGGGAGGTTCCCCTTGGCAATAGGAAATCCTCCACCTGGGCCACCAACCTAGCCAAGTGGAAGAGATTCTGAATCTGGTGTTCTCAAGGACGCGCTTTCCCCCCGCTCCTCTCCCCCCCCCCGTCCCGTCCCCCCGATGCAGGCACCTATACCTCTCATCTTAGACTACCTGCTACATTTAAAACAGCAGGGCCTCTTGGTATCATCTCTCAAGGTCCACCTGGCTGCCATTTTGGTGTTCCACCCAAGAGTGGCCAGCCGTTCAGTCTTCGCCAACCCGATGGTTGTTTTCTGAAAGATCTTGACAGACTATACCCGCAGGTTAGGCAACCTATCTTGGCCTGGGATCTCAATCTGGTCCTTTCCAGATTAATGGGGATCCCATTCAAACTCCTAGTGTCCTGTTCATTGCTATATCTGTCATAGAAGGTGGCATTCCTGGTCGCCATAACATCAGCTAGGACAGTGTCTGAGCTTAGGACCCTACCTTCCAACCCTCCTTACACCGTTTTTTATAAGGACAAGATGCAGCTTAGGCCTCACCCAGCCTTTCTCCCAAAGTTTGTCTCCCAATTTCATGTCGGTCAGGACATTTTTCTTCCGGTCTTTTACCCTAAGCCACACGCTGATAATCGGGAACAAAGGCTGCACTCCTTGGACGTTCGAGCACTGGCTTTTTATATTGAACGCACGAAGCCGTTCTATAAGTTGAACCAGTTGTTTGTTTGTGGACAGAATGAAAGGCCTTTGCTCCTCTGACACAATGGAGCTCTCAGTAATAAGAGTAAAGCTCATATGTGCCGGAGAACTTTCTTGGAGGGCAGTCGGAGCCTTTTGAATGAATCCCCCCAAGTACAGAGCTCTCCCTAGTAAAGTGGAGAGGATAGAAACTGGTAAAGTATAGGTAGGAACTGAAGAAAAACAGGCAAGAGAAAGAGTCCTATTCAATTACATCACATGAAAGCAGACCACTAAATATAGACAGATTTTGTAAGTGCTTGTCAGCAAATGCTATGGGTGAACTTTAGTGCCTCGTGTTCATGAGGATATGAGTATAAATAGGCATCACAGAAACTGGGTGGAACGATGATAATCAATGGGACTGGGAAGTACCAGGAATTCAACCATGCAGAATATTATGTGCACTGTTGTTCAAATTTTGTTTCAAGGTGCAGACAGTTTGTTTTATGTGAACATTTTAAAACAGAAGAATTTACACTCCTGAAGGAGCCCACCATTCTGTAACCTGGACTGCTATCATATTGTTATTCTTAGCTCTACCCATAGCTATTTGGTAGACTTTTGGCACACAGTCAGGGTTGCCTGGTGTCCGATTTTCAACCAGAAAGTCTGGTAGAAAAGGGAACCTGGCAGTGTCCGGTCAGATGTACTGACCACATACTAAAAGTCCGGTTACCGTGGTGGGGTGGGGTGGGAGTGTGGCAGCCTGTCTCTTGGCCCTGAAGCCGCAGCTCCTGGGGCAGCATGTATGGACCAGCTTGGGCCACGGGCAGCTCCTTTGAGGAGCACGGTTTTCAGGGTGGCAGCGGAGGACAGTGGGGGGGGGGGAGCTCATGGCGAGTGGGGTAACGGACTCCCAGCAGGCATGGAACATTCCACGGGAGGGAAGGAACACGAGCTGCCCTGTCAGCCATCCCTTTCCCCGGCCGGACTGGGAGGGCTCAAGCAGGCAGAGAAGGGGGTTGCTAGGCAGGAAGCGCAGAGGGAGGCAGGAGGCTGCTGTTCAGGAGGGCTGCATCCTTGCTTGCCAGTGGGGCTGCCTGGTTGCTCCCGTGCGGCCGCAGTGCTCTTCTGATCTGTACTCCCAGGTGGCCTGCTGGAGCTGGGGTTTGCAAGTCTCTTGGTGCTGCTCATACTGGAGTTGAGGCTGGAGAGCAGCGAGCGATGGAGGGAGAGAAGCGAGCAGGGGCAGGGCCTTGGGGAGAAGAGGTGGAGAAGGGGTGGGACCTTGGGGGGAAGAGGTGAGGCAGGGCCTTGGGGAAGGGGGCAGGGCCTGGGGGATGAGGCGGAGCATGGGAGGGTCCAGTTTTCAGATATTAGAAAGCTGGCCACCATACACTCCATAAAGCTCCTCATTTCAGCAATCTTCCTTTAACTCTGGTTGTTTGCTACCTTGTAGCCAGATGAACTCCTGCTGGAGATGTCTGCAGAAGTAGTGGTGCCAGTGGGATCCAAGTGGGCACACTCCACTGCAGAATGGGCATGGCTCCTACTGTGGTAAAACCTGCTTTCCCGCTGGTCACATGGTTTGTTTAGAGAAAGAAGAGTCTTTGTGAAGTGAACCTTATAAATGAAGATAGAAGAGTGGAGGCAGTATTTGTTGGGGCTAGACTCCAAATAAAAAACTGCTCAAGCATACTGACTTGGACATCAAGGAGTAGTCCATCTAAAAAAAAAATGACAGAAAGGATCCACAAGTCAGCATATTCAAGATATTTGTGTTTCTTTCAGGCGTGGAGCTTTTCCTGTGCCATAACCTCCCATGTGCTTTAGGGGGGAAATCAGCAGCTGTTGGTGATAACAGAATTTTCCACTACAGGCCAATATGCTCCTACCAGCCTTGATAATAAAGTGTGTGCTTGAGACATTGAAAAAAAGACTTAAATAATTGTGATCTCTTCAAATTTTTATTTTTTCATTTTGCATGCCTCCATTTCCGAGACAGTATACAAGACTTCAGGAGAACTGCAGAACAGAAAAACAGTCTTCTTTACACTTTCCATTTTCTGTTAGTTTAAAATTATTATAGGTTTAATTGGAATGTGGAAACATGATAGTATGGTCTGTAGTAAAAGAACCTGGAATAGGGAATTAACAGAAAGGGAAGGGAACCAGTATATTACAGAACAGATTTAATTATAAGAGATGGGCATGGAATGTGTTTTAGTGTAAACATCCACAAAATTTCACTTTCCGAAAAACCAGAGCTGTCTTTAGCTATCTAAGTTTTTGTATTGGCACCCATCACTGCAGTATCTGAGCTCCACCTTTTATTTCCTCCACTCCTCTTCTACCCCTTTCTGTAACTCCTTCCTTCTTGATTTAATTTTTTACATTCTCTCTCTTTTTTTTTTTTTAAGTTACAGCTGTGGTAAAGCAAACTCAAAGAAGTGAGTTTTTTATTCTTCATTCTGAGAAATATTGAGAGTATTGGTCATTCTTATGTCCCCTTCAGTGATGAGTTCCAAAGCCTTGGCTTTGTTGCCAAGAAAGCTCTGTCTCAAGCTTCTCCCTTGAATTTGATTGCTTTGTCGTTCCTGAAGAATGCAGCTGCCAAATTTGTCGTTGTGGAAGGAGAGAGAAAGATGTTCTCTAAGCTTCTATCTTCACTGCAAAAAAGGTTCATTTTTACATCAAGATAGCTATCTCAGTGTAAAATCCTAATGGAGACAAGGCACATGTCGTTTTTACCTGAATGTAGCTAGTCAAGATCAGCCCCAGAAGGTGGGATATAGGGTTGACCTTGACAAGTTACATCATGGCAAAACCTTCAGTGCCTTGTCTCCACTAGGTTTTACATGGAGATAACTAACTCAAGAGAGCTATCTTGATGTAAAAATGTACCATTTTTCCCCCCTCAGCAAAAACATACCCATAAGATACCTAGGGCCATTTCCATGGCAAATGTCAAAAATTTAGATCAAGGCTGTGAACTTATTCTATGTGGAGTGAATGTAGTAAGCATATCCATCTGGGTGTTATGTTTTAGATGTCTGGTGCTGCTGAACAAGTGGCCTGTTGGACTAACTGAAGTGCTTTTATTGTTTGGAATGCCTGTATTTAGGTAAAATGAGTTTCAATAATCTAGCCTGGTGGTCAAAAGGACACAAATCACCATGGTTAAATCATTGTCTAACTGGTTAGAAAAATATGCCCATTCTATTTTAGGTGGAAGAAGGCATTTTTCAAAGTAGCAGTTACGTCAGGCTCCAGCAGCCGTGAGGAGTCAAGAAGAACCCCATTGCTGTGGACTGATTTGATGATTTCTAGTAAAGTCTCTTGACACGGGTTGTTATGATGATCGCTAGATCTTCAAAGTGTTTCCTTCTTCCCACTAACATCCTCTCTATCTTGCTCAATGTCAGTGTGACGGAGTTTACAAACCCCACACTAAGGCTGAGACAAGGGAAGGGCTGGAGTAGTACTGTTCCTGGGAGAAGGCCAGTATAAAGAGATCTTCAGCAGCCCCAGGCAAGAGGGGAAAGAAAGAAGCTGTTTCCTGGAGGAGTACCACTCTGCAGCAACAGGAGAAGAAGCTTCTGCTGAGGGAACCTGGCTGTGAGTCTTCCCTCTCCCAAAATGGAGGGAGAACTGGGGCAAAGGCTCAAGAAGGCTGCAGGCATCAGCCCTAATCTATGGGGCTTAGAAATAAAGACTTTTAAAGTCCACTATGACCACACCCCAAACTGAGACACAGGTGTGGTAGGAAATGGCCATGGGGAAGGTGAACAAAGGGGCCATCTGAACATAGGCCACTGCACGCTACTTCACTTTCAGGCACCTGGGTTGGGACTCGATGGACAGGGAGGGCCCGGGTCCTCCTACCCACCTCAGACCTATGATCCCGTTCCTCAAGGAGTGCAGAGCTAGGGATTACTGTCAATGAGGCCAGTCCAGCTAAGACCTCATCCAGAGGGCTGGGACACCTTAAACTGACATAAAGGTGGGAGTTGGAGTCACAGGCCAATAGGCCTGCTGACTTCCCAAACCACCCCACTATAGTCGGCTTCAGCCAGCTGTCTTATAGATAAGTCCGTGTCAGCCAGGCATTGGGATAGTTGAAAGATGGTGCTATTGGAATAGAAGGTATATCTGGGTATTGTCCTCATTGTCAGCTGCCGTTTGAGACCGTGGCATCTCAATCTCTACCTCTGGTCAACTGTATCAAATGCTATAGAGAGATTGAGGAGTATGAGTGTAAATGTTCTCCCCTTGTTTATGGCCAAGAAAAGGAGGAGGTCATCTGCCAGTGCTGTCACTGCTGTCTCTGTTGGGAGGGGATCAGGAAAATGGCTGTAGAATGGTCTGTTTGGAGACTATTCCATTCTTGAGCTTGTAATCAAGAAAGTAGGGAAGGTAGACAACAGGTGGAATTGTGCGAGGTATGCTGAATCAAAGGGAAGGTTTCTTCAGCATAGGTCAGACTGTTACATATTTAGAGAGCATTGTTTCCTGGAGGAATACCACTTTGCAGCAACAGGAGAAGAAGCTTCTGCTGTGGGGACCTGGCTATGACTCTTCCCGCCCCCCTAAGATAGAGGGAGAAATGGTTAGATGCTGTTAATCATTGCTGGACTAGTAGTAGCCTTTCTGTATATTTAAAAAATGCTCAGCTTTATAGTTCAACTCACATTCTTGCAGGGTTACGCATGTAAGCTCTAGTATTGGAAAGGGGAGATTCCCAGCTTCCCCAATGGGACCAAGACCGTTAGCCCTTAAATATCAGACTTTAAATTGTGACATTTTATGTACATAATTAATTTAAATCATTCTTACATGCCTTTATGGGTTGCTCTGAGGTTAGGATAGTGCAATCTTGGTGAATAAGGTAGTTGACTTTATAGTTATTGGAACTATTTTTTTATTCCTTTAATATTTTAAAACTCTCTAAAACATTTGTAAAATAGATTTTGTGTAAAATATGTGGCATATAAAAATACTTGATTGTGTGGTATGGTATAAAGGTTCTTCTTCGAGTGCTTGCTCATATCGATTCCAATTAGGTGTGTGCGCGCCTCGTGCACAATCGTCGGAAGATTTTTACCCTAGCAACACCCGGTGGGTCGGCTGAGGCGCTCCCTGGAGTGGCGCCCTTATGGCGCTGGATATATGCCCCTGCCGACCCAGCGCCCCCTCAGTTCCTTCTTACCGCCCGTGATGGTCGTTGGAACTGTGGAGAGCGGCATAGCTGACCTCCACCTCCCTAGCTTACTCATTGTATAGATAGTTGTTTAGTGTAGTTGTTAATAGTTTGAACAGTTTTAGTGTAGTTATAGTTGTAGATAGTGTAGATAATACTTGGAGGAGTCGGGGTTGATCCCCGTCCCTCCTCCCCGGTACCGGGGCTCATGCCCAGGTCTCCGGGTTTCAAGCCTTGCTCGGCTTGTCTCAAGCCGATGCCTACAGGAGACCCCCACGACTCCTGCTTGAAGTGCCTGGGGGAATCTCATCAGCCAGATAAGTGCCGCATTTGTAAGGCCTTCAAGCCTCGGACAAAAAAGGAGCGGGACTTTCATTTAAAGCAGCTCCTAATGGAAGTGGCACTTAGCCCGGTGTCTGCGGCACCGAGCGCGTCCCAGGCACCGTCGGTCCGCAGCGCGCCCCCGGCACCGCAACGACCCGGTACCACTAAGGACTCTCGGCTCCGGACGTCTCCGGCACCGATACAGCTGTGACATCGCTCGCTGTCTCCGTGGCCCAAGAAGCAGCACAAAACGCCTCCTGCTCCGGTGCCGTTGCAGACACCGCTGTTACCCTCTTCGGAGCAAAGAGCCATACCGGACCGCCCCACGAGGGCTCCAACGCCGGCACCGTCGATTCCGGCACCTCAAGTGCTGTCGAGTCCGGTGCGCATAAGCTCCCCGGTGCACGCCGTGGTTGAGCTCGGACTTCTGTCCACCCCGGAGACCACCTCCACGGCCCGCGACCTAATCGCGCTGACAGAGCCTGGACCGTCTCACCTTCCGGTACCACCGGTGACAACGGTCCCATCGAAGGGAAAACCCGCCTTCATGTGTCCTCCGTCACAGAGCGGGTCAGTTCGGCACCGGTCTCACTCCAGGTCCCGGTCTAGATCCCGGTCCTGGTGTCGCCGATGGTCCCGTACTCGGCACCGCTCGCAGTCCCGGCACCGATCCCCATCTCGGCGCCGGTCGTACTCGCGGCACCGCTCCGCTTCACGAAGGTCTCCATCTCGGTATGACCGGTACTGATCCAGCTCCCGGCACCGCTCCCGGCACCGATCGTCTCGCAGCCGATCCCGGCGCCGCCAGAGACACAGATCCTCGTCGAGATCTAGATCAAATTCCCGGCATCGTTATGACCGTCGGTCCCGATCCCGGTCACGGTACCGCCAGAGACCCTGGCACCGATCTCCAGCTCCCANGCCCTAGCAACACCCGGTGGGTCGGCTGAGGCGCTCCCTGGAGTGGCGCCCTTATGGCGCTGGATATATGCCCCTGCCGACCCAGCGCCCCCTCAGTTCCTTCTTACCGCCCGTGATGGTCGTTGGAACTGTGGAGAGCGGCATAGCTGACCTCCACCTCCCTAGCTTACTCATTGTATAGATAGTTGTTTAGTGTAGTTGTTAATAGTTTGAACAGTTTTAGTGTAGTTATAGTTGTAGATAGTGTAGATAATACTTGGAGGAGTCGGGGTTGATCCCCGTCCCTCCTCCCCGGTACCGGGGCTCATGCCCAGGTCTCCGGGTTTCAAGCCTTGCTCGGCTTGTCTCAAGCCGATGCCTACAGGAGACCCCCACGACTCCTGCTTGAAGTGCCTGGGGGAATCTCATCAGCCAGATAAGTGCCGCATTTGTAAGGCCTTCAAGCCTCGGACAAAAAAGGAGCGGGGCTTTCATTTAAAGCAGCTCCTAATGGAAGTGGCACTTAGCCCGGTGTCTGCGGCACCGAGCGCGTCCCAGGCACCGTCGGTCCGCAGCGCGCCCCCGGCACCGCAACGACCCGGTACCACTAAGGACTCTCGGCTCCGGACGTCTCCGGCACCGATACAGCTGTGACATCGCTCGCTATCTCCGTGGCCCAAGAAGCAGCACAAAACGCCTCCTGCTCCGGTGCCGTTGCAGACACCGCTGTTACCCTCTTCGGAGCAAAGAGCCATACCGGACCGCCCCACGAGGGCTCCAACGCCGGCACCGTCGATTCCGGCACCTCAAGTGCTGTCGAGTCCGGTGCGCATAAGCTCCCCGGTGCACGCCGTGGTTGAGCTCGGACTTCTGTCCACCCCGGAGACCACCTCCACGGCCCGCGACCTAATCGCGCTGACAGAGCCTGGACCGTCTCACCTTCCGGTACCACCGGTGACAACGGTCCCATCGAAGGGAAAACCCGCCTTCATGTGTCCTCCGTCACAGAGCGGGTCAGTTCGGCACCGGTCTCACTCCAGGTCCCGGTCTAGATCCCGGTCCTGGTGTCGCCGATGGTCCCGTACTCGGCACCGCTCGCAGTCCCGGCACCGATCCCCATCTCGGCGCCGGTCGTACTCGCGGCACCGCTCCGCTTCACGAAGGTCTCCATCTCGGTATGACCGGTACTGATCCAGCTCCCGGCACCGCTCCCGGCACCGATCGTCTCGCAGCCGATCCCGGCGCCGCCAGAGACACAGATCCTCGTCGAGATCTAGATCAAATTCCCGGCATCGTTATGACCGTCGGTCCCGATCCCGGTCACGGTACCGCCAGAGACCCTGGCACCGATCTCCAGCTCCCACGCGCGGAGCAACAGAGCAGGACGGTGTAACGCGGTATGGGAGTTCGGCCCCGCCTTGGCCCTCACGACCAAACTCGACGTTGTCACAAGCGGAAAGTGGCCGCCGCGTCCAGGGCCAAGACGCGGATGGTGCTAGCCAGGGCCAGGAGGAAGGACACGATCCTGACCAAGGGGCCCCACAATGGTCCTTCTGGACTCCTTGGGCATATCACCAAGCCCAAGGTGTCCCCCCGGGCACTTCCCGCTCTGTACATTCGGAGTCCCGGGTGCCGGAGGCCACCGTGAGCCATCCTCCCCAGGCTGCCCCAGAGGCGACTACCCTCTCGTCAGACCAGGCCCATGCCCATAGCGTGGTGGACCTAGGGCAACCTGACCCTCCTCAACCTGACCTTTCCCAGGATCCGCTAGTCCCGGGGGTGTCCTCCTCATCCTCTCCTGACGAGGCTGTAGCAGGCTCGTCCTCTTCGGGCCCACCACCTATAGATCTCCGTGCACACTAAGAGTTGTTACGTAGGGTGGCACTGAACATGAACATACAGGTGGAGGAGGTGGTGGAAGTCGAGGACCCGGTGGTGGACATTTTATCGGCCGATGCCCCCACACGGGTGGCCCTACCCTTTATCCGGACTATACAGGCTAATGCCAACACGATCTGGCAGTCCCCTGCATCTATTCCTCCCACGGCCAGAGGGGTGGAGAGGAAATACATGGTGCCCTCTAAGGACTACGAATATTTGTATATTCACCCCTTACCCTGTTCCCTCGTTGTACAGTCTGTAAACGAAAGGGAGCGACACGGCCAGCAAGCGCCTGCTCCTAAGTCCAAGGACGCTAGGCGCCTGGATTTATTCGGGCGCAAAATTTATTCGACTGGTGGCCTACAGCTCAGGGTAGCTAACCAGCAGGCCCTCCTGAGCCATTATAACCATAACACCTGGAATTCAATGGGGAAATTCAGGGAGCTGCTTCCCCAGGAGTCCAGGGAGGAGTTTGGGGNCGGTGTAACGCGGTATGGGAGTTCGGCCCCGCCTTGGCCCTCACGACCAAACTCGACGTCACAAGCGGAAAGTGGCCGCCGCGTCCAGGGCCAAGACGCGGATGGTGCTAGCCAGGGCCAGGAGGAAGGACACGATCCTGACCAAGGGGCCCCACAATGGTCCTTCTGGACTCCTTGGGCATATCACCAAGCCCAAGGTGTCCCCGGTGTAACGCGGTATGGGAGTTCGGCCCCGCCTTGGCCCTCACGACCAAACTCGACGTCACAAGCGGAAAGTGGCCGCCGCGTCCAGGGCCAAGACGCGGATGGTGCTAGCCAGGGCCAGGAGGAAGGACACGATCCTGACCAAGGGGCCCCACAATGGTCCTTCTGGACTCCTTGGGCATATCACCAAGCCCAAGGTGTCCCCGGTGTAACGCGGTATGGGAGTTCGGCCCCGCCTTGGCCCTCACGACCAAACTCGACGTCACAAGCGGAAAGTGGCCGCCGCGTCCAGGGCCAAGACGCGGATGGTGCTAGCCAGGGCCAGGAGGAAGGACACGATCCTGACCAAGGGGCCCCACAATGGTCCTTCTGGACTCCTTGGGCATATCACCAAGCCCAAGGTGTCCCCCCGGGCACTTCCCGCTCTGTACATTCGGAGTCCCGGGTGCCGGAGGCCACCGTGAGCCATCCTCCCCAGGCTGCCCCAGAGGCGACTACCCTCTCGTCAGACCAGGCCCATGCCCATAGCGTGGTGGACCTAGGGCAACCTGACCCTCCTCAACCTGACCTTTCCCAGGATCCGCTAGTCCCGGGGGTGTCCTCCTCATCCTCGCCTGACGAGGCTGTAGCAGGCTCGTCCTCTTCGGGCCCACCACCTATAGATCTCCGTGCACACTAAGAGTTGTTACGTAGGGTGGCACTGAACATGAACATACAGGTGGAGGAGGTGGTGGAAGTCGAGGACCCGGTGGTGGACATTTTATCGGCCGATGCCCCCACACGGGTGGCCCTACCCTTTATCCGGACTATACAGGCTAATGCCAACACGATCTGGCAGTCCCCTGCATCTATTCCTCCCACGGCCAGAGGGGTGGAGAGGAAATACATGGTGCCCTCTAAGGACTACGAATATTTGTATATTCACCCCTTACCCTGTTCCCTCGTTGTACAGTCTGTAAACGAAAGGGAGCGACACGGCCAGCAAGCGCCTGCTCCTAAGTCCAAGGACGCTAGGCGCCTGGATTTATTCGGGCGCAAAATTTATTCGACTGGTGGCCTACAGCTCAGGGTAGCTAACCAGCAGGCCCTCCTGAGCCATTATAACCATAACACCTGGAATTCAATGGGGAAATTCAGGGAGCTGCTTCCCCAGGAGTCCAGGGAGGAGTTTGGGGCCTTAGTAGAAGAGGGCAAGACAGTGGCAAGGACGTCTCTACAGGCGTCTTTGGATATGGCGGACTCGGCGGCTAGGACTTTAGCCTCGGGCGTGGCTATGCGCCGCATTTCATGGCTGCAGGTGTCGGGTCTTCCACCTAAGCTACAACAAACGATTCAAGACCTGCCATTTGATGGCCAAGGGCTCTTTTCTGACAAGACTGATCCCAGACTTCAAAGTCTGAAGGACAATAGAGCCATTATGCGTTCACTGGGCATGCATACCCCGGTAACGCAACGTCGGCCCTTCCGGCCTCAACCACAGCGCACCTATCCTAACCCCAACCCTTGGCCGCGGCAAGACTTCACTAGAAGACATGGCCGTGGTAATATGAGGAGACAATCTGGTCCTCCATCGGCCCAGAATCCAGGCCCCCCAAGACCATCGGCGGGGCCCAGGCAAAACTTTTGAGGGTGCGCCCGAGGACGGAGCACCAGTCTCCTTACCAGATCCTTTCCCTCCTTG
The DNA here is from genome assembly GCA_003942145.1 of Platysternon megacephalum. Lineage (NCBI taxonomy): Eukaryota > Metazoa > Chordata > Testudines > Platysternidae > Platysternon > Platysternon megacephalum. The sequence continues at coordinate 1,835,955 of QXTE01000081.1, read as the reverse complement.
CTCCAACCGCCTTTCCTATTTCCTCCCTGCGTGGTCCAGCATCACTTCAGACCGCTGGGTCCTACGCACGGTGGAAACTGGATACCATCTGCAGTTTCTTTCACCCCCACCTTCCCACCCTCCCCCCCGTCCCTCTTCAGGGACCCCTCTCACGAGCAACTTCTCTTACAGGAGGGTCAAGTGCTCCTGTCTATCGGGGCGGTGGAAGAGGTCCCAAAGGATTTCAGGGGCAGGGGTTTTTACTCCCATTACTTCCTAATCCCCAAGGCAAAGGGGGGACTTCGGCCCATCCTAGACCTGCGTGGACTCAACAAATTCATGGTAAAGTTGAAGTTTCACATGGTTTCCCTGGGGACCATTATTCCTTCCCTGGATCATGGAGACTGGTATGCCGCCCTCGACATGAAGGACGCGTACTTCCACATAGCAATTTATCCGCCTCGCAGGCGTTTCCTTCGCTTTGTGGTCAATCGGCAGCATTTCCAATTTACCGTCCTTCCCTTCGACCTGTCCACAGCACCGCAGGTTTTCACAAAGTGTATGGCCGTCGTAGCGGCCTCGCTCTGACGCCATCGGATCCAAGTGTTCCCGTACCTCGACGACTGGCTCATTCGGGGTCATTCCGAGCTACAGGTGCAGTCTCATGTTCGCTTCGCCATGAGCTTGTTCAGGCACCTGGGTTTGCTGCTCAACGCTGAAAAGTCCACTTTGCAGCCGACCCAGAGAATAGATTTCATTGGGGCGATCCTGGACTCGACTCTCGCCAAGGCGTGCCTACCGCAGGCCCGCTTCCTGTCCATCATAACCGTTATCCACGGCCTCCTGCGGTTCCCAACCTCGACAGCACGCGCGTGTCTCGCTCTCCTGGGCCACATGGCCTCGTGCACTTTCGTGACCAGGCATGCCAGACTACGCCTCCGCCCACTTCAGACCTGGCTATCGTCAGTGTACCGTCCAGGCCGGGACAGTTTGGACACAGTACTCATGGTGCCTACGGTGATCCTAGCCTCTCTGCGTTGGTGGCTGAACCACGGCCTCGTTTGCGGCGGGATGCCTTTCCACGCCCTGCAGCCCTCTCTAATCCTGACCACGGATGCGTCATCGCTGGGCTGGGGCGCTCACCTTGCGGGCCTTCGCACACAAGGTCTTTGGTCCGCACAAGAAATAGCCCTGCATATCAATGTCAGGGAACTGAGAGCAGTACGGCTGGCATGTCAGGTATTCCACGAGCATCTTCAGGGCCGTTGTGTCGCAATCTTCACAGACAACACAACGGCCATGTTTTATATCAACAAACAAGGAGGAGCACGATCCTCCCTCCTTTGTCAGGAAGCCATACGCCTCTGGGAGTTTTGCATAGCCCACTCGATAGACCTGGTGGCATCATTTCTCCCAGGAATCCAGAACACCTTGGCAGACCGCCTCAGCAGATCCTTCCTGAAGCACGAGTGGTCGATACGTCCGGACGTTCCCCACTTCCGGAAAACGGAAAGGATATTTCCCCACATGGACCTTTTCGCCCCTCGCGAGAATTGGAAGTGCCAGGTGTTCTGCTCCCTCCAGGGACGCTCCCCGGGCTCCCGATCGGACGCCTTCCTGATATCGTGGAAAGACCACCTGCTCTATGCCTTTCCTCCGTTCCCGTTGGTCCACAAGGTCCTTCTCAAGTTACGCAGAGACAAGGGCCGCCTGAGCCTGATCGCTCCGGCGTGGCCCAGACAGCACTGGTACACCACTCTCCTCGACCTGTCAGTGTCCGAACCAATTCCTCTACCATTGTGGCCGGATCTGATCACTCAAGACCACGGCAGGTTATGTCATCGGACCTGCAGTCCCTCCATCTCACATCATGGATGCTGCATGGCTAACTCAATCGGAGCTGCGCTGCTCCACCTCAGTGCAGCAAGTGCTCTTGGGTAGCAGAAAGCCCTCCACTAGGTCCACATACCTGGCCAAATGGAAGCGTTTCTCCTGCTGGTGTGCCCTGAGCAAGACTGCCCCGCTGGAGGTGCCAGTACCTACCATCTTAGACTATCTCTGGTCCCTGAAACAGCAAGGCCTAGCTGTCTCATCCATCAGGGTACACCTAGTAGCGATTTCGGCCTTCCACCCTGGCGAAAACAGGCGCTCGATTTTCTCCAACCCCATGGTCGGCAGGTTCCTCAAGGGTTTGGAACGTCTATACCCACCAATCCGTCATCCGGCCCCTACGTGGGACCTCAATCTGGTCCTATCTAGACTCATGGGTGCCCCCTTCGAGCCGATGGCCACCTGCTCGCTTCTGTACCTTTCCTGGAAAACGGCTTTCCTCATCGCTATCACATCGGCGAGACGAGTCTCGGAACTTCGGGCCCTCACATCGGATCCACTGTATACGGTGTTCCATAAGGACAAGGTATAGCTGCGACCGCACCCCGCCTTCCTCCCTAAAGTGGTGTCGGCCTTCCATGTCAACCAAGACATCTTCCTCCCGGTCTTCTTTCCGAAGCCACACGCTTCGCGGAGGGAACAACAGCTTCATTCCCTAGATGTTCGTAGGGCTCTCGCTTTTTACATTGAACGAACAAAACCTTTTTGAAAGACATCCCAGCTGTTCGTAGCAGTTTCAGACCGAATGAAGGGCCTCCCGGTCTCCTCGCAGCGAATCTCGTCTTGGATTACAGCATGCATCCGTGCTTGCTATGACTTGGCTGGTGTCCCAACTACCCACCTCACTGCCCATTCCACTCGGGCTCAAGCTTCGTCCTCCGCCTTCCTGGCTCATGTGCCGATACAGGAGATCTGTAGGGCAGCGACTTGGTCATCTGTACATACCTTCGCTTCCCACTACGCCATAGTGCAGCAGTCCAGGGATGATGCGGCATTTGGTTCAGCGGTCCTTCACTCCGCGACATCTCACTCCGACCCCACTGCCTTGGTAAGGCTTGGGAGTCACCTAATTAGAATCGATATGAGTAAGCACTTGAAGAAGAAAAGACGGTTACTTACCTTTTGTAACTGTTGTTCTTCGAGATGTGTTCCTCCCAGCCACTTACAAAGACCCCATTTTCTCCCTCCCACAAATTGCCAATTACTTACCCTCCCTTAAGGAGAATTATTTTTCCAGTAGAGCCCAAGGGCCCAATCAAGTTGGGACCCCATTGTACTGGTGTAACGTGCCCTAATTCTCTTCTCTCAAAACTGGATTGTAATTTTATAATCCTGCCTGTGTACGGGGCAATGTAAAGCTGGCCAGGAACCAGATTGTGACTCCAGGAATCACAATCTGTTGCTTTCCCATAGCCTCAGAGGAGAAGAAAGCTGCATCTTTTCACTGGTGCAGATTACTTCCCCATCTGGACTGGCTCTGGGGCATGAAATTTTGCATTCCGGGCAGGACAGAAACCAGGCTCTGCCCACTCCCGACTCTATCCCCTTCCCACTCATTGGGGGAGTACCAGACTGGCAGCCCCTACTTAAGCCCCTCATTCCTTGGAGCAGGGAGGGGCTCATTACTGAGACCTCTGAGTGTAAAACTTTACATATTGTGGAAGAAACTTCTCAATTCTTGCACTGCTAGTAGAAAAAAAATAACTATCTTAATTTTAAAATACTTATGAAATACTTTGAAGAAAGAAAATCATTGGTACCTTTGTCTTGAATGAGTTAGTGCCTGGTGGGGGAAAAAATAAGAAGAGATTTTGTTAAAAAACACTACATTTTAAAGGTCAAAGTCTGTCTGCAACTGTCAGCATGCCTTTGCAAATCATGAGTTATATCAGTATTAAAACAATAAGTCGATAAATAGAAGTGATCCATGTCAGAATATTTACAAATTCTGCTAAGATATGAATTTTAATATGTATTCCGAAGCTTCTTCTGTTTCTTCATGTATCAGTTGTATTTATTGCACAGAAGATTTTTTTTTCTTGCATTGTGAGTAAAATACACTATTCAGGGGTGTTTTGGTGGTCCTGTAGTTTACTGCTACTCTGAGATTAGAGTTTATGGCTGATTTTGACAGTTACTCACTTCCAAGAGTAATGGACAAGGGTTGGGAGTAATTGTGCCTGGAGGGAAGAAACACACCTCAAGTCTCTCCTGAATGAACTACTACAAGTCAGCATTCAGAGCAGGATCCATGAACTCTGGAGTGAGTTACATCCAGCCTTCTTCCATGGAAAGGAAGGTCAAAGCAATTTGGGGCCTTTGGAAGAGAATGAAGGGGGTAATTAAAGCAACCCAGGAGCACCACACTAATGAGAAAGATTAATAATAGTTTTAGTTTTACTTCCATATTTTAGCAGCACAACTCAAGAGACTAAGATCATAACCAGCTGTTCACACCTGTGAAATATTTTTAATTTATCACTGAATTGGATAAATCAAAATCTTGGCTAGAAGAGAGTAGCAGCCATAATGGAACTTCTCTGCTTAACTTACTGTATCAAAATAATAAATTACATTATATACTGATTATTTTTCTTCATTTTTCCATGTAGGACTTTTCTTTTTGTTAGAGATGGAAACCCGAATAAACGAAATGTGCACAATGAGACATCTATGCACTTGCTGTGTATGGGACCTCAAATTATGATAGCTGAGGGAGCTCTCCATCCTCGCTTGGCACGACCCTCTGAAGATGACATCAGAAGAGCAGATTGTCTGCAAATGATCCTAAAATGGAAAGGAGCAAAGCTTGACCAAGGAGAATATGAAAGAGCAGCTATTGATGCTGTTGATAACAAAAAAAATACACCTTTGCATTATGCTGCTGCCTCAGGGATGAAAAACTGTGTAGAGGTAAAAAACAGATATAAATATACAGATTTGTGGTTATATTGTGGTATTTATATATGTATTCAACAAGGCTATTACACAAAGAAAACATTTTTAATACAAACTTAAGAATTACAAAGATGAGGAAAAGTCCATTTAGAATGCTACATTTGTAAATCTGAAAGAAACAGAACAGTAAACTATCAGGTAGCCACACAAACTGAGAAGAGATCAAAGGAAAATCAAACTACATATACTTATAAAGTTAACTTTATAAGATAAACCATATAGTATGAGGAAGAACCATACTAGTTATTCATAATAATAAATAATGAAAGGAATTTAATGTTAGAGAAATATGTAAGAGGAAAAATGGAATAAATAGCTACCTGAGCCAAATTTTAGAAGCTTGTTTACCCTGCTCGATATGGGAAAACAGCTGTGACTGGAGGAGTTTTAACTACTCACCCCCTGCCTCAAGAATACCTTATACATGTGTAGCCCATAGTGTCCACCTGCTGATTGAAGAATGAACTCTACTCTCTGTGTTAGCATAACTACAGTTTACCAATGAGAACAAATTCTAATGTATGTGAAAATTCTATACAGTATCTGCCACTTATTCTGGGCACTCTTAAGACAGGTCTACACTACAGCTGTAGCACATCTGGCGAAGATGCTCTAAGCCAACAGGAGACAGCTCTCCCATTGGCTTAATAACTCCACCTCCACGAGACGCGGTAGCTATGTTACATAAGAACGGCAATACTGGGTCAGACCAAAGGTCCATCAAGCCCAGTATCCTGTCCTCTGACAGTGGCCAATGGCAGGTGCCCCAAAGGGAATAAACAGACAGGTTATCATCAAGTGATCCATGCCCTGTCATCCAATCCCAGCTTCTGGAAAACAGAGGCTAGGGCCACCATTCCTGCCCATCCTGGCTAATAGCCATTGATGGACCTATCATCCATGAATTTATCTAGCTCCCTTTTGAACCCCGTTATAGTATTGGCCTTCACAGCACCCTCTGGCAAGGAGTCCCAGAGGTTGACAGTGCGTTGCATGAAAAAATACTTTGGTATAACTATGTCACTCAGAGATGTGAAAAATCCACATCTTTGAGCAATGGTTATATTGACCTTAACCCCGGGTAGACAGTGCTATGACACAAGAAAGTAAGTATGTAGTATAGACCAAGCCTTTACTGGGAATTCTGCTTAAGTGGGAGGTCTGCAAAGGAGTACATTTAAACCTGATACTAAATGGTAATGGCTGCTGTGTAATTGGACTGGTAATTCCACTTAATTGAGTGCCTTCATGTGATTTCATAGTGCTTAGGTCTCTGATTGTATTCCAGTTTCGTGCTGATACTGCCTGTTAGCCCTGTTTCAGCTTTCAGTCTTTTCTTAGTTTGTACATGCAGTAAATCTTTGATATGATGGAAAGAAAGAGATTGTGAGCTCTTCAGTTATTCTCTCCTTTCAACTCCCTTGGTCTGACAGCCTGATGGGCTCTGACCACAGTGGTTTTTAGTCACTCACAATTCTACCAGCCTGCCTTCCCCAGCATGGCTCTCGTTTTCACAACCATCTGATTTTTGAGCATTATTGTACAGTACAACAAAATGTACGTGCAATATATAGGAGGAAGAGGTAACTGTGCCTAGCTCTCTAAAGGTCTTTGATCTTTCCCTGTGCCCACACTGGCTAATGCCAAGTTCCTTGTTTCTTTCCTTTGGGTATGGGGCCCACGTTCCTCTCACATTTGACCGAGTGACTAGGTTGGTTTCTCAATTCTGTTCTGTTTCCTTTCCTTGGGAGCATCTAACAATACACAGAAAAGTTGGTGTATACCACCAGTTCTTTGAGTGCTGGTAGCTATGTGTACTCTATATATGGGAATGCATGCACACCATGCACCCGAGTCCCAGAGATTCTTAACAAGCTGTGTCCATTGGCCAGCGTATATGCAGTTAATATCCTCGTACTCCAGACCAAAGGTATAAGAGACTGCAGGCTGATGCCTCTCCAGTTCCTTCTTACCACTGCATGGCCTGAGTTGGAATCCTCTATGTCTACAGATTTCTCCAGCTTCTTTTTTATAGCCTGTAAATAGATATCACAAGTAGTTTTTAGGCTAGCATAGTTATTTTTTTATAGTATAGTTTATATATCTTGTTTTTCCCTCGCTGGGAAGTCCTGCTCATAGTCTGGATCTATGCCCAGAGTCCCTGAGTTCAAGAATTGTGTCTCTTGCCCTTGTTCTTTCCGTGTGAGAGACGACCACCAACCTCTACTGTTTGGGTAAGACGCATATTTCCGCGAAGTGCAGCATCTTTCGCTCGTTTCCCTCTGAACATGTGAAGCTCATCAGCTTTGGTTGAGGAAACACACAGAAGGCTATGAGACCTCACTCTGATCTGAGCCAGGGAAATCCACTATATGTCGGCCCCAACTGACAAGCAGCAGCCCTCCGGGCATGAGATTGAGAGCAGAGCCTAGAGCTGCGAAGCCCAAGGACCCGTTTTCCAGTGCTTCACTTGAGAGTAAGGGGCACTGAGTCCAGAACCTCTTGTTCCTTTCACTCTTAGCTCACTAAGAGAGTTATTTCTCCATTTATATACGTGTACGTAGTTTTTAGTAGTTCTAGTATACTAGAAGTGTTGTTAGTCTTTCCCCAACCTGGGGATTCCACCCCAACCAGGGACTATACCTAGGATCCTGGGCTTCAAAAACCATGTCTCCTGCTGCGCTTCTTCTCCGTGACCGATGAGCACCAGTAGTACCTCTACTGTCTGGGCGAGGTGTATGTAGGCCTTGCTGGAACCCTAGGCATAACTAACTGGTTCACAGCCTTTGGTTCACACTGAGTAGGCCTGCACATTCCTGACCAGAGAGAATGGTACAAGAACATCCAGGTTCTCAAGTAAATACATAAACACATTCTTAAGAGATGGTACAGGAACACACCAACCTCTTGTAAGATAAGGATGGAACAACCGGCTAATGGATAAGGATGATTTGTTTGAACTAGCAGGTACGAGGTGTAGGGTTGGTAACTAACCACGTCAGGAGCGTAATACGTAACTTATTTGTATCATTGTATAAAAGGAGAAGTCATAGGAGGGGCACCTATGTCCAGCTTAGGGGGCAGCATCCTGGTGTGCTGGCTGACCTGGTACCATTGTCTCAGGCATACATTTGTTAGTGTACCTGTAACTATGGAGCCAGGATACTAGTATCATGTTTCATCAACAATAAACTTGGCTGAGTGCCTTCGCCACCGAACTGAGCCTGTGGTCTTTCTTGAGTAACATCGAGGTCTGCTGAAATAGCAGACTGTGCTCTCTGCTCACGCTGATAATGCCAGAGATCCAAGAACGGAAGCACTGAGCAGCTGTAACAGCTTAGCAGCCTTGACAATGTTGCAGCAGCAACGACATTCCACAGCGCTTCGCTCACTGTGCTGAGATGTGCGCTGCTTTTAACTGAAAGTCCTTTCTGCCCAGGACCAGGGAAGCCTGTGAACTCTGTCTCCATAAGCATCTCATGGAAGAGGCTATGTGACCCCAAGCACACTTGGATCCCGGCCCGGGAAGACTCCCTGTGCAGTAGCCACGACTTACCGCGAGCACCTCTCTGAGCACCACTTACGGTGCAGAACCGTTGATACCGAAGGACAAGGACAAGTCCTGGCATTAGAGCAAAAAACATTCTCAGTCACAAGAGCAGGTCCCCGCAGAGGATTGCTCATAAGTGCAGGATTCCCTCCCCGAGCCGCGCCGCACCAGGTTGGGTGAGACATTGTGCATGGATCCTGCCAGGCTGGCACCGAAGACCCCCTGGCTGGAGGGAAAAGCAAACTGGATCCAATGGCAAACCCAGTACCGAAACCTCCAGAATGCTCACTGATGCACATGACACCACCTGCTCCGACAGTGTCCTGCGGACCAGCTGACCCTACACACTCCACCAGGTACCTCAGCCATCTCGATGGGTGCTCCATGGACCCCAGCCACATGGCAGAGGAGTTGATCCTCCCCTACCCACAGTCTCTGCTCCTCTCGGGCACTCCACTCAGATGGGACGTCCCCATGCTGGAGGATGAACCCCTCTCCTCCTACCAGAGAAACTGCTCCTTTCACGCTGCACTGCAGCCTTCTGGTACCAGCGGTCCTGCCATTGATAACACCATCTTCCGACTCAGAGGACTTCTCGGATGTGGAACTGCCATCTTCCCTGATGCCAGGCCAGAGCCTGGATGTGTGAACCAGACCTCCCTATCCTCCAGCCTGTGAACCACCCAGGGTGACCTGGTACCACTTTCCATGGGGCCCGCCACAACTGATAGACCCCTCCTTCTGGCCTTTGGGGACCAGAGACGTCAAGAACCATCCCAGGCTTCATGCCAGGCATCCCCTGTACACCTGCCTGTCTTGTTGGTGTACGAGGAAGGGGAGGACATCGAGCTGGTACTGTCAGTTCCACCTGTCCCTACTGGAGCATCCTCGTTGCTGGATGAGGCGATCATCCCTCTCCCACTCTCTCAGCTGGATGATCACCGGCAATACCAGGACCTGCTACAGAGGGTGGCAGCGGACCTTCAGATTCCTTTGGGGGGAATTGCAGGACCGACAACATCGGCTGCTAGACATCCTCCAACCCCCAGGCCTCTCCAGGATGGTGCTCCCCATCAATGAGGTCGTCATGGAACCGGCCCCTGCAGTGTGGCACACACTTGCCTTGTGTGCACCCACACCCAAGCGAGCGGAGGGATGGTACTTTGTGTGGGGTAAGGGGGCCGAATTCCTACTCACCCACTCTTCCCCCAATTTCCTGGTTGTTCACATGACTTCTGAATGGGCAAGACAGCAACCACAAAAATCCACCCCTCCTGATAAGGCAGCCAAGAGGCTGGACATGCTGGGCAAAGCTCTTTTCATCTGCGGGGCTGCAGTTCCATATTTCCAACTATCAGGCTCTGCTAGCCAAGTATGATTTTAACAACTACAACAGGCCAGCAGAGTTCCAGGACAAGCTCCCTCTAGAATACTAGGAGCAATTCTAGATGCTGGTGGATGAAGGGGGGCTGGCAACCAAGGTTGCCCTCCAGGCAGCAGTGGACGCAGCCGACACTGCCTCTCGATCAGTAGCCACTGGTATAATCATACACAGGGACTTGTGGCTCTAATCCTCTGGCTTCCCCAGGGAGGTGCAAAATACGATCAAGGTCCTCTCCTGTGATGAGTCCAACCTCTTCAATGAAAAGATGGACAAGTCCCTGCGCTCCATCAAAGATTCGAGGTCTATGCTACCTTCCCTTGACATTTACGCTCTGACCCTAGATACAGACACCAGAAACAACCCTTTTGTCTGCGGCCACACACATCTTACCCAGCCCCTATTATCAGCACCTACAAGAGCTTCCACTTTGACGGCAGAGACCCCTATTCCCTACCTCCACCATGACCACCTCCTTGACCCTCTCCCAGCTGCAGGCCAAAGGCCAATTTTGATATGCAAGTCAAGACCTGTGAACTTCCTTCAATGTCACACCCCAGGTCATCTTCAGGTGCCATCTCACCCTATTTACCCATTGGTGGGGCAAGACCACAATGGACAATTGGGTACGGGATATCATCCACCACAGATGCTTGATAGTTCCTCTCCTTCCCACCTCATCGCCCTCCCACCAACTCCTCCTCCAACAAGAAGCAGGCATTCTACTCCTCAAGGGTGTGTGTGTGATAGAGTGCATCCTGCCCCAATACCGTGGGAGAGGCTTTTACTCACCGTACTTCCTCATCCCAAAGAAGGGAAGAGGATGCCATCCCATTCACGATCTTCATTTACTAAATGTTTATCAGGAATCCAAATTCCAGATGGTGACACTGGCATCGATCATCCTCTCCCTCCACAAGGGAGCATGGTTCACGGCTCTTGACATGAAAGATTCTTACTTCCACATGGACATCCACCCGTCATACAGGAAGTTTCTCCATTTCAGGGTGGGACTCCACAACTACCAATTATGGGTCCTTCCATTCAGCATAGCAAAAGCACCAAGAGTGTTCACAAAGATTTTCACAGTGATAGTGGCCCAGATGTGATGTCTAGGCCACACAGTATTTCCCTATGTGGCAGGACGATGCCTCACCACCGCTGGCGCCTCCTACTGGTTGCTCCAGGAATTAGCTCTTGTCAGCCGTGGAGCGCCCTCGACGCGTGGTGTCTTGCCCATCACCTGCTCCGCTGCTTTGGGAACCGCGTTGCTCCCCGCTCGGCGGTGTCTGCTTCAGGACACTGCCCTCCGGCACTGCCCACTACTCCAGTCTCACCCCCTTCCGGGGGGGGGGGGCGGGGGTTAACAGCAGTCCTTCAGCTTGCACCTGCCTCGGTGGCCAACCACAACCCCAAAGTCTAGCCCCTTCTCTCAGGAGCCAGTTGCAGTCTATCTCAGCCCCACTCCTCTGTGGCCAGGTGCAGTGCCGGGGGGAAGCAGGGGACCCAGGCCCACCTGCTACTCTGGGTCCCGACCCAGGGACCCTCTAGCAGCAGCCTCTCTCTGCCCTCCTTTGCTCCCCTCTTGTCTGCCTATTTTCCCTGGGCCATTTCCCCTTTGGCTCCATGCATCTTCTCGAACCTTTGTAGCAGGGGTCGCAGCCTGGCAGGCATCTGGGACGGAGCTCTCCCCTGCTCCCCCAAGGCTGCCCAGCACTGCTCTGTCCAAGGTGCTATCTCCTTACCTCAGGAGCCCATCCTCCTCCCTTGCTAGTCAGGGAGAGACTGCCTTCTCCTTAGCTAGGCAGCCTTTATATATGGCCCAGCCTGGCCCCGATTGGCTGCCTCTTTCTTGGCCCTGATTGGCTCTCCACAGGCCTTTGCTGATAGGCTGCTGGTCTGCGCAGCCTCTCTGGCCTGTTCCAGCCCTTTTTCTCTGGAGTGGGGCAGCCACCCCACTCACCCTACCTTAACGACTGGCTCCTGGTGGCACAATTTCAACAGGAAGTGCTCTCCACGATCCGCTGTGTTCTTGGCCTCCTGGCATTCCTGGGTATCTGTGTCAACAAAGACAAGTCTTTTTTGACACCCACACAGACATTATACTTCATAGGGGGCAAGGTTGGACTCAATCGCAGCATGAGCCTTCCTCCCAGCAAACTGCTTCACACTGATGAACACCCTCGTCATGTGCCTTCGCCTCAAACCCCACACCATGGTCCAATATTGCCTCTCCCTCTTAAGTCATATGGTGGCCTGCACTCAAATGACACCGCATGGATGGCTCCACATGCGCTGTCTACAAGTTTGGCTTCTCTCCACCTACAAGCCCAGCAGAGACCATATCCCATGCCTGTGCTGACCTCCCTCACCTGGCACCTCCTTCAACTTCTCCACACCACAGGCCACTATCAAGACAGATGCTTTCCTCATGGAGTGGGGAGCCTACTTAGGCCATCACACAGTGCACACCAGTCTGCACATAAACATATTAGAACTCAGGGCAGTCTGTCTCACATGCAAGGCCTTCCTCCCGCTCATATGGTCCCTTCACATTCAGCTTCTCTGACAATATCACTGCTGTGGCATAAATCAACAAACAGGGTGCAGCCAGGTCCCTCTCTTTGCTCCGAATCTATTTGGCTCTGGAACTGGTGCATCAGGAACCAGGTCATGCTTCAGGCCACGCACCAGGCCCCAAAATTCCCTAGACAACATGCTCAGCAAAACTGTATACCTCAACCATGAGTGGGAGCTACACGATACCATGCTCCACAACCTCTTTGCATGGTGGGGCACCTCCCGGTGGAACTTCTTTGTCTCTCAAGGGCTTCGGAAAGTCCCCCTCTATTGCTCCAGCGGAGTTCTAGGCAAGGGCTCTCAAGGTGACACTCTCCTCTTCTGGACGGGCGACCTGTTATGCCTTTCACTCCATTCCCCTCCTGCCGCAGGTTCTCTGCAAGATTCACCGGGACAAGGCCACCGGCATCCTCACAGCACCCTACTGTCCCCGGAAGTTCTGGTTCACCGACCACCAGTCTGTCTCTGCACGCTCCCAGATCTCCTCACACAAGGTCAGGGATGACTCCATCATCCCAATCCAGACCCTCTTTACATCAGTCTGGTATTTGGATGGGCATCAAGTGTAGACTGTGCATGCTCCGCTCCGGTTCGGCAAATCCTCACCCAAAGCAGGAGGGAATCCACCAGAACATGCTACTGCGCTAAATGAAGATGATTCCTAGACGCTTCCATCGCCACCACCACTCAGGGGACACAGTGACCATCCCAGTGACCATCCTGGACTATTTCCTTGCCCTTAAAACGTCAGTACTGGCTCTCAACTCTATTTGAGTGCATCGGCAGCACTTAGCACCTTTCTCCCACAATGGATGGCACGTCCGTCTTCACACACCCTATCACTGTGCACTTAAAGAAGGGCTTGATCAACACCTTCCCATCTATTGGGTCCCCATGGGACCTTAACCTCGTTCTTTCTGCCCTCATGAGACCACCCTTTGAACCGATGGCAACATGTTCTCTATGCAAGTGGCATTCTTATTTGCCATTACCTCGGCCAGACATGTCAGCAAGCTTGCTGCCATGATGCCAGATCCCCCCCTGTGCCACATTATATTTAACAAGGAGAAGGTGTCCAAATTCCACCTCAGTCAATCCATCCACTTGCCTGTGTTCTACCCAAAGCCACACACCTCTCCCGCCGACAGAACTCTGTACCTCCTTAGCGTCCGTGCCTGAGCGTTCTACCTCCATAGGACTTGCCTCTTTTGGAAGTCACCTAAACTTTTCGTTGCCTTCGTTGAATGGTCAAAGTGACAAGCCCTCTCGTCCCAACGAATCGCTAAATGGGTGTCAGGGTGCATCCTTGAATGCTACAAATACTCCAACCTACCTCCTCTTGGCGAAGTCACGGCACATTCTACATGGGTGAAGGCTGCCTCCTCAGCCTCACTGGTGGATGTGCCATGGCAGGACATCTGCCGAGTCGCAACATGGTGCTCTGTCTGCATGTTTACAGCACACTACTCCATAACGCATGCAGCTGTGGGCCATGCCGTATTGCAGATGGCCGTTCCATTGGCATCCTCGTACCCACTTCCGCACTGATCACTGCTTGCAAGTCACCCACGTGTGGAATACGCATAGTGACGATCACTCGAAGAAGAAGAAGAAGAAGAGGAGGAGGTTACTTACCTATAACTGGAGATTCTTGAGATGTGTAGTTCCTATCTGTATTCTACTAAGTGCCCTTTTTCCCTTCTGCTTCAGACTAGAGGACGCAATGTTAAGAGGAGAAACTGGAGTGGTGTCAACCTATGCCACCTCTTATACCCTTGGCTGGGAGCATGAGGAGACACACTACGCACTTGCAGGTCTACGGACGCTACTAGGAAACCCTTCTGGGCTCAGGTGCATGGCACACATGCATACCCACACGTGAAATACAGATAGGGACCACACATCTCGAAGAACCTCCAGTTACAGGTAAGTAACCTCCTCTTCCTGGATCTTCTAACTTAAGAAGACTGCAAAATCAGACACCCCAATTCAGATCCACTTCACAGTGTGGTGTTTGAAATGGCATCAGATCTAGAATGGTCATGTTCGGAAGCCGTCCAAACCATTCTTACTCAAAGTAGGAAAGATTCAACTAGGTATTGCTGCCTAGCTAAATGGAGACATTTTTCTACCTGGGCACAGCACAATCAGTGTTCCTCAGGCTCTGCAGATCTTCAGTCACTTTAGATTATCTTCTGTCATTGAAGAACTCAGGTCTTTTCATCAGTTCACTGCGGGTCCATCTCGCCACAATCATTTCCTGCCTTCCTCCAGTAGATGGGTGTTCAATTTTTACTTGCCCAACAACAGTTAGATTAATGAAGGGCTTAGTCAGGATCTTTCCACCAGTGGTCAGGCCTACACCTCAATGGAACCTCAGTCTCATCCTGACAATACTCACTAGACCACCATTTGAATCTTTGGGAACACGCTCTATGCCCCCCCTTCCCCTTCAATGAAAGTTGCATTTTTAGTTGCTATTATTTCTTCCTGAAACCCCAGGCTTCTGTTAAAGAGAAAAGACTTCATTCCTTGGATTGCAGACATGCCCCAGCATTCTATCTGCAAAGGACCAAATGAATTAGAAAATGATCAAGACTGTTTCTCACTGTAGCAGAAAGGTTGCAAAGACAAGCAATATCTTCTCAGAGAATCTCTAAATAGACTTTGGTTGAATCATTGTGTTCCCAATTAACATATGTCCCTCCCCCAGGTGGTGTAAAAGCACACTCCACAAGAGCATAAGCTACTTCTACAGCAGGGGTCAGCAACCTTTCAGAAGTGGTGTGCCGAGTCTTCATTTATTCACTCTAATTTAAAGTTTTGCGTGTCAGTAATACATTGTAACGTTTTTAGAAGGTCTCTTTCTATAAGTCTATAATAGATAACTAAACTATTGTATGTAAAGTCAATAAGGTTTTTAAAATGTTTAAGAAGCTTATTGAAAAGTAAATTAAAATGCAGAGCCCCCCGGACCGGTGGCCAGGACCAGAGCAGTGTGAGTGCCACTGAAAATCAGCTCACGTGCCGCAGGTTGCCTACCCCTGTTCTACAGCGTCTCTACAGGAGGTACTCCTATTAGACATATTCAGAGCAGCTACCTGGAATTCCATTCACATGTTCACAAATGTGCTAGTTCGGGCCTCTGCTGTGGATGCAGTGATGGTAGGGTGACCAGACGTCCCGATTTTATCGGGACCGTCCCGATATTTCGGTCTCTGTCCCGCGTCCCGACCGATCTTTGTTCGGGACGTGGGACAGAGATATCCGCATGCAGCACTGGTTTTCTTTTTCTTTTTTTTTCTTGCTCAGCCGGGACTCGCTTGGCTTTGCTCAGCTCAGCGCCCCCCCCCCCCCCCATGTGTCCCGATATTTTCTTCACCTCATCTGGTCCCCCTAAGTGATGGGGACTGCAGTTCTTCAAACATCTTTGTCGCTGTCATCTTCGCACCATCCTCTGGTCTGAGTACTGCTTGTCAGTCACCGACGTGTGGAATACACGTAGGGACCAGCGCTCAAAGAAGAAAGGGAAGTTCTTCATGATGTGTGGTCCCTGTCTGTATTCCACTGTCTGCTCTCTGTTCCCTCTGCCTTGGATTGTATTCGATTTGCTGAAGAGGAACTGGAGAGGCGTTAGCCCACATTGGCTCTTATACCTTTGGTCTGGAGCATGAGACGAGCAACTGTGCATGTGAAGGCCAATTGATGCCGCTTGTTAAGAATCTCCAGACTGGCACCCATGCATGGAATACAGATAGGGACCACACATCTCAAAGAACTTCCAGTTACAGGTAAGTAACCTCCATTTACAAATGCCTTAACAAAAGCAAGCTAGTAGGCATGGGATTAAAAGTAAAGAAAAATATACATCAAAAAGAAAATGTAAACAGACGTCAACCATAGCAAGAATATTACGACGGCAAGTATTGATAGCCTGGCTGGAGCTTTTAATTGTAATCTATAAAATAAGGAGGATTAAATCTCTCATTTCTTGAAAATTTGTTTGCTTGATTAAAGCTTGGCTTTGAGCAGTACTTTCTCAGGGGCCAGCCTGAGACATGAACTGCCCCAGGAATCCTCACAAACCTCAGCACCTTCGTTCCAAGTGCAAGGTGCCTTTCATTAACCTTGCCATGTCTAAAATAGATACATAACATGCATATTTAAAATAAAAACCATGACCCTACCAAAACAAGATACTCCATTGTATGCACTTCTCCCCTGGAGAAGAGGATGAGAGAACAAAGAACATATGACAGATGTGTAGCCATGTTGCTTAATGTAGCTCGGGAAGCTGCTCACAAACCTCAAAGATGGGCACAGTATAAAGACCTATGTAAACTAAAACATCTGCATGCCCGCTCTTAGTCTGTGACATGACTCATCAGATTGCATCCAGTCACTGTTTCTGTTAGAACCTTATGTTGTTGCTTTTATCATCATTGTATTATTGTAGTGCCTAGGAGCCCTAGTCATGGATCACCTCTCTATGCAAGTGGCATTCTTATTTGCCGTCACCTTGGCCAGACGCATCAGGGAGCTTGCTGCCATGATGCCAGACTCTCTCCTTCCCCTATCCCCTTCACGTGATATTTAACAAGGCTCCAGTAAAATAGCTTTCCCTGTTAACGAAGCCATGCTGGAGCCAGCTGTTTTTTAGAATTGCCTGTAAACCATTGCCAATATTTGTGATGCTATAGAACTAAATAATAAGAATGATGCTGCAGCTGGTCACAATAGCATAATTAACCTTTAATGTGGAAGTCTCAGTTTAACATGAGTTTTAAACTTTTGTGAAAATCATTATTAGTTACTTTTATAAATATCTAACACACCTCTTGCGTGTGAGAGACAAAAAATACTTTATATAGGCCAGTGTTAATGAGAGAAACTGAATCTGGTATTTCCTATTGGGCATTTTAGTATTATTTATTTACCTCCTCCCTCCCTCTTAAAAGACCATTTTGTGAGACCATGTTTTATACTTATTTCTTCTTTCTGTTTCCCTAGTAGTTATTTTCTCTTCCTTTCTCACTTATTTATCTGGCTGGTCTTCTCCTCTCTTTATTGTATTATTTAGATCTCTTCTAGGCTCTATCTTTAATTTATTGTTATCAATGTGTCACAAGTATTTGTAATCCTATGTATGGGCTGGAAATAAAGGGGATCTGAGGATGTTTTTTAAAATAGGGTCTGGAAACCTATAATATATTTTTTAAGTTTATATATCACCCAAAAATGAATAGCACTCAAGTAGCAGCCTGAGCAGTTGTAACTTAATGGATTGTGCTTCCAGTTTTATCTTATCCAATTGTCACCATAGGTCAGTTCTTTCTGAACAGGGGCTCAGCCCTTAGGGTGTTGAGCACTCTGGCCCCAATCCAGAAAAACACATGCTTAATTTTAAGTATATGAGCAGTCTCATCAAAGTGACTTCACTGAAGTCAATGAGATTATTCATGTAATTAAAGTTAAGCCTGTGCTTAAATGCTTTACAGGCATTTCCTGGTGGTTAATTACCAGCTGGTGTTCACTCAGACCCATAAACAGCCAGACATTAATTGTCTGGAAGTGCTTGATTCAAAGGTCATTTGTTACTATTGTAAATCATGACAGGTGTTTTTTTTAAATAAAGATTGAAGTAGTTGCCTTTTTATGTCTAGAAATTTTAAAAGATGGACTGCACATTGCTATGGATACAGTTCCAGTCTTTTCCTGGCAGCTAAAGACCAGCAGAAAGCAAGAATCATAGACTGTTAAGGTTGGAAGAGTCCTCGGGACGTCACCTAGTCCAACCCCTGCTCAAAGCAGGACCAACCCCAACTAAATCATCCCAGCCAGGGCTTTGTCAAGCCGGGCCTTAAAAACCTCTACGGATGGAGATTCTACCACACCCGTAGGTAACCCATTCCAGTGCTTCACCACCCTCCTAGTGAAATAGTTGTTCCTAATATCCAACCTAGACCTCCCCCACTGCAACTTGAGACCATTGCTTCTTGTTCTGTCATCTGCCACCGCTGAGAACAGCCTAGCTCCATCCTCTTGGGAACCCCCTTTCAGGTAGTTGACGGCTACTCTCAAATCCCCCCTCACTCTTCTCTTCTGCAGACTAAATAAGCCCAGTTCCCTCAGCCTTGCTTCATAAATCATATGCCCCAGCCCTCTAATAATTTTCATTGCCCTCCGTTGGACTCTCTCCAATTTGTCCACATCCCTTCTGTAGTGGGGGGCCCAAAACTTGACACAGTACTCCAGATGTGGCCTCACCAGTGCTGAATAGAGTGAATAATCACTTCCCTCGATCTGCTGGCAATGCTCCTACTAATGCAGCCAATATGCTGTTAGCCTTCTTGGTAACAAGGACACACTGTTGACTCATATCCAGCTTCTCGTCCACTGTAATCCCCAGGTCTTTTTTTGCAGAACTGCCACTTAGCCAGTCGGTCCCCAGCCTGTAGCAGTGCATTGGATTCTTCCATCCTAAGTGCAGGCACTTGTCCTTGTTGAACCTCATCAGATTTATTTTAGCCCAATCCTCCAATTTGTCTAGGTCACTCTGGACCCTATCCCTACCCTCCAGCATATCTACCTCTCCTCCCAGCTTAGTGTCATCCGCAAACTTGCTGAGGGTGCACTCCATCCCATCATCCAGATCATTAATGAAGCTGTTGATGAAAACCGGCCCCAGGACAGACCCCTGGGGCACTCCGCTTGATACCAGGTGCCAACTAGACATTGAGCCATTGATCACGATCTGTTGAGCCTGACAATCTAGCCAGCTTTCTATCCACCTTATAGTCCATTCATCCAATCCATACTTTTTTTAACGTGCTGGCAAGAATACTGTGGGAGACCGTATCAAAAGCTTTGCTAAAATCAAGATATATCACATCCACCACTTTCCCCATATCCACAGAGCCAGTTATCTCATCATAGAAGGCAATCAGGTTGGTCAAGCATCACTTGCCCTTGGTGAATCCATGTTGACTGTTCCTGATCACCTTCCTCTCCTCCAAGTGCTTCAAAATGGATTGCTTGAGGACCTGCTCCATGATTTTTCCAGGGACTGAGGTGAGGCTGTCCGGTCTGTAGTTCCCCAGATTCTCCTTCTTCCCTTTTTAAAATATGGGCACTATATTTGCCTTTTTCCAATCGGCCAGGACCTCCCCCGATCGCAAAGAGTTTTCAAAGATAATGGCTTCAAAGAGACTTCATCCTTCCCCTCCCATTAGGTTTATAAATATTTTTAAGCATAAAGAAGGTGTCAGGAATTTGTTAATCTTGTAACAAAGCCATGCAAGACTTTTTTTAGATTCAGAGAGAATTTTGCTGTCTCTAAAGTTCTATCTGCCCAAAATAAAGCTTGTGGTTTTTATAGTGATTCCCTAAACAAATATAGACCACTGGAAAAATCTTTTTTTATTGGTTTGAATCTAGGGATTTGCTCTTGTTTGGAAGATTAACTGTTTGGTTCTTTTAAGAAACATAATTTTAATGTTTTCCACAAAAAGGAGAATCGCCGAATTATCATATAAACTTAACTTTTTACTAGCAAAAACTTAGGATGAATACAAGCCTGAACTGTAAAATTGCAGGTATTGGAGTCTCTACTTAACAAAGAAATAATCCAGCCATCTTGATAAATCAGTAGTAATATTTGTTTTTGGATTCAAAACAAGTAAGAAATATATTTGCATATCTTCTTTTAGCCTTATCATACCACATTATTGATAATGAGATGCTAGAAAATTCAGAAAAGTTACCTTGTTTTATATTTTGCATTTTCATTTTTCATTCCAAATAACACTACCTTGTGGAGGCCACAAATGCAGTTTAGTACCAACCAACAGTTGGTTTCTGTAAGTCAAATATTAATATTGTTCCATACGTTGTCTACAGGGACGGGCTACCTTGAAGTTGCACGTACATTTTTCTTCTTAGAAACCTAGTGTGCCCCCTGTTTTACAAACTCCACCTTAATTCCCAGGCTTCAGACAATATAATCTGGTCACACTAAAAGTAACTGAAAAATATTTTTCAGAAATGCAGTTGAAAGATAAACCTCTCAGCAATATTTGTGATGTTGACTGTGCAAATTAATAAAGAATATTTACCACTTCCATAGTATTTAGACTGTAAGCTCTTTGATGTAGGGACTGTCTTTTTGTTCTGTGTCTGTATAGCGCCTAGCCTGGTCCATGACTGGGGCTCCTCCCCACTATGACAACGATGATTATTACTATAATAATAATACTTTTCATCCATAGATTTCAAATCCCTTTGTAAAGGTGAGGTAACCAGTGTTCTTGTTTTATAAATTAGGTAACTGAGGCATGGAAGGGTTATAAGATCTTGATCCTGCTCCTATTCAAGCCAATGGAAAAACTCCCATTGGCTTGGCTGGTGCAGGATCAAGCCCTAAGTAATTTAACCAAGGTCACACAGCATGAAAATGGCAGAGTCAAGTGCAGAACATAAGAATGGCCATACTGGGTCAGACCAAAGGTCCATCTAGCCCAGTATCCGGTCTTCCAACAGTGGCCAATGCCAGGTGCTTCAGAGGGAATGAACAGAACAGGTAATCATCAAGTGATCCATCCCGTCGCTCATTCCCAGCTTCTGGCAAACAGAGGCTATGGACACCATCCGTGCCCATCCTGGCTAATAGCCATTGATGGACCTATCCTCCATGAATTTATCTAGTTCTTTTTTGAACCCTGTTATAGTCTTGGCCTTCACAACATCCTCTGGCAAAGAGTTCCACAGGTTGACTGTGCATCGTGTGAAGAAACATTTCCTTATGTTTGTTTTAAACCTGCTGCCTATTAATTTTATTTGGTTATTCTGTTATGAGGAATAAATAACATTTCCTTATTTACTTTCTTCACATCAGTCATGATTTTATAGATCTCTATCATATCCCTCCTTAGTCATCTCTTCTCCAAGATGAAAAGTCCCAATCTTATTAATCTCTCCTCATATGGAAGCTGTTCCATACCCCTAATCATTTTATTGCCCTTTTCTGAATTTTTCCAACTCTAATATATCTTTTTTGAGAGGGCAACCAGATCTGCATGCAGTATTCAAGATGTGGGCGTACCATGGATTTATATAGAGACAATATGATATTTTCTGTCATATTATCTATCGCTTTCTTAATGATTTCCAACATCGTGTTCGCTTTTTTGACTGCTGCTGCACATTGAGTAGATGTTTTCAGAGAACTATCCACAACGACTCCAAGATCTCTAATTTAGACCCTGTTCTTTTATGAGTATAGTTGAGATTGTTTTCCAATGTGCTTTACTTGCATTTATCAAAGTTGAATTTCATCTGCCATTTTGTTGCCCAGTCACCCAGTTTTGTGAGATCCCTTTCTAGCTCTTCGCAGTCTGCTTTGGACTTAACTATCTTGAGTAGTTTTGTATCATCTGCAAATTTGGCCACTTCACTGTTTAACACCTTTTTCCAGATCATTTACAAATATGTTGAATAGTACTGGTCCCAGTACAGACCTTCCCTCCTGTCTCATGACAGCTTACTTTGCTTAAGAGCTTTCGGTGATGGACCTTGTCAAAGGCTTTCTGAAAATCTAAGTACACTATATCCACTGGATCCCCCTTGTCCCCATGCTTATTGACCCCCTCAAAGAATTCTAGTAGATTGGTGAGGCATGATTTCCCATTACAAAAACCATGTTGACTCTTCCCCAACAAATTATGTTCATCTATTTGTCTGATCATTCTGTTCTTTACTATAGTTTCAACAAGTTTGCCTGGTACTGAAGTCAGGCTTACTGGCCTGTAATTGCCGGGATCACCTTTGGAGCCTCTTTTAAAAATTGGCATCACATTAGCTATCCTCCAGTCATTTGGTACAGAAGCTGATTTAAATGATAGATTGCAAACCACAGTTAGTAGTTCTGCAATTTCACCTTTGAGTTCCTTCAGAACTCTTGGGTGAATACCATCTGGTCCTGGTGATTTATTGCTGTTTAATTTATCAATTTGTTCCAAAACCTCCTCTAATGACATCTTAATCTGGGACAGTTCCTCAGATTTGTCACCTAAAAATGGCTCCAGTTTGGGAATCTCCCTCACATCCTCAGCTGTGAAGACGGATGCAAAGCCTTCATTTAGTTTCTCCTCAATTGCCTTATCATCCTTGAGTGTTCCTTTAGCATCTTGATAGTCCAGTGGCCCCACTGGTTGTTTAGCAGGCTTCCTGCTTCTTATGTACTTAAACATTTTTTTGCTATTACTTTTTGATTCTTTGGCCAGCTGTTCTTCAAATTCTTTTTCAGGCTTCCTAATTATATTTTTACACTTCATTTCCCAGAGTTTATGCTCCTTTCTATTTTCCTCACTGGGATTTAATTTCCACTTTTTAAAGGATGCCTTTTTGCCTCTCACTGCTTCTTTTACTTTGTTGTTTAGCCATGGTGGCACTTCTTTGGTTCTCTTACTATGTTTTTTAACTTGGAGTGTACTTTTAAGTTGAGCCTCTATTATGGTGTCTTTAAATAGTTTCCATGCAGCTTGCAGGGATTTCAGTTTTGGCACTGTATCTTTTAATTTCTGTTGAACTAACTTCCTCATTTTTGTGTAGTCCCCCTTTCTGAAATTAAATGTTACCGTGTTTGGCTGCTGTAGTGTTTTCCCCTCCATAGGGATGTTAAATTTAATTATATTATGGTCACTATTACCAAGTGGCCCAGCTATATTCACCTCTTGGACCAGATCCTGTGCTCCACTTAGGACTAAATCAGGAATTGACTCTCCTCTTGTGGGTTCCAGGACTAGCTGCTCCAAGAAGCAGTCATTTAAGGTGTCAAGCAACTTTATCTCTGCATCCTGTCCTGAGATGACATGTACCCAGTCAATATGGGGATAGTTGAAATCCCCCATTATTACTGAGTTTTTTATTTTTATAGTCTCTCTAATCTCCCTGAGTACTTCACAGTCACTATCGCCATTCTGATCAGGTGGTTGATAATATATCCCTACTGCTATGTTCTTATTATTCAAGCATGCAATTACTGTCCATGAAGATTCTATGGTACAGTTTGGTTCATTTAAGATTTTTACTTCATTTAATTCTATGCTTTCTTTCACATATAGTGCCACTCCCCCACCAGCACGACCTGTTCTGTCCTTCTGATATGTTTTGTACCCTGGTATTACTGTGTCACATTGATTATCCTCATTCCACCAAGTTTCTGTAATGCCTCTTATATCAATATCCTCATTTAATATGAGGCACTCTAGTTCACCCATCTTCTTATTTAGTTTTCTAGCATTTGTATATAAGCACTTTAAAAAATTGCCACTTTTTAGCTGTCTGACATGACATGATGTAATTGAATGGGACTCTTTTTTCATTTGACTGTTTCTCATCAGATCCTACCCGTATTTTATCACCTTCCATCCTCTCCTCCTTACTAGGACAGAGAATCTCCATTAATCGATCCTACCTTAAGCGATGTCTCTGTCCAAACCACATGCTCCTTCACACCTGTTGTCTTTCCCCCAGCCCTTAGTTTTAAAACTGCTCTATGACCTTTTTAAGTTTGGGTCACCAAACCCAGGCCTTTTGACTTTGCCGGTATAAAAGGCTGCTTGCTTAGAGGAAGAATTTTTTTTTTTTTTAAATGATGGAGCAATCTGGTAATTCTGCTTAGTTTGATAGGACATATATTTATTAGAGATATTAGAAATGGAGTTCTATTCACTAAACTTATTGCAGCACAGCAAGAAAGGCTAGCATAAAAAAGGAAACAAGATATGCAACAAAATTGATAATGTGAAGAATACATTGTGCTTTTATTTAAATAAGTTGCCCGTTATCTGTTGTGAGCCACTCTAAAGTCCTCTGAAACATACTCTTCTACAGATTTTAGTGTGTTCTTATGTTTGCCAGGCCACAAGTAACTATAATAATAATACCTAGCTCTTACATAGTGCTTTTCATTAGTATCTCTCAAAGTGCTGTACAGGGTTAGTCTCTGAAGAGAAAGTAACAAAACATAAATTATGGTGATTTTAAGAAGGAGATTTTTACTTGTTGCCCTTGCCGTTTTAAACAATCAACCTTGTGATACTGTTTGAGAGATACTAAAGGGGATTTCTGGTTGGTATATTTTAAAGCTGGAGCACTAAACATTTAAAAATCACTTTTTACTGTGTCACATGCATGTTAATGTTTAAAACAGCATATAATACTATATTAATCCTTAGCTCATTGGCCTGTACTGAGGTGTGCTATACCACTGGAGCTGTTCTGTTGTCTTCTATTTAGTGTCTTATATCAACAGTATCTGAGCACTTTTCGTTATGCAAATACCTGACTAGCTATTTCCTGGTTTTAAAGGGAGTTTCTGGGGCTGCTGTAGTGAAGACAAGGGAGAGTCTGTTGCTTCTTAGAAAAATAATTATATTGCAACTCATGTGTGGTAGTCCATGCCAATGCAACCTGCCTCCGAGTACTGGGAACCCACCACCCCATTGTCTGCACTCCGACTGTGTCACAGATCTCTTAAGTGTTGGGTCCTACCCTACCCACCTCATACATGAAAGCATCAGAGGAAGGTAAATGGAGGTGTGGATTTTTTGATATATAGCCAAAATTGGCGCCATGCTGAAGAATTGACTAATAGGGGAGATAATCTAGTTGGTGACTGTAAGGTTTGTTTCCCATTGAGAAGATGTTGGGTTCTGGTGATGCTTTTGGAGGGAAGGCAATGAGGAGTGTAAAGGGGTGGAGAGCTCATGCAAGGGCAGAGCTAGAGAAAGTAATCTTGATTCCTTTTCCACCCCTTAGATTTCTCAAGATAAATACTACCATTCTTCAGGTTTGAAGGGTAAAACAACATTTTATCACCACTTCAAAGCTAATCAGTTTTCTCTGAATTTGATTTGTGACAGGCATTTTACAAAAGCTGCATTATAAAATTTCAAGAAGTGGGGTGGGGCTTATTTACCACTTGCTGATGTGATCACTTGCTAATTTAAAAATTAAACTGCAGTACAGCTGGCTAACCAAGACACCACTTGATGCCCAGGTACCAGTCAAAATTAATAGAAATCATTCTGTAACATGTGTGTTAACTTTATTTCTTAATAAAGAAAGTATTCTGTAATCCCTTTGCAATTATGCAAGCTTCCTTTTGTATACTTTACATACTAGTCCATATTTGATCCCTGTTTATTAATATTAGACATCTTTCAAAGTCAGTAATTGATAGGTGTTGACTTTTGTTTTTTGCTTTTAGCTTCTGGTAAAACATGGTGGAGACTTGTTTGCGGAAAATGAAAATAAAGATACTCCCTGTGACTGTGCTGAGAAGCAACACCATAAAGACTTGGCCCTCAACCTGGAATCTCAAATGGTATTCTCACGAGATCCTGAAGCTGAAAGCATTGAAGCTGAATATGCTGCTTTAGACAAAAGAGAGGTGAAGTGAAACTTTTAATTATGTGTACTCTATGGTTTTATAAATCTGCATATGTAGCAACACTTTGTGATAGAGGCAAAAATATCTCAAGCATGAGCTTAACTCTAGGCACACTTTTAGATCCACTGATTTCAGTGGCACTATGCACATGCTTAAAGTTAAGCACACTGCGGAAGAGCAGTAGTGATTCCATAGTTAAGATTGAACAGAGCTTTCTGTTCACAGTATTTCAGAGAGCTCTAAATTACATATGCAATTCAGGTTGTCTTGGAAAATTGCTGTATCACATTAAAGCTGGGGGTAGAGTTAGTGGTGCAAATTTGGGGTCATTTGGTCAAGTAAGTTGGGAGATAAAGCCTTCCAAAAACGATCAACTTCTAAAATTTTCAATTTCTTATGATTTTCTGCCCAAAGATGAGGGAAATATAAGAAGGATCCACAGCATATTTTCTCTAATCTCAACTAGCGAATACCACCAAGAAGCAGCTGCAAAGTGAAATATTTCAAAATATATTAATTTTTCTTTCTGATTCTAGAGGGTTGTGCCTTGAACTGCTGTAAACCAGATCTTGTACAGATGCAGGAAAGCATGTAATTTTCATGTCCATTTTTAAAAGTGCTCTAGAATTTGTAGGCACATTCAGTTTAGACTGAAATTTGTTTTTGGAGTAAATTAGGTATGTTTTGGTTAGGGGTTTCTCATTTTAAAATTGCCTTCCAATCATGACCTGCTTTTTAATAAAGTGCTCTAAAATGCACATGCAGAGCCAGATCAGCTTGAACATTGGATTGTTAGTAGAGGGACCCAGGTAAGAGGTAGTAGTGCAGTCTTGGAGTGGCTTGATTAAGGGATTTATAAGATACTCCTCCTCCCCCCCCCCCCAATTCCCTTCTCTCCCAAAATGAGTTGATTGTAGTGTGGTTCCATGTATCACTGACGAGAGGAAGATAAGGAGTGCAGGCAAAGCTGCAAGGGTGGAACACCATGCCAGTTTCATGGCACTTTTTCAAAAGAGCTCTAAAATTCACAGGCTAAGTCAGATCAACTTGGAATTTGATATGCCAGTTGAAGACCTTGGATACAGTTTGTGGGGTAAATTTGAGTAATTTGGTCTCAGGTTTCCGAAATGACAGGCTTTTATTTTTCAAAATGCTTCAAAATGCACCTGCATAAGCAGATTGCCTTGGAAATAGCTATGCTACATCAAGATCCAGGTTAGACTTTGTGGGATCATTTAGTCAGGGAGTTTCTAATATAAAGGCCCACTCGTGACCTACTTTTAATGATCAAAATGCTCTAGAATGCACATGCAGAGCCTGATTGGCCTGGAAATTTCTTTGCCAAGAGAGAAACCAGGGTAAAGACACTGGTGAAAAATTGGGATTATTTGGTCCGAGCATTCCCGTGATACAGCTCCCTTACATATTTCTTTTCAAAGTGTTCTAAAATCGTGTGTGTAAGTAGATTGCCTTGAAAATAGCTATGCCACATCAGAGTCCAGAATAGATTGTGGGTTGCAAATTAAGGATTATCTGGCCAAGAATTCCCAAAATAAAATCCTTTCCCCAGATGATCTGCTTTTAATTTTCTAAGTGCTCCAGAAGCAGGCACACAGCACAGGAACTGAAGTGGTAACTGAAAACAGGAATGCTCAGTGTATGCCATGGGCACACAGTGCTGAAACTAGATTAAGGGGTTAGGAATAGACTTGCTCAGTGTATGCCACAAGCACTCAGCTCTGAGTGGAAGCTGAGGATAAGCAGGCTTTCTTAGCGCAGGCCACAACTGCACAGCACTGAGACCAGAGGTTTAGGGAAATTGCTCAGCCTCTGGCTCAGCCTGCTCAAGGAAGGGCTCAGTGAGTGAGAAGATCTGTAAGCAACCCATTCACCAACTTAAAATCCCTTTGCATATCTCTTACAAGGAGGTTAGCATTTCTGGAAAAAAACAAAATATAAACTACGGAAAACCATGAATTATAGTGTTACGGTAACACTTCCCACACAACCTGCCTGGATGAAGATGGCAATAAAACTGGGAGTGCAACAATATCTTAGCCCTCTCTAACCAATCGTGCCATTTGATCTGTGCCCAGCACAACTCGAAATCAGCATTCCTATTTATACAGTCCAGTGGACCTGCACTGAGATCTGTGCAGCATCTTTGATGTAAGGGAGTACTTGCTGCTGGCTGACAGAGGGCAGAAAGGTACTGTTATATTCACAGTTCCTATTGCCATTCCCCTGTGGGCAGAGTTAAGTGTTTTTGCATTATAGTAACAATATCTTAATTTCAAATGGTTGTAGCCAATTCATGTCATTGTTCATATTCAGATGTCATCAAGGAATTATAAGGAATGCTTACATTTAGAATTGAACCATTTGCAATGAAGAAAATAAACAATTTGCAAATCTTAAAAAAAGTCATAATGTATCATTTCTAATTGCTGAGGAGCAGAACAAAAGCTTTCCACCTTTAAATAAGATGGGAGTCAGTTGTGACTCTACAACTTTTGCAAGTGTTTCCTTACTTTGAATATTTTTCTCAAGAATATTTCCTATGTAACTGTTTCTAATAGAAATAATTGTTTAACATTAGTTCATTCTAGAATCTTGTTTTCCATTGGTACTGGTTGAAATGCACATTCTTCTGAAGAGACACTTCCGTTTTAATTTTGTCTTTTTAACAGGACATCTTTTATGATTAAATCTGAGTTTGCAATTAAAAAATGTATAGCAAATGCAAGGTCATGATAGTTTAATTAAATATGTTCCTACATAACACAATATAGAATAGGAATATTAACATTTACAAAACAAGATATAAACTTAAGAACTATGTCTTTGTGTAAAACACCGAGACACAAAACTTTATGACCAGAGTCTGTTCTTTTATCATTGTGGTTAGGTGAAACAAAAAGTGTCAAAATGGGATATGTCTGTGTTGGTTTTTTAAATAGAAATCAGGTCAGGGGAAAATTCCAAAAGATTTCCCTTGCCTCTAATTTTGTATTTTTATTTCATTAATTAAAACAACCCACAATAAAAGAATTTGAGCGAACATTGCCTATATGTATAATGTGTAAGAATATAAGAAATATTTCTCTCTCAAAATTTATTAAAGGTGAAGCTAGGCTAGCAGTAACCCAAATAATATACATTGTAATTTAATCTTTTTAACTAACTATTTTTGCATCAATTTTGATGGTTTTACATTCGTAGTTCTCTGGTTCACTGCTTATTCCTAAAATAGAAGTAGGTTCATCTTTGCAGTATAGCCCCAGGAGGTAAAAGGCACTTTCATTTTACCCCGTGCTGCAATGTATTCAGTATATGCTAAGGAACACCTGGGAATAAGCAGAAATTCAGATCAGATCATCCAGAACAGTTTTAGTTCTCTGCCAGACACATAGAGCTTTATATTGCACAATAACAAAACAATCATTTTCTTCAGATATTTAATTTATATTTGGAATGGATCTGTTCAGTTCCAGTTGGAAGCCATTTAGCAAGTATTATAAGCACAACTTTAGTGTTTATATTTAAGAAAGTGAAAGATGTGTTTGCACTCTTAAAATAACCCACTTAAAATTAGTACATGGAGATAGAAATATCATTTTTAAATAGGAAGAGAAGACGAAAGTACAGCTGACTTTAATGTCTCCAAATCTATATATTACATACTGCATCTACCACTCAAGTGCACATATCAGATAATTTTTGAAAATATATAGCCCCAATTTACAAAAAGGATGATAATTACATAAAGTAAATTTGGCATCACTTGGTTACCATCTTAATTGCACAAAAAGGAATTGTTTTGTCTTCTCAATTTTTAACAGTATATTAAAAATAGAAAAATCACTTTATTTTATCAGTTCATTTAAAATTAAAACTTCTGTGCAAATGCTAAGATATTAATAAACACTTTAACGTAGTTTCAAGTAGCAATTTGATAATAAAAGAATTGATGGTATCTTTGCTTTTTGTATCTGGCTCAGAATGTTAGAGGTAAAATAAAGGAGAGGTGTGTGTGTGTGCTCAGATGTGTGTGTGTGTATGTAAAAGGAGGAGTATATAGAAAATATTACATGAATTGAAGATAGTGGAAAACTGTTATTCCATGGGTTGAAGAAGTGACAGAACATAGAACATCCCAAAGTTACAGTATAGTTTAAAGGTCTGGAGATCTCTTTGTTAAACACAAAGTGCAAGTTTTTCAGTACAGACCTCAATTATAATCTAAGGGCTTCTGCAGATGGAATGAGTTGAAGGAGTTCTTCTGTGCACTTAAGGTTTGATCCAAAGTTCATTGTAATCATGGGAGTCTTTCCATTGACGTCAACATGCTTTGGATCTGGACCTATATGAGTTATTCAGATATGAGCTAGACATACATCTGAGGTCATAGAAAACATTTTTTTAAATTACGTTGAGAAACAGTACGTGTTCATATAATTAAAGAACGTATTATCTTGCCAAAGAGGGCATATTTAAAATTTTCTGTGTGTGCAACATTACCATTACCATTTCCAGACTTCTGACTGCTTAACTTTGTCTCCTTAATGTTTTTTTATGGATTAATATATTACTTTGTGAACAAAATATATGTATTTTTAAAACACGGTCGTAAGGAATATTTCCCATATCGCTTTAAAGAGCAAATTAAAATTCTTAAAACCAGAGAATCTAAAAATCCTTTCTGGGGCTTGTGTGGAACATTCCAACTGAGATAGTATAACACTTACTACTCAAACGAGATAAGTGCCAGTGTTCAACATAGAAACAACCCATTAAACATAACTTAGAGCAATTGTGCACTTCAGATTGAAATGTTAGTTCCTTGAATATACATTTATGTTGCAGATATCATTAAGAAATATCTTTCCCTTATAGATTCTGTCTTTAAAAGGTGGTGGTTGTCATGCTGATGAAGCTAATTTATATTCTTTCAATGATAATTCAAACTACAGTTCAGATAAAGTCCAGAGGGTTTAGTCATTGTCCCAAATTTTTTAGAGTATATCCATGCAAATGTAATCACTTGAGCACCCAGCTGTTTGTATCCCTGTCAATTTGACATGTTTTCATAAGTTATCTTTTTTGTAAGAAATTAAATAGGTCAGTCAAATTCTAGAATGCTGTCAAGCAAACGACCCAGATTTACTTTTGCAGGGACCATTAAGGATCAGAATGTTCTTAGTCCCACCATAGGTGTGCACCAACAGGAAGGCACAAGGAAACTCTCCTCAGTTTGTGCAGCCTACATAAGGTAATGCAGGAACCGCTTCCATCATGCTTTCCAAAAGAGGACAAAGAAGAGGCAGGGCTCTGGGTCCACTTCTTCGGTTCACACTAGTCTGGGGAATTGGCTAGTACCAGAAAGGAGAGCAGGCTCTACCATCATTTGATGCTAGTTTATGTTGCTGATGGATGCTACTGCTTGTGGGTAATTACTGGAGTTTGTTTATTAGATGTATTTTTTGAGAGTTTATTGTGGATGTCCAGTGTGTGAGATGGACTCTTTTATTTACTGTAGTGTAAATGTGAATTATAAAAAACTATTTAAAAGGCCAGTATATCATTTTCTCAGTCCCTTGCTTCTCTCCTGGATGGTGTCTGCATGGGTGTACAAGACTTAGTATAGACTTTATTTTTTCCTGTGTTATTTTTAAGGAGTAAGGATGCAGCTCTCATATCTTGGCCATAGGAGCTGGACTGTGACCTTAGAGTTGCTGCCTTTTTGCCTTTCCACCTGACCCTATTGCTAACACTGTAAGAGAAGATGCCACCCTGAAACTAGCAGGGGGATTGAAACTGGTTCTCACCATTTAAGCTGGTCATGTCCGTGGCCACTGCTGCCCAAACTGCACAGTTGAACTTCTGTACTTGCGATGGATCAGCCACCTATAGCTGTATGCTCAGACCACTCAACCAATCAATTACCTCCATTCCCACTTCTGACTAGGTGCGTGCTGCCTCACGTGGCCTGCAGTCTGACGCCAGCCAATTATACCTTCCCTTTCTTTCTATCCAAGTCTTCAGCATTCCTGCCCCCAGGATAATGCCACGGTAATGGCCCTCAGCACATATGAGGTCAGTAAAAAGTCATCCAGCTGCTACCTGTGTTTGCATTTTTGCCAGGCCAAGCAATATCTATCTTCAGATAATCCTGGATCTAGCATTCTTTTCTTATCCATCCCTCAGAAATAGATTTTGAACGGCCCCAGAATTCTAGTGGCTACCTAATGAGTTAACTTTTCCAATAAGAATTATTTGGATTTCCTGTCTTCAACCATATCACCAGCTGGGTTCCATGCAAACCTAGTAATTTAGATTCTTTTCTTTTTTTTAATCATTTGACATAGAGTTAGACCATCTCAATGACTGAACTCTAGAAATATCAGAGAACTGTAGATATATCTTCTTTTGGCTTTGAAATATGTAAAATTGATGATGAACATCACCAGATTACAGTGTCTTCATATAATTTGATATAGTTGTCAATCTGCACAGTCATGAGTCAAACTAAAGAATTCTTCCCCAACTTACCTATCAAGAGGGTAGTTCCTCCGTCTGCGGTTTGAGATAATTGTTAGGTAGTAGAAATGTTTAAATTGTTGTTGCCAGTTTAATGCAAAATTATTGGTTGACTGGAAAATCTCTACTTCTAAAGAGCTAACCTGTCTTTTTCTTTTCCTTTTCAAAGCCATATGAGGGACTAAGACTTCAGGATTTGCGAAGGCTAAAGGATATGCTGATAGTGGAATCTGCGGACATGCTTCAAGCCCCACTGTTTACTGCAGAAGCTCTGCTTCGGGCACATGGTAATCAAAAACTAATAAAGCATTCAGACAGTTTTAGAAATTGTCTCAGCAAAATAAATCATGTTCATGAGGGTTTTTTCTTTTCTTTTTTTCTAGCTATAATTGAAAG
Organism: Platysternon megacephalum; assembly: GCA_003942145.1. Classification (NCBI taxonomy): domain Eukaryota; kingdom Metazoa; phylum Chordata; order Testudines; family Platysternidae; genus Platysternon; species Platysternon megacephalum. Next base: position 1,803,228 of record QXTE01000081.1, on the reverse strand, counting down.
AAAAAGAGAAAATCATTATTAACAAAATGTGTATTCTTTCTCGAGTATATTCTCACTCTTGGGATAGTTTGCCAAGCAGTATCATACAGTGGAAAGAGGGAGTAGAGTCCTAATTAAACAATGACTGAAGCACCGCTCTGCCAAGCAATGCTTCAGACCTGGATGGCAGATACTATGCATAATGTCTTGTAAAAGTGTGAATTGGACTTCATGTAGCAGCCCAGCATATCTCAGTGAGGGGGGTATATTTAATGAATGCTATAGATATAGCAACCACTCTAGGAGAATGGGCTCTAAAAGGAACAGGAGAAGAGAGTGAAGCTTCTCTACAATGTTCCCCAATACACCATCTGATCCGCCTAGAGAGATACTGCGCTGAAATGACCCTTAGAGGTGCCGATATACAAAATAAACAGCTTAAGAGAAGACCTTACATTCTTAGTTCTGTCCAGGTAATACGAGAGTGTTCTCTTTGCATCTAAAGGATGTAATCTAGATTCCCCATTACTTGTGTGGAAGTTTGAGGAAAATACAGGTAAATTAATACTTAGATTTACAAGAAACTCTGAAATCGTTTTAGGAAGCAATTTTGGGTATGGTCTAAGAACCACATTATCTTTATAAAAAGTAGTATGGGGGGAGGGTCCTCTGTCAATGCATGTTACTCTTTAACTCTTCAAGCAGAAGTGATTGCTATTATGAAGCCTGTTTTCAGAGATAAATGAAGGAGCAGCTTGCTACAGTTTCAAAAGGGGAAGACAAAAGCTGCAATAGAACTAAATTCAAATTCCACGGAGGGAGCAGGCCCTGTACTGAGAGATAAAGAGTCAGTAAACCTTTTAAAAAGTTTTTCACCAGCTTGTGCAAGAAAATAGATTTTTCCCATAACGTCAGTATGGAATGCTGCTAAATGGACTTTAATGGAGGAGAGAGACAACCCCATTGGTTATAAGTATAACACATATTCTAAAATGAATTGTATAGGAACTGTAACTGGTCAACATTTCTACAAGATTGGCCATATAACATCTTTTTCATTTAAAATTGTAACTTTTTCTGGTAGATTTCTGAGCATTAATAAGAACTAGCTGCTCCTTTGAGGAGCAAGGTCTTTCTAAATCTGTCAAAGTCCTGTTGCCCAGGCCAATAGAGGTAACAATTGAAGATCTGGATGGAATACCCTTCCCTCTGTTGGGACGGTAAGTCTGTGGAAAACAGAGCGTCTTGTATTTGATGTTGGATAAATGGAGCAACTCGGTGTACCATTGTTGCCTTGACCATGCTGGAACAACTAAAATCACGCTGGCCGAATCTTTTTATTTTCATTAGAACTTTGAGGATTAGCGGGAATGGGATAAATGCATACATCAGACCCATTCCTCAATCTAGGATGAATGCATCTATCACTGATAGATTGTCTGAGCCTGCTCTTGTTTTCCCTTAGCAACGTCCGTAGGGTTGGCCTGGGCGCCCCCAATATAGGGCCCTGCTGATCCTCCACTCCCTCAGTTCCTTCTTACCGCCGGTGACGGCTATCTGGAACTTCGCTCGCTCCCGCAGCAAGCGCTCTAGCAGTGTCTGATAGCATATCATGTATATAGTTTCTCACTTAGTTAATAGTTGTTCCTTATAGTTATAGTTATAGTTGGTTTGGGCCCCCCTCCCCACAAGGTTCCTCCTCCTCGGGTATGCCCGGGTCTCCAGGGTTTAAGCTCTGTGAGGCCTGTGGCAAGTTTATGCCCAAGAGTGATCCTCACTCTTCCTGCTTGCCGTGCCTTGGTGAGAGTCACCAGAAGGAGAAGTGCCGTATCTGCAAGGGTTTCTGTCCCAGAACCCTCAAAGACCAGGAACAGAGACTAAAACTTCTGTTGATAGAGGCGGCATTGAGGCCACACTCCGACCCGGGACCCACTGAACCGGCACCGAGCACGTCCTCATCGGTGCGCAGCGCTCTGGCACCAACGGCGCACAAAATGGTCCCGACTAAGGCCCCTCGGCACCACCATGGCTCAGGCCTTAAGAAGTCGGCCTCAGCACGGCACCACTCCCCATCCCCGTGCTGGTAAAGAAGAAGAGGCCGGTGAGGGGTCGATCGCCCCTCTCGAAACTTAAGGGGTCTGCAGTGTCCACGAGTGTGTCGGGACAGACTGCCCCCTTCTTCCGTCCGCCTAGGGTCTCATCGACTCCTGCCCCGTCCGGGGTCCAGTTGAGTCCGAACCCTCCTCGGTCCCCGAACCACAAAGGGGAGATACAGCTACTGTCGACGCCGGAGGCGTTTGGGGCGGCCACAGACCTGATGCGCCTCCCGGTGCCATCCTCCCCACAGTGGAGGGACAAGTCGCCGGTGACCGCACGCCCCCCATTCCACTCCTGGGGCAAGCCTGCCATGATGGCCCGCCAGTCTCCATCACCACCAACCCAGGCACCGCCCGCACAGACAGAGGGGCTGCACGGTTCCCCGGCTTCGCGGCACCACTTGCCGGCGACCCAGGGTACTGCTACTCCGTGGTCCTCCGACTCGGAGACCTCAGAGTCGGAGGCGGACTCTTATCGCTCCAGCAGATCACGGAACAGGAGGTCCAGGTCTCAACGGAGTCAACAGCCATACCCGGCACCGTGGCAGCAACAGTGGCAGCCGTCTGCTCAATGGCCCTTCTGGACACCCTGGGCTTACCATAAGAGCCAGGGCCAAGTCCATGGTCCGCGATCCAGGACTGCGTCGGTGTCTTCGGAATCTTTCGTGCCACAGACAGCGCCGGCACCATCGTCCAAGGGAGCGGCACTGCTGGCACAGTCAGCTCCAGCACCATCTTTTCAGACAACGGCACTGCCAGGGGCTCCAACTTCAACCCCGCCGGCACCATCGGGCTCAGTACCGCTGGATTTGTCAGCTCCGGCACCAGCCGTGGTGCCGAATCCCCCATCACCGTGTGCCGAGGGACCCAGAGGGGCCGAGGGTAGCGAACAGGGCTTGCTATCCGTCCTCTCATCCTCGCCGGATGAAGCGATGGCGGGGACATTGACGGCCCCGGCTCTCGAGGACAACCGTGTTCTCCAGCAGCTATTGAGACGGGCCGCTCAAGGCCTGAGGATACAGGCCGATGAGGTGGAGGAGGATTTGGACCCGGTTGTGGACATCCTTGCTCCCTCCGGCCCATCCAGGGTTGCTCTGCCATTGATAAAAACAGTAGTTGACGCATCCAAAAATCTGTGGCAGACCCCCGCTTCTCTGGCCCCTACGGCCAAGAAAAGCAAGCGGCGCTACTTCGTACCGTTTAAGGAGTACAAACAGCTTTATACCCACCCTCCTCCAGACTCTTTGGTGGTCGATGCAGCCAATCAGAGAGCGCCAGGGGTTCCAAGGCTCTACCCCTAAAAACAGGGACGCCAAGAAGCTGGACCTATTGGCCGAAAGGTCTATTCGACCGGGGGCCTGCAGCTCCACATAGCCAACCAACAAGCCATTGTGAGCCACTACGGACATAACACCTGCTTGGCAATGGCTAAATTCTCAGAGCTCCTGCCTCAGGACTCTCGGGTGGAGTTCTCCGCACTTGTGGAGGAGGGGAAATTGGTTTCCCGGGCCTCTCTGCAAGCGGCTCTGGACGCGGCGGATGCAGCCTCATGCACGTTGGACACAGGGGTGGTGATGAGGCGAGGCTCCTGGCTACAGGTCTCTGGACTGCCCCACAAGGTCCAGCAGACCATACAGGATCTCCCCTTTGAGGGATCCTCCCTTTTCTCTGAAAAAACAGATAAGAGACTTCACAGTCTGAAGGACTCTAGGGCTACTCTGCGCTCGCTGGGGCTCCACACGCCAGCTACCCAGCACAGGCATTTTAGGCCTCAGCCTGCCCCTCGGCCTTACCAGCTGCAGAACTGCCAGGACGCTCTGCGTAGGCGAAACAGGAGTGGTAGGAGGAGGCAACATCCCTTCTCTGGGCAAAAGTCTGGCCAGCCCAAACCTCCGCCCGGGCCTAGACCACCCTTTTGAAGGTGTGGTCGAGGACGGCTCACCAGAACGGACTCTGGATCCTTCCTCTCTTACCTTCTCGTCCCGTCTATCCCCTTTCTACCATGCCTAGTCCCGAATTACTTCAGACCATTGGGTGCTCCGCATGGTAGAGAGGGGATATTCCATCCAATTCTGTGCCCCCCTCTCCCCCGCAAACCCTCTTCCCAGTCCCTCTTCAGGGACCCCTCTCACGAGCAACTTCTAATTCAAGAAGTGTAGTCCCTCCTCTCGGTGGGGGCAGTGGAGGAGGTTCCTCAGGAGCTATGGGGAAGGGGGGTTTACTCCCGGTATTTCCTAATACCGAAGGCCAAGGCGGGCCTCAGACCCATCTTGGACCTGCGGCAGCTCAACAAATTTGTAAAGAAACTCAAGTTCCGCATGGTCTCACTAACCTCCATTATCCCCTCACTGGATCCGGGAGACTGGTTACGCCGCCCTCAACTTGAAGGGCGCATATTTTCACATCGCAATAGTCCCACATCACAGACGCTAACTCAGATTCGTGGTGAGCAACGGCCACTATCAGTTTGCCGTCCTCCCGTTCGGACTGTTGACAGCGCCCCGAGTATTCACAAAGTGCATGGCAGTCGTTGCGGCATTCCTGTGCAAGTGCCAGATACAGGTTTTTCCTTACCTCGACGACTGGCTGATCAGGGGCTGCTCAAGAGCCCAAGTGCAGGGTCAGGTCGAATTCACCTTCCTCAAATTGGGTCTCCTTCTAAATAAGGCCAAATCTACTCTGTCCCTGGTGCAGAGGATAGAGTTCATAGGCGCAGTCTTAGACTCGACTCAAGCCAGGGCGTACCTCCCGGAAGCCAGGTTTCGCTCACTAGGGGACATCATACAGGGCCTCAGAAAGTTCCCCACGACCACAGCAAGGAACTGCCTAAAGCTGCTGGGACACATGGCTGCGTGTACCTACGTGGTACAGCACACCAGGCTCAGACGCTCTGGACATCATCATAACCCTGCCCTGCCCGGTATTGGACTCCTTCCTATGGTGGCTCAACCCGCGAGTGGTTTGTGCGGGAGTGCCCTTTGCCAGCCCTCAGCCATCTCTCTCGTTGGTGACAAACGCCTCAGATCTGGGCGGGGGAGCTCATCTAGGGGACCTCAGGACTCAAGGCCTCGCTCTGCTCATCAGTGTCAGAGAACTGAGAGCAGTACGACTGGCATGCCACGCTTTCAAAACCCACATAGCAGGCAGGTGCATCTCAGTCCTCATGGACAACACCTCGGCGATGTTTTATACCAACAAACGGGGGTGCACGCTCCTCTCACCCAGTGGCGGATTAATAATTTTGCCGCCCCTAGGCCCTGAAATAATTGCCACCCCTGGCCCCGCCCCGACTCCACCCTTTTCCCTCCCCCATTCCAACCCCTTCCCCAAAGTCCCGCCCTAACTCCGCCCCCTCCCAGCCCCGCCTCTTCCCCAGCACGCCGCGTTCCCCCCCCTCCCTCTCTGACCAGCGAAACAGCTGCGGAGAAGTTCCCCTGCTCCAGCTGCCTCCTCCGCGAGCGCGCCGCCGCTTCCTGTTTCTCTCCCCTCCCTCCCTGCCCAGCGAAACAGCTGTTTCGCGGCGCAAGCGCTGGGAGGGAGGGGAGAGAAACAGGAAGCGGC